>JAQFVV010006952.1:0-160000 GCA_028023455.1 Epiperipatus broadwayi | reverse complement strand
GAAGAAGGGTAACCAAATTTCTTCTGCTACTTTGGCAGGTTCAATTCATAGAATGAAGGTGTTGGCTATTAATAAAAATAGGCTAGGTCTTTCCCAGAGTAAACCCTATGTCAATAGCTCATACAACAAAATAAGTCCCACTGGGGGGGGGGTTGCCAGCCATGTTCTTGGACTTGGAAGCAAGAAGACACACATAGGTGTTTTTGAATATTAAGGCCTATTTGCATACAATGCTTGGAATGAAGAACATATAATACTTTAAAGACTAAGGACAAATGATTGATAATCTATTGTAACGATCTGGAGTATTCTTAACGTAATCTGCACTACAGGGCGCCATCTAGGCATTTGAACCTAGAAAAATTTATAGAGTAGGCAGATACGTAAGTAAAAAAAAATTTTTTTTTTCATTCGGTCATTAGCCCATGTCACTAGCTCAGAGGAGTAGCAGAGATTTAATAATATAATATAAGAATATATATATAAGAGGAATAAAATAAGCCACTGCCAGTAATTAACATACAAAAATTTATTTACGCACATATATATATATATATAAGATTTAAAATTGTTTTAGTATCAGTTTACATTTTAACATTTAACATTATTTTTAACTTTACTTTAATTTACATTTAATTACTATTATATTATAATTTTACATTTTAATTAAGTTCGCACATATAAATTTATGAAAGCTTGTTTATAATGTTGAATATAGATCGGTTACATAGATTTCACAGTCAAAAACATTTCAAAAGAAACATAAACGATCAAAATACAAAATTATTGATTACTGACAATTGCGGAGAGAAATTTATACGTAACCCAATAGTATTCACCATAAGATACTTGCATTGTCATCAATAACTTAAAAGACATCCGAATAAATACATTTTAGATACTCACCATAAGGTATCATTATTTATCGAATGTCTATATATTTTGATCAAATATGAAAACCCAAAACATACTTAACCGATAACCAATCCATGCAAGTGTCTATAAACAACTTAAATTTAATGCATTTTTATTTAGGGTCAAGTAGGAATAGACTACATAGATTTGCATTTGAAAATAAAATATTCTATCCCTATTTAACCTTAGGCTAAAATTCGCAGTCAAACTGGCATCAATTCATCTGATACATCGATGTATTCAATGTAATACGGAATACAGCAGCACCAAAAAGATTAAGATAAGATATTGACTCTCATTAGATAGGAATATTACTTCTATCCAACGAGAAGAACAATAAAAAAAAACTCCATAGAAAGGAACTGTGCTCTGCATCTTATAATTCCTTTCATAGGCAAAGTGGGAGAGTGCGGCATATGAAGCGATTCTGCCAGTAGCGAATCTCCGACTACATCTACTAACTACCTCAATATATCCAATCCATTGACCCAATCTAACAACGACACAAATAACCTAAGATTACCCTCCCCTAATATAACTTTACAAATCTATACAGCCATTCACGCCCGACTTAAGTTTAACATTTACATAATTAATTTAACGAAAAACAAAAAAATCATGATAAAAACTTAAAGAATAAAAAATAAATAAATGGAAATGATTTTACATAAATAAGAAAAAAATACATCAAATAACACTATTAATAAAGAATTTAGTTTGGTCAGATAGGATCATATTGCAATCATTTAAATATAGAAAATTTTAATTTAATGTTCATTATTTATAAAGTTCTTACAGTTTAAAACAGTTCATCTTTATTCGTTGCTTGCCATGAACGTGAATTTCCACGCCGTCCTAAGATTGGTATCCATTTAGCCGTTGTTTTATTTATTCATTCAGAGGTTTTTTAGTTTAATTGGTCCTCAATGTAGGAAACGATAGTTCATTTCTCTTTTCTTTAACAGCTGAAAGAATTGACAGTACGTCTGTCAATTCCTTCACCTCCAACTCCGTACTACTACATATAGTCACATTGTAATAATCAATTTCCAATCACTAATTAATAATTTCCAAATTTTCCTTTTATACGTATTCAAAGGATTGACTTGGCATTATGTCATCGATGTGATGATCCTTTTCGTTGAGGTCCGATTTCCCAATGGATTTATTTCATTTGCTAAAAGTTTCTATTGTTTTCCTATCTGACCGATGTTTTTACACTTAAATGCCCAAGGCTGGTTTACATTTGACTAATTAAATTTATCATTTCCATTTTTGATTAATTAACCTGTTTTCCAAATCAAAGACATATTTTTATCTCTAAATCTTTTTAAGTTTTTGTTTTTAAAATACCTTTTCTATTTTTAATACAGTTTTATTTTAATAATTTTTTTTATCTGTGCGATTTAATATATATGAGTTTAAGATGATATTTAATTTCAATTTTTAATTCTTAAGGAAAATTTTTAAACGCGAACTTTTTAATTTACTTTCATGTTTAATAAATAAAAAAAAAGCAATGTAATGAACGTCTGTGCTCGTTACATATCAGTAAAGTTGCTTAAAAAAATGATTAAAAAAAATATTTTACTTAGGGTTAGTAATTATGGTACACGATTAACAAAATTTACAAAACATTTGGTTAGTATAAAGACTATATACAAAAAAAAAAGAAAATGTTGACTATCGCTTACCTAAGGACCATTTAAGTTTACACCCCTCCCCACAAGAGTTCTATTTTATTTTATACATTTTATTTTTACACATGGCATGACAAGCAAGTTATTTTATAAATTATTTATTTAGGAGGTTGCATTGAGATAAATATGTTTTAAGAAATAATGGGTTTAAACATGTATATTTGCAGCACAATTATAAATACCACCAACTTATTTATGTCTGATTGAAATGCATACATAGGGTTACACTGAAGTAATTCCCAAAGGAACTCATCATAAGGCACCACATTTCGATCATAAACTTATGTGGCTGTGCACTCCTATACACCTTAAAGCATAATTTATATTACAACAACAAAAAAAACAACAACATATCAATTGCAACCTTTTGACTTTCTTTTTAACGAAATACAGTTTAAAATTATTTATACTTTCTCGTGTTTAATATATGTGCTATTTCATTTACTGGCAGAGCTTTTATAAGATTTCAAGTATACGACTTATGTAACCAGATAAAATATTTCATTTTGACAAAATTTGCTCAGGGTATTTGTGGTTTATTAAAGATCGGCCCGAGTTGGTTCACCAGTTGTAATGATCTGGAGTATGCTTAATGTAATCTGCACTACAGGGCGCCATCTAGGCATTTGAACCTAGAAAAATTTATAGAGTAGGCAGATACGTAAGTAAAAAAAAAATTTTTTTTTTTTCATCTGGTCATTAGCCCATGTCACTAGCTCAGTGGAATAGCAGAGATTTAATAATATAATATAAGAATATATATATATAAAAGGAATAAAATAAGCCACAGCCAGTAATTAACATACAAAAATTTATTTACGCACATATATATATATATATATATATATATAAGATTTAAACTTGTTTTAGTATCAGTTTACATTTTAACATTTAACATTATTTTTAACTTTACTTTAATTTACATTTAATTACTATTATATTATAATTTTACATTTTAATTAAGTTCGCACATATAAATTTATGAAAGCTTATTTATAATGTTGAATATAGATCGGTTACATAGATTTCATGGTCAAAAACATTTCAAAAGAAACATAAACGATCAAAATACAAAATTATTGATTACTGACAATTGCGGAGGGAAATTTATACGTAACCCAATAGTATTCACCATAAGATACTTGCATTGTCATCAATAACTTAAAAGACATCCGAATAAATACATTTTAGATACTCACCGTAAGGTATCATTATTTATCGAATGTCTATATATTTTGATCAAATATGAAAACCCAAAACATACTTAACCGATAACCAATCCATGCAAGTGTCTATAAACAACTTAAATTTAATGCATTTTTATTTAGGGTCAAGTATGAATAGACTACATAGATTTGCATTTGAAAATAAAATATTCTATCCCTATTTAACCTTAGGCTAAAATTCGCAGTCAAACTGGCATCAATTCATCTGATACATCGATGTATTCAATGTAATACAGAATACGGCAGCACCAAAAAGATTAAGATAAGATATTGACTCTCATTAGATAGGAATATTACTTCTATCCAACAAGAAGAACAATAAAAAAAACTCCATAGAAAGGAACTGTGCTCTGCGTCTTATAATTCCTTCCATAGGCAAAACGGGAGAGTGCGGTGTATGAAGTGATTCTTCCAATAGCGAATCTCCGACTACATCTACTAACTACCTCAATATATCCAATCCATTGACCCAATCTAACAACGACATAAATAACCTAAGATTACCCTCCCCTAATATAACTTTACAAATCTATACAGCCATTCACACCCGACTTAAGTTTAACATTTATATAATTAATTTAATGAAAAACAAAAAAATCATGATAAAAACTTAAAGAATAAAAAATAAATAAATGGAAATGATTTTACATAAATAAGAAAAAAATACATCAAATAACACTATTAATAAAGAATTTAGTTTGGTCAGATAGGATCATATTGCAATCATTTAAATATAGAAAATTTTAATTTAATGTTCATTATTTATAAAGTTCTTACGGTTTAAAACAGTTCATCTTTATCCGTTGCTTGCCATGAACGTGAATTCCCACGCCGTCCTAAGATTGGTATCCATTTAGCCATTGTTTTATTTATTCATTCGGAGGTTTTTTAGTTTAATTGGTCCTCAATGTAGGAAACGATAGTTCATTTCTCTTTTCTTTAACAGCTGAAAGAATTGACAGTGCGTCTGTCAATTCCTTCACCTCCAACTCCGTACTACTACATATAGTCACATCGTAATAATCAATTTCCAATCACTAATTAATAATTTCCAAATTTTCCTTTTATACGTATTCGAAGGATTGACTTGGCATTATGTCATCGATATGATGATCCTTTTCATTGAGGTCCGATTTCCCAATGGATTTATTTCATTTGCTAAAAGTTTCTATTGTTTTCCTATCTGACTGATGTTTTTACATTTAAATGCCCAAGGC
This sequence comes from Epiperipatus broadwayi, assembly GCA_028023455.1. NCBI lineage: Eukaryota > Metazoa > Onychophora > Udeonychophora > Euonychophora > Peripatidae > Epiperipatus > Epiperipatus broadwayi. Next base: position 154,942 of record JAQFVV010006952.1, on the reverse strand, counting down.
TGGTTTACATTTGACTAATTAAATTTATCATTTCCATTTCTGATTAATTAACCTGTTTTCCAAATCAAAGACATATTTTTATCTCTAAATCTTTTTAAGTTTTTGTTTTTAAAATACCTTTTCTATTTTTAATACAGTTTTATTTTAATAATTTTTTTTATCTGTGCGATTTAATATATATGAGTTTAAGATGATATTTAATTTCAATTTTTAATTCTTAAGGAAAATTTTTAAACGCGAACTTTTTAATTTACTTTCATGTTTAATAAATAAAAAAAAAGCAATGTAATGAACGTCTGTGCTCGTTACATATCAGTAAAGTTGCTTAAAAAAATGATCAAAAAAAAATATTTTACTTAGGGTTAGTAATTATGGTACACGATTAACAAAATTTACAAAACATTTGGTTAGTATAAAGACTATATACAAAAAAAAAGAAAATGTTGACTATCGCTTACCTAAGGACCATTTAAGTTTACACCCCTCCCCACAAGAGTTCTATTTTATTTTATACATTTTATTTTTACACATGGCATGACAAGCAAGTTATTTTATAAATTATTTATTTAGGAGGTTGCATTGAGATAAATATGTTTTAAGAAATAATGGGTTTAAACATGTATATTTGCAGCACAATTATAAATACCACCAACTTATTTATGTCTGATTGAAATGCATACATAGGGTTACACTGAAGTAATTCCCAAAGGAACTCATCATAAGGCACCACATTTCGATCATAAACTTATGTGGCTGTGCACTCCTATACACCTTAAAGCATAATTTATATTACAACAACAAAAAAAACAACAACATATCAATTGCAACCTTTTGACTTTCTTTTTAACGAAATACAGTTTAAAATTATTTATACTTTCTCGTGTTTAATATATGTGCTATTTCATTTACTGGCAGAGCTTTTATAAGATTTCAAGTATACGACTTATGTAACCAGATAAAATATTTCATTTTGACAAAATTTGCTCAGGGTATTTGTGGTTTATTAAAGATCGGCCCGAGTTGGTTCACCAGTTGTAATGATCTGGAGTATGCTTAATGTAATCTGCACTACAGGGCGCCATCTAGGCATTTGAACCTAGAAAAATTTATAGAGTAGGCAGATACGTAAGTAAAAAAAAAATTTTTTTTTTTCATCTGGTCGTTAGCCCATGTCACTAGCTCAGTGGAATAGCAGAGATTTAATAATATAATATAAGAATATATATATATAAAAGGAATAAAATAAGCCACTGCCAGTAATTAACATACAAAAATTTATTTACGCACATATATATATATATATATATAAGATTTAAACTTGTTTTAGTATCAGTTTACATTTTAACATTTAACATTATTTTTAACTTTACTTTAATTTACATTTAATTACTATTATATTATAATTTTACATTTTAATTAAGTTCGCACATATAAATTTATGAAAGCTTATTTATAATGTTGAATATAGATCGGTTACATAGATTTCATGGTCAAAAACATTTCAAAAGAAACATAAACGATCAAAATACAAAATTATTGATTACTGACAATTGCGGATGGAAATTTATACGTAACCCAATAGTATTCACCATAAGATACTTGCATTGTCATCAATAACTTAAAAGACATCCGAATAAATACATTTTAGATACTCACCGTAAGGTATCATTATTTATCGAATGTCTATATATTTTGATCAAATATGAAAACCCAAAACATACTTAACCGATAACCAATCCATGCAAGTGTCTATAAACAACTTAAATTTAATGCATTTTTATTTAGGGTCAAGTATGAATAGATTACATAGATTTGCATTTGAAAATAAAATATTCTATCCCTATTTAACCTTAGGCTAAAATTCGCAGTCAAACTGGCATCAATTCATCTGATACATCGATGTATTCAATGTAATACAGAATACGGCAGCACCAAAAAGATTAAGATAAGATATTGACTCTCATTAGATAAGAATATTACTTCTATCCAACAAGAAGAACAATAAAAAAAACTCCATAGAAAGGATCTGCGCTCTGCGTCTTATAATTCCTTCCATAGGCAAAACGGGAGAGTGCGGTGTATGAAGTGATTCTTCCAATAGCGAATCTCCGACTACATCTACTAACTACCTCAATATATCCAATCCATTGACCCAATCTAACAACGACATAAATAACCTAAGATTACCCTCCCCTAATATAACTTTACAAATCTATACAGCCATTCACACCCGACTTAAGTTTAACATTTATATAATTAATTTAATGAAAAACAAAAAAATCATGATAAAAACTTAAAGAATAAAAAATAAATAAATGGAAATGATTTTACATAAATAAGAAAAAAATACATCAAATAACACTATTAATAAAGAATTTAGTTTGGTCAGATAGGATCATATTGCAATCATTTAAATATAGAAAATTTTAATTTAATGTTCATTATTTATAAAGTTCTTACGGTTTAAAACAGTTCATCTTTATCCGTTACTTGCCATGAACGTGGATTTCCACGCCGTCCTAAGATTGGTATCCACTTAGCCATTGTTTTATTTATTCATTCGGAGGTTTTTTAGTTTAATTGGTCCTCAATGTAGGAAACGATAGTTCATTTCTCTTTTCTTTAACAGCTGAAAGAATTGACAGTGCGTCTGTCAATTCCTTCACCTCCAACTCCGTACTACTACATATAGTCACATCGTAATAATCAATTTCCAATCACTAATTAATAATTTCCAAATTTTCCTTTTATACGTATTCGAAGGATTGACTTGGCATTATGTCATCGATATGATGATCTATTTCATTGAGGTCCGATTTCCCAATGGATTTTTTTCATTTGCTAAAAGTTTCTATTGTTTTCCTATATGACTGATGTTTTTACATTTAAATGCTCAAGGCTGGTTTACATTTGACTAATTAAATTTATCATTTCCATTTCTGATTAATTAACCTGTTTTCCAAATCAAAGATATATTTTTATCTCTAAATCTTTTTAAGTTTTTGTTTTTAAAATACCTTTTCTATTTTTAATACAGTTTTATTTTAATAATTTTTTTTTTATCTGTACGATTTAATATATATGAGTTTAAGATGATATTTAATTTCAATTTTTAATTCTTAAAGAAAATTTTTAAATGCGAACTTTTTAATTTACTTTCTTTTTTAATAAATAAAAAAAAAGCAATGTAATGAACGTCTGTGCTCATTACACTATATATATTGGAAATATCCGATGTAAAGTATGATTTAAATACTAAACAGTAATGGATTATTTAAACTTATTAAAATACCGAATTCATTGGAATAAAGACTCCCCTTTCCCCTTACTTTAATTTATCTGTAAACTTTCCACAATGTTAAATAAATATGGGAACTTGGTTATAAGTGATTTTAGATTATTCTAAACATACTTTAAACATATACAAATGGGGTGGTGGTTACTTATTTCATAATAAACAGATTTAATTTTATGTGACACAATTCAGTTAATGTTAGAACTTATTCAAATAAAAAAAAAACATTTCTTAGAAAAAACAGATTTCTACTCTGTTTTTCTACAATAACCTTATGAGATAATTAATTTGTTTTTCCACAGATTTGCAAGCATTTGCTAAGATAAAAGTAAGAATTGTTTTTAATTAAACTTAATCTAGTCATCCCATAAGGTAGGGATGAGAAAATAAAAGAGAAATTACATACTAGTGAATTTGAGGGATTATTAGCATATTTAAAAATATAAATATATAAATTACGATAATAAAAGTTAAAAATATTCCACATGAAAGTGAAAGAAAACAGATTTATTTAATAGAGGCTCAATGATAAAAGGAAATTAGAGTTATATAGAGTTATGTACAAACTACTGGTAAGTAAATTATAAATCATTTTAACACAATATTAATTTTCTAATAGAACAATATCTTAAGTTACAGACAAGGTTATTATAAATAATTAGGAAGGCTGAATTTAAGAGTTTATACATTAGGTAGTGGCTAATGTTCTTTTATCTTTATAAAATTAGTGATGATTCTTGATGGTTCATTTTCCATTGGAAATGGTGAACTAGTTCTAGGTTTGGGTCAGTCAAGCAGATAGCATTTACTTTTTCACTCTCTAAGCATATTAAAGTTCATGGGTAATGGGATCCAAGGCAGTGATTGTGGGAAAGAACATGTTTGAACAGAGAGAAAGGTGAAATTTCTGTACTCACGATACATTGTATTGTGGTTACCACGAGCATGGTTTACATCTGTATTGCTGTTTGAATATTATGCTTCTCTTCTTCTGAATTCAAATCTAGCAGTATTTATACTATTTTTCTGATGATGTTGGAAAGCACTTAGTTGCTAGACCTGAGGCACTTTATGCACTTGGTGGATCTGGAATTTGCTGACCAGATGCAACTTTTGTTTTAGTAAGATTTGAAAACAATGCAATCCTGTTACAAATTTTGCAAACGATTGTTTTAAAATATAGTCTATAATTTTAAAACAAATTTAAAGTGGTTAAAATTTCAACTAATGAATTATTATTTTACTGTTATACAAATATAACATTTTAATGCAGACTAATGGATTTCCGGTAAATTGTCTTAATTGCATTCGAGAATATTCTTATAAGGATTGCATCATTTTCTGACCACTATGATTAAAATAAATAATATATGAAATATAATTTTAAAATATACATTAATATAATAAAATTTTATTTGAAATATTTTTTGAAAGTAATCTCTCCTCACCTATAATATATACATATCCATTACACATGTATGTGAATTAAAATAAAATTAAATATTTATTCATTAAAATTAGCTATATTAATAGATCTATATATATTTATGTCGGTTATTATTTTTTTAGTTAAGCTACAAAATATGTTAATAAATATGTATACATGCATAAAGATAGGGTTTGAATATGGTTTGGTTGTGGGAGATTCTGAGTGGGCTGTGAAGCTCGATCTGAGTATCAGGTCGACTGCTTCAATATATATATATATATATATATATTCTTCTTAACTGAATATAATCAACGAAAGTTGATTTGATGGAAATATTTTTTTATATTAATCATCTAGTTGTCTATTAAATTGATTATATTCAGTTCAGGAGAAAGTATATACGAAAAACAACATTATGGTTTTTAAAAGAAATACCATCAAGTGAAATATATAAGTAACTTTCAACTAATAATGGTCAATAGCAGGTTATATCTTTCCAATTTCAATTTGTTTCATTGAAACCTTTCTTTTCCCCATCTTCCAACACACTATCTTATTTGATCAATTCATCTCCTATGTCATCTCTTTCTACATATTTTACAATCTATTGGACTATAGTCTAAGATTTTACCTGTTTACCTATTATAACCTTTTGTAGCAATCAGACAAAGTGATTTTAATGTATTAATTTCTTTAATAATGTCAGTAACATTTGTTGTTCACTCAGTAAAGTAATTTATTTTCAATGATTTGTTGTTACTCCTAACATGCTTCAAATCTTTGTACTGCTTGCTAATTAAGTGCACAAGTTCCAAATCCATAAGAAATAAATGGTAAAACACATTTATTAAAATCTTCTTTTCCAACGCATTGACATATAACCCTATTTAATTTTAAGCTGTTTTACTTAAATACTTTCAAACAAGTTCAATTCTATGATTAATTTAATCCATTATATTTTCAAAATCCATTGATCATTGCTTTAGATTTTTAACATTTACCTTTAATTCTACATCCTTAGGTTTATCTGATAGCATTTGCAACATTTTGTGTTGCCCTAAAGCATTATTTAAAAAAGTACATAATCTGCAATATATATATATATATATATATATATATATATATATATATATATATATATATATATATATATATATATAGTTAAATAATCTATATTTACTTTTACCCCCCTAGCTTCTAATTTTAATTCACACCATACTTATTAACTGCTGCAAAACATTTTGGAGATAGGAAGTCACATAGTTTTATGCGCATCTGAATGTTAATGTATTAATATCATTATGTAATTTTATTGTTGCTGTTATTTTTTGCAAAATATTCTTCAGAATATTGCAGTATTTAGGGTGCATACATTTATGTCTTCAATTACATACTGCTTTAAAATGCTTATAAAATCAAATGCTTTTTTATAATCTACAAACTCAAACAGTAGTAATTAATACTTATCTTCTCTCTTTTTGTTTTTCTCTTTCTCTCACTCTTTCTCTCTCTCTCTCTCTCTCTCTCTCTCTCTATATATATATATATATATATATATATATATATATATATATATATATATATATATATATATATATATATATATATATATATATATATATATATATATATTGTAACAGTATATAAATATGCTGTTACATTAATTTAAAATAAAATCTTAAAGTTTGCAAATAAAAATAAATGTATTAAAAATAAAATCTATTAAAAAAGCTAAAATGTTTGTTAAACGTATATATATATTCACACAGATGCAAAACTTTAACAATATTTTTTTTATAAATAAAAAAAAGTATTTGAACGTATTTTTTTATAAAAAAATATAAGATTTAAATATAAAAATATTTTAATAAAGAAATAACGTAAGTAAAAATAAAAACAGGTATTAATTAATTCCTGTAATCTGTAAATAGGAATGATTGTTTATTAATTGAAAACCAAGCTAGCCTTGGACTCTTGTGTAATTAAAAAGTCAGATGAAAAGTAAATAAGAGAATAAGGAGAAATTAGCTTGACCAAAGGAAGCACCCAGCCTCAGCTCAGACCTGAATGAAAAGGATGGATTAGTGATGTTTTGTTGGTTGAATGTGTGTGGTTACTATAAAAAGAGAAATATAGTTTTCCTGACAGTTTCGAGCTTGATTTGATGAGATGAACAATAAGATGCACTTGTCGTTCTCTCTCACTTATTTAAAAAAAATGAAAAGACGGTGATACCAGAATGGAACCAGCTAATGCTACCTCCAGAACATCAGAGCGGTCTTCCAATGGAGACATCATGGGAATTAAAAACAGGAACCGGGACTCTTCTACCGTGACCTATGAACTTTACAATTTTAAAAAAATAATTAAGAACTTTCGTTCAAACTTTTAAAATTCAGCTAACCTAAATTTAAAAAAAAAACCTCTTATCTGATTTTGAAATTGACAATTAATATTTAAATTATATATATCTGACTTATGTTTCAAATTAATTATAAATGTTTTAAGTTTTACATATTTGCTTGCTAAAAGAAAAAAATCATTTCCATTTTATTAATTTTATTTTTATTAATATTTATTGTTTAAATTTTAAATGATGAAATTTAAGTTGGGTATGGACGTTGCATGGATTCATTAGCAGTTAATTGTGTTGCTGTTTCATATTCGATTGGAATATATAGATTATTGGTGTCATTGTGGCATCTTATGATGAATGCTATTGGGCTTCTTGTATTCCCTCTGCAATTGATGTTATCGATGACTTTGTATTTTGATCGATTATGTTTATTCTGGAATGTTTTTAACTGTGGAATCTATGCAGCCAATCTATACTCAACATTATAAAACAAATTTTTTAAAATTCATCTGTGTGAATGTATCTAAATGTTAAATTGAAGTCGGGCATGAATGGCTATATAGTTTTATAAAGTTATATTAAGGGAGGGTAATCTTAGGTTATTCATTTCGTAGTTGAATTAGGTCAATGGATTGGATATATTTATGTAATTAGTAAATGTAGTATGAGTTTTGCTATGTGCAGAATTGCTGTACACACTGCATCAACCCTTTGCCTATGGATGGGATTGTAAGTCAGTAAAAAGAACCACGGTCCCTTCCTATGGAATTTTTATTTTATTGTTCTTCTTGCCATACAGATGTAACATTCCTGTATTGGTCAAGAGTCAATGTCTTCTCTAACTATACTGTTCAGATGTCCATTCCTGACAGTATAGTATATTTGTGTTGTTGTATTTCATGCTACATTGAATACATAAATGTATCAGATGGATTGATGCTGGTTTGACTGTGAACTTTTGGCCTAAGGTTAAATAAGGGAAAGAATATTTTCTTTTCAAATGCAGATCTATGTAGTCTATTCATACTCGACCCTCTAAATAAAATATTAAACTCATTGCCATCTATTTAAATGTAAAATTAAAAGTTAATATAAAAATCTAAAATGTTAAATTTATTCCTCAAAATTTAAATGATTCAAAATTTATGTGTGTAAATAAATGTTTGTTTGTTATTTACTGGCAGTGGCTTTTATTTTTCTTATATATACAAACTAAATAAGTTATTTCTTATCTCTGCGTCTCCACTGAGCTAGTGACAATGGACTAACGATCTAAATATTTAAATAAAGTGGAATCTTAACAGCGCGTATCTGCCTACTTTATAATTTTTTCTAGGCTCAAATGCCTAGATGGCGCCCTCATAGTGCAGATTGCGGTTAGATTCAATCTCCACTTCTTTTGGATCATTATAATATATATATATTAACCATCAACCCCATATATCAAACCTAATGCTTGGCAAAATAAAATAAAATAAATCTTTAAAATGGACATGTGGACCACACAGTATAATAGATGGAAATACCATGGCTGTCTAGTCACCAAAACACCTGTAGACAGTATTTATCCACTATCTACAAAATTGGAATTTGAATACGAATTAATTACATTATTTTCTTTTATATTATACATGCAATTTCTAGATCTTGCATATATCTTATTTCCAAAAATAAGTTAAAAGTTTTCTGGTGGCCACTGTCCCTGGAGTAAAAGCTATAAATAAATAAAAATATATGGGAAAATATATTTATGAGCATCAGATGATAGCTGACCTCAAGTGCCAAACTTACTAGTATGGTGAAAATTATATTTTCGCTACTTTTCCTATCTCATGAGGTGCCTGACCCAAGCTAGTTTATTTTCAGGGTTGGGAGGAAAACCTATTGGATGAATGGAGGTATGTTAAAAAATATGTGGATATGAACGCTCTCTTTAAATCTTTATTCCCTGAGTTAATTCACTTTAATCTATTTTTTAAACGTCAGATTTGAAACTAAAATATACTTAATATATATGTGCCTATTCATATTGGATGTATTTAGATAATTTTCCATTTATCTTGGCAAGTAAAGTAATAGGTGAATATAGATGATAAATCAATATACAACTTCAATTATACACTAAATATCAGACTTTTATTATTAATTCTTTAACATATCATTTATAAGATCAAAATTATATATCATTCCCAGATTAAAGTATAAGAAAGGCATAACCATAATAAAACAAAAAACCTTAATACATAAATAAATATTGATTCGTAAAAATATATACAGTTATATGCTATAATTTGATTTCATAGTTTAATCAGGTGGAATTATTTGGAGGACAATGAAAAGCAATTCCAAGTTATATTAAAATAAAAATATCATATTACCTGACAGACCCTGGGGTTTGGATAATGAAATATTCAGTCACGTGATGTAGCTAGTTCAAATTTATGGTCCTGAAGTAATCTATGTTTATTTTATTAACATGTGATATCTTTTATTGGCAAATTCTGGCATTAAGGTTTATTTGCATTAGGAATGAGATGCGATTTAAATTATTAACGTAATCTTCCAAGATGAATTTGATCATATTTTTAGATTTCATCATTTCTATTTTGTTCTATATTATGCAGTATAGATTATTGGTAAAATTCCTGGGTTCCTCTGCAGGCAGGTGATGGGTACAATCAGCTTCATACTAGAAGTGGATGGTGACACCCTTCACGTAGCTGCTATTACCCCCAACATTATAAATGTTGGCATTCTACAAATTCATCCACGATACATTTCTTTGGCAAAACAGTTAAATAAAAAAAACTTTAAAGATCTTTACAGAAACTCCAGCATAACCATCTCAATTAATAGATCAAAGCCAAAAATCAAATATATAAAAGCAAAAATCCCGATTTACAAGATGTCCACAGTTATCTCCTGCTCAGCTGTTTCAATCTAACTAATTTTAACTTCTTTGTCCCCATTCCAAAAAAATAATTTATTGGCACTTCAATCTATTTCTTTTTTGAATGTTTTTTTTTTTTTAAAATATTTTCTTTCTTTAAGATTTCCTTTGTTTTTTGGTTCCATCATTCTTGGTATATTTAGTTCGCCATACATTCATTGGCTTTCTCAGAATTTTTAAAGTAATTAATCATTGTGTTATATAACCAAGAATTGCCTAGAGGCATATACAGTACTTCTTTTCACCACCCTCATTAACTTAAGATATGATCGGAAAAAAATCTATATTTGAAACAATTGATAACAATATATATATATATGTAAAATAAATAAAATATCCGTTAATTAAAAACAATATTGTAAGTATAATTGAAATAATATTTTTAACGGTTTATAAACAATTACAAACAATCTTAAAAACCTGAAGAAGTACTTTTGGTTACTTTCTAACCTGCCTCAACTGCCATTAAATTCAAAAACCAAAAGTGAAAGCAAACGTTATCAATTCAAATTCCACGAATCTCGTATTTTAATGTTAGAAGCTTGTCAATTTATTAAATGCATTTTATTCCTGTTTATAAAAATTGCCTCTTTAATTTTTCTTTTACTATGGTTTTTCTCTTCATGAAGAATTTTCACATTTTCAAAATTCAATTTAAATTTATATTTACATGTTTTTTCGTGATCAAAGAAAACTGAAGAAGATATTAAATCACCATTATTTTTATTTTTTACACGCTTATATAATAATTCATGTTCCTTCAATATTTTCTCAATACTGCACCTAGATTCACCTATATATGATAGCATATAATCGAAAAAATTTGATATATGAAATTACTTTTTTGCTTGACAGGTATGACATCCTTAGAATTATTGACTAATTTGTTAATATTGTTTGGAACGTAGAATGAAACATTAAACATATTCTTATATAAATCCTTAAAAAATTTTACTTGTGGATTTGAAATAAATGGAATAGATATCCATTATTTATTATTAATTTTTATTTCTTTTAAATTATCATAGTTTTTTTTAAATTGACATAAAGTATTGTTTATTTGTTCCATTTTATAACCGACATCAATCAATTCCTTGGCAAATATCTCAATATTTTTTAGTTTATAACTTTGGTAATGACATAATTTTTCATTCAAGTATTTTTAGAAAATGGTGGATCGTTAAGGAATGGTGGAGACAATGTAAAAAGATTATTAAGCTGAAATGCAAACATCGTTTTTTCAAGAATTGTAAAATTTTTCAGGTATTCCCGAATTGTTGTAGCATAAAGTTGAACAGCTGTTTAAATTCAATACCAAAATGTTTGGATAAATTAAAATTGATTATTTTAAATAATATTATTAAAAGTTGTAAAAAGAAACTTTTTAAGATTTGTAAATATTTGAAAGCAATTGAACATTTAATAATTTTAAATGAATGGTGTGCTTGGAACGAATATAAAATTATTTGTGAAAATGGATTTAAAGTAATTGAACATAAATTATATAACAAATTTGAGAAAAAAGTTGATTTTTTATTTAATAAGCAATATCCACATGCTTATAATGATTTAAACTTTGTTAATTTATCAAATAATAGGATACATTTAATTCAGAAATACGTTTTAAGTCACGGAGCTAAATATGTCGGTGGTAATTGGAATGATTATAATTTGGAACTAATTGCAGCTGTTCAAAATTCATTTTAAATGATTCCTGGTAATGATAATTTTGCTGATGATATTATTAAAAAAATTAATTGCAATAAATTTCATACATTATCTTATGATAAATCATGGCAATTAGCTATTTCGGAATTTAAACAGAAATTGAGGAATGATATGATTTGTTTGAAGAAGGATAAAGGTTTGCATATGTGCTTGTTGATGAAATGTCAATATATTAATAAAATTAAAATGCAAATGGACAAACTTGGTTTCTTTTTGATTGAAGATTATAATATGGATGGTCAAAGAATAAAGTTTATTAACAATATTTTAAAAAGTGCTAAAAATAAAGTTTTAAATAATAATGTATACTATATGATATATCCTTCTTGTGCTATATGTCCTCGTATTTTTGCAAATATAAAATTACATAAAGAAGGTAATCCTTTGCGAGTTATGATAGATTTTGGTGGTTCCTTCATATATCAGACTTCTAAATATATTGGTAAACTTTTACAAGACTTTTTAGGATTTGGGGATAATACTATTGCTTCATTGTTTGACTTTGTAAATAGTATTAAAAATTTAATTATTGATGAAAATGATGTTATTGCTTCATTGGATGTTACAGAAATATATGGATCTATTGATAGAATGAATTCCATAAAAAATAATTGAACATGCATTAAAAAGTTAAAAAGTTTGTAAATATACAATAAAATTTATCATTGATTCTTTAAAAATTTTTAATGATAACATTGTTGCATCTTTTGAAGGTCAATATTATAAAATGACCAAAGGTTGGCCTATGGGATTGCCTGTAGTTGCACAAGTTTGCAATTTTGTTTTATCTACATATGAGAGTAGTATTTTAAATATGTGTATTTTTGGAAATATTAAAATTTACAAAAGATATGTGGATGAAGTTTTTGTTTGTGGAAATACTAATAGTATAAATTTGCTTATAGAGGAATTAAATAAGTTGAATGGCTTGAAATGGACTATTGAAAAAGAACAGGACAATAAGATTAACTATTTAGATTTAATGATCACAAGAGATAACAGTATATTAAATTATAAACTAATAATTAAGCCACTGCAAAAAAGAGGATATATAAATTGTAAATCAAAAGTACCAATGTAAGATGGCAAGTTTTAAATCTTTTTTGTTTTGGAATGAAAAATTATGTCATTACCAAAGTGATAAACTAAAAAATATTGAGATATTTGCCAAGGAATTGATTGATGTCGATTATAAAATGGAACAAATAAACAATACTTTATGTCGATTTAAAAAAAATTATGATAATTTAAAAGAAATGAAAATTAATAATAAAAATGGATATCTATTCCATTTATTTCAAATCCACAAGTAAAATTTTTTAAGGATTTATAAAAGAATGTGTTTAATGTTTCATTCTACGTTCCAAACAATATTAATAAATTAGTTAATAATTCTAAGGATGTCATACCTTTCAAGCAAAAAAGTAATGTCATATATCAAATTTTTTGTGATTGTATGCTATCATATATAGGTGAATCTAGGTGCAGTATTGAGAAAAGATTGAAGGAACATGAATTATTATATAAGCATGTAAAAAATAAAAATAATGGTGATTTAATATCTTTTTCAGTTTTCTTTGATCACGAAAAAACATGTAAATATAAATTTAAATTTAATTTAGAAAATGTGAAAATTCTTCGTGAAGAGAAAAACCATAGTAAAAGAAAAATTAAAGAGGCAATTTTTATAAACAGGAATAAAATGCATTTAATAAATCGATAAGCTTCTAACATTAAAATATGAGATTCGTGGAATTTGAATTGATGATGTTTGCTTCCACTTTTGGTTTTTGATATTAATGGCAGTTGAAGCAGGTTAGAAGGTAACCGAAAGTACTTCTTCAGGTTTTTAAGATTGTTTGTAATTGTTTATAAACCGTTAAAAATATTATTTCAATTATATATATATATATATATATTGAAATATATATAATTGAGTTGTAAATTGTAATGAAACAATATATATATATATATATATATATATATATATATATTGTTTCATTACAATTTAGTCATTAGCTAAATTTGTAATAATGTGCATGAAAGAAAATGTAAAACAAAAATCGTCATCACATTTTTATATAAAAAGGAAGCTGCAGGGCATCCAAGTTTAAACCCTACAAGATCAAGTTTTAAAAGATTGAGACAGAAAGAGAGTGGGACAACAGTTATATTCTTTATTTGTTTGTGTGTTAATAGAAAACTCAAAAAGTGTAATACACACATTTAACTATTTAATATTTAAATTTTTTTTTGTTAAGAAGTAAAGTAATAATGCATATGTAAAGGCAGTGTGTGTGTAGGCTGTTTAATTGTCCTTGTATAATTCAAATGTTAAACTCTCTTCAAGACTAACCTACATTTGCTAAATTCTAATGTTTTATTCTATTTCTATTTTATTATTCTATGCCTATTTTTGTTCTTTGTCTATGATTATAATTTGGGGTTTAAAAGTTCTAGTTTGGGGTTTAAAAATTGTAAGAGTTTAATATAGATATTAAAATCATAATTTCTAAAAAGTATTTTGATTGTTTTATAGGCCTGTTTTATAAATAATTTGAATGAGTGTGTGTGTACATTGCATACATAAACTACATTTTTATTTATTAAATAATGAAAGAAAAGGAAAGAAAATCTGTTAAATATTTTTTTTTACTCAACAATTTTGTATTATAAGGGTTGTTTTTCTGTTAAAACTTAGAGACAATGTGAGAAGTCTAATTTTAAAAGTGTCTCATCCTAAGATCAAAAGAAAGAAGCTCAAATTTGAGATGTTACATAGGTGTAAAAAAGGATTATGACTATTTTTTCCTTCAAAACAAAAGTTTGTCTAAAAATCAGGATAGTGAGATTTTTCATACTATCCAGCTAAAAAACAATTTGGTTGAAAATAAGTTATAAATCTAATTAAAAGAGGTGGTCAAAATAGAAAAAAATTGGATATAAAAGTGGTCTGGAAAATCAGTTGATATGATAGAGACTTTTAAAAAAAATATTGAAACTAGAAAAGACAAGGATTTTTAATTCGACCCGATATGCCTTTTTTAAAATCATTTTTTTAATATAAAGTTTTTGAAGGTTAAACTATAGGGATGTCAGACTAGAAAAAATATATATATATTCTCATCTGGAGGATCCCAGGACCTGCCAGAACCAGCACATCATATAAAAAAAAGAAATGTCTTGTTTGAAATTATAATATTCTACACCTTCTTACTGACTGATAGAAATAAGATGTTTTTAAATAGAAAGAAGAAAGCATTCACCTGCATTTGAAGGTGATCAGAAGAAAAATGATTAATCCACAGATAAATGTTAAATCATCAAGTTGAATTAAATCCAGTAACTGAGTTTAAACCCAAGAAAAATTATAAATGTGAAAACAACTGCTGTACTTCATCCACTAAAAGGATCATGCTTGATAGGAAGAGAAGAAAAGTTAATATAATGATTTCCAAATTGTCCCTAAAGCAAATAACCTCAATAGGATTATCATCATCAAATAATTATACACCTCAAGAAAGAAATTGTTCCAAAGAAAAACAGAAATGGTAGAGCAAAAGTATAGACATTAAACAAGATAAATTTGACTCATTGGAAGTCGCTACAAAGAATAGAACTGGTAATATAAATTTTATTTTATGTTTTCTTTATGATATCAGAGACTTAGTAAAATTTTAGCAACAGAGTGGTATATTTTGTGTAAAGAACTTTTAAAACAACCAAGATCAAGTGTAACCAAGAATTTCTTAAAAACAATAAACATAAGCTTCATTAATGATTTTATATGTACTAAAATTATGATTGTCTATTAACCTAAAATAATGAAATGTTATTAATATGTAACATATTTTTATTGTTATTATTTTGTTTTAAATATTTTTATTATTATGGGGATAAAACATGCACATACATAATATAATAATACTTGTAGCATATATGTAATTGTGTATGAATGTAAAATAATAGGCGGTATTAAAAAATATTAGATTTTTGTTTTAAGTTAAAGTATAGCATTTCAGAAGGTAGAAGGGAGGGGGAGAAAAATAATTTAAAACTTGTTCTGGAAATCTTGCTCTTTCACTTCTACTAACATTTTTTTTTATCATTTTACTTTACAGGTTAGATTGTAAAAGTATGTGTGCAAAAAAAAAGTGTGAATGTTTTTTTTTTTATGAAATATTTTCTTGTGAATTGAAAACTTTAGCAAACTTAGTATCCAATTTGTAATACATTTGATGGGAAAGGGGGAAGAAATTAAAATTAATGTTATAATTTTAAAACAATCGATTGTGATTATTGTTGTTATTGTTAATATCAATTTTCATGTAGATATAGAAATTTTTATGTATATGTTAGAAATGCAGCAATAAATGTTAATTTATTTTATTAAATAGAGGTGTATATATTTCATTAAGAGTATTTTTGGTTTATTAGTTGTGATCATTCATCATCAAGGTGAATATTAGCTATTTAAGTTCCAATTAGATATACTAAGATTAGCCACTAATTATTAATTTCTGAAACTAAATTTTATGATTAGGCTTAGTTTTAAAGCTGTGGTTGAAACCTTTATCATTATCATCATCGTCATTATCATGTTTTAATTAATGAGATAGATAAATGTTTAAAGGCCAGAAATAAGTGATTTAATGGCATTTAGTTGACATTCATGAAAAAATATAATAACCACCATTCCATCATCTATATCATGCAAGAATGAGTGAATTGCCATCCTAAATTAATAATATAATCTGAGCTAGTAAAACTTATAAAAAGAATATTGAAACAAATTTATTATGTTAAGATCTGAGAAATGATTTCTGTATGATGAATTTTATATACTCCACTTTGGTTTAAAGATGTTTTATGTACCCAAATATTAGTGCATACAGTGATATGGATCTAAAAGCAAAATCCTCCATTTTTATTAGAAATAAAGTACCAAAAAAGATTCAAACCCAGTATATGTGAAAAGGTTATAAGGTATAACTGTGTCTAGGTTAAGATAATCTAATGGCGCCCTGCTAGACCATATTCACTTATTATTTACTTAAATATGCACTTGACATCAAACCAAGAAATGAAAGTAAATAAAATCTACTGTCTATATACCTGAGAAGATATTTTATTGAGTTACTAGTGTACTCCCTTACTTGATGTTATTTCCTGAGTTATAATAACTTGTTCGTAATAATTTGTTTAATGGCTATACTCAGCAAGTTGCATAGTTTAATTCTTTTCTTTTTGATATAAAATAAAAGCTACAATTATTTTTTGTTTATTAAGTTATAATATTTGAATTTTTGGATATTTTAATATATTTGGATCTTTGATCCCTGTAATTTTGTTACAATATATATATATAAATATTTGTGAATAACTGTATTTTTCAAATTTATAATAACATTTAAAAAAATATTTAAAATAAATAATTATGCCTAATTTATCCTTTCCCCATTTGTTTTCTTTTTTAAAATAGTTCAATATTGATTTAAATATATATGTATAAAACACCTCATACATTATATTTAACCTCTTGACAACAATGTAAATGATTATGTGTATTAAGGGTAATGGTATACAAGTTACTTAATTTTCTTGTAATAGGGTTTGAAGCCAGCTACTGTTACAATATATATATATATATATATATATATATATATATATATATATATATATATATATATATATATATATATATATATATATATATATAAAATTGTAAGCATCTACCATAATCTTGTTCTATAATTCACGCATGTATAGATTCTTTCCCGCAGCTTCGAGTAAGTATATTTATGAGCATGGGATAAATTCCATCTCAAGTGCCAATCTTACACTTTGATAAGAATTATACTCATCGTAAAACATAAATAAGGGTTCTGTATATATGTCTCTAGGGTAGCATATCCAGACTAGCTCAATCTCAAGGTCTGGGGAACATGGTCCAAGCAAAGACAATTCCTGAGTACATCACCTATATCTACATATACTACACTATAATTTACCTGTCCTAAATCTATTACTCTAGCCCAGAAGTTATAACAAAATTAAGCTATATACTACTAGACTAGTTATCATTAAATTCTAAGTTTTATACACACATATACATATATTAATATTCATGCACACAACCCATTTATTCCAATACACACATATATGATTCATATATATATCAAGAAAAGAGTGCTATTACACATCAGAGTTGTTTATTTAATGTTTTTATTTTATTTAATTTAAACAAGATTTATTACAGTATTTAATATAGAAGTAACACGAGTCCCTTCATTACTATGCATTTATTGAACACATATATAGAGAAAAGATCAATTTACCTTAATTATGATCGAATGTCCACACGGTCAAACATAACAGTCCGCACATTTATAAATTCTAAAGAAATACTGGCGATATCGATGTTTGTTGATCCTAAGGATGGTAAACAGTCTGCAATGTGATACCAAATAGTTTATCATAGAGGTGGAGTAGATGATTTTGCTCGCTTAATAGGTCCAAGTTGTCAAAGGTATATCGTCACCATTATACTTGATAAATTTTAAACAGTGAAGTTCGTAAATCTGGTTCAGGTGAATTCTACAATAACAATCCACTGGGCCGGCTTAACAAAACTTACACTGTTTAATTACCCCAACATTTTGATGGGAATATTAATAAAACTTTCTAATTAATTGCACATTCATAAAATCCGAGCCATGTCTTTCTCTTTCCATCTAATCACCCCTATATATTTTTGAGCACAAAACAGTTCTTTTCTTTTACACTCTTTAACCTCATATTTTTCCTTATATATTCGTATGTCACTGACCAGGTCTTCTATTGTTTCAGAATACCAATGTGACCAGTTCTCAGACTTCTGGCTGCCAGAGTCATTAATTCAAACTGCCCACAGCAACTGTTTCATTTCTATTTCTGTAGCTTTATATGTTCAATAGATTCATCAAGAAACACGTGTTACCACTAATATTAATAAAATGTAGAATTTTAAAAAATTAACAAACAACAAAATCTATATGTATAATCAATAACAAATTTATACAACTCCATATATAATTGCCTCTCATCAATCACACATATAACCGTTAATACATATACATGTTTATAATAACACACATACAACTATATTTATATAAGCATACAGCCCATCCTTTAACAGATTACGTATTACTTTCACACTTTTTGTAACAGGGTTTGAATGACTAGTTATATATATCTTTTCACATGTACAGTCACTCAATATCAACACTCGCAATTAACACTATATTGCATTATCTCTTGTATTCGAACCCATCTGTTACATACCCCCCTGGTGCAATAGCATTTAAATGCCTTCTGTATATTTGAATGGCTTCTTAAATGACTTTTTTCTATCCTTTATCCCCATCTGGGTTTGCAAAGTGCTTGAGTGACTGGGCATTGTATGATCCCTTTACTTCCCACCTGGTATCCACCCAAAACGCATGTTTTCCCCGACTCTTTGTTATCGTAAATAAGCCCTCATATAGATTGCAAAATTTTTTGCAAATAAACTTTTCAGGTTCACTTACGTGGGGTGTCCTCTCCATTACCTGGTCCCCCACCTTAAAGGAATGCGAGGAACTCTTGAAACACTCTTTTTGTTGTCTGCTTCTGTGAACCATCGACTGGTAGGCCTGCTGTCTATCATTGTCTATATCGATGGGAGTTTCTTCTCCTGGAAAATCAGTTTTGAATAACCTAGGTGCGTGCTTACCAAAATGCAAATGTATTGGTGTGAAGCCAGTAGATTTCTTCACAGCCCAATTCATATAGTTTAAAATGTCTGGAAGTTGTTTGACTCACTTCTTATGGTCAGTTTGGACATAAGTACAAAACAACCTACCCAATTCCCACATCATTCTTTCACAGGGATTGAACTGAGGGTTACAGATTGAGGTTAACATGTCCTATTTTCAACCATTCAGTCCATCTCATCCACTCCCTCGAAACGAATGGGCTTCCATGATCTGATATGATAGTTTGAGATTTTTCCACCGATGGAATATGCTCCTTTTCCAGGACACGTATAGTGTTCCTCGTGTTGGCTTGTGTGATGGGATATGCAGACACCAGTTTGGAGAATAAATCATAAACAACTTTTCCTTAGGTGCTCTGGGTATCATGGTCACCATCAGAGCTGTATATTTCCTATTTGTGGGCTTAACCCTCTGGCAAATTTTGCCCTGCCCGATGACCACCAGGACTTTGCCACACATGCCTGGCCAGTAAAACCACCTTCTAATCCATCCTTCAGTCTTCATTATCCCATAGTGGCCTGACCTGCAGTGCATGTTTGCCACCACTGCGGTCCTCATATGCCAGGGGATGACTGATCTCCATTCTGCTGGATCTTTCTTAACTTTATATTGTAGCACATCTTGCACCAGTTTGAATTTCTGAATATTCTGCTCGACCTAACCCCCAATCAATTTAGCTTATTTACCTTCCAATTGGTCAATGACAGGCTGGAGTTGTTGGTATTCTCTCAGAAAGTACTCCAGTCACCTAAAATCACTTTCAAGTCCTTCATCTGTTCTCAACCCTATGCTTTCTATATACAAATTCTCAGTACCCAGATGATGTGATTGATTGTCCACTGGATTGCAGCTGAGGGCATCAGCTACCACATTGTCAGACCCTTTGCAATACCTCACTGTATAGTTGTATTCTTGGAGGTACAGGCTCCAACATACTAATATGCTGTTAGTGAGGTAGCTGTGGTTGATAAATTCCAGGCTCTTTTGGCCAGTAACCACAATGACCTCTGAGCCCAGTAACAGTGTTTGAAACTTCTGAAAAGCCCAAACAATGACCAACGCCTCTTTCTCAGTGGTTGTATAGTGTACCTCAAGACCTTTGAGTAGCCTGCTCAGAAAATATATTACACCCATTCTCCTGTCTTCTTGATCTTGAGCCAAGGTCACTCCAAGACCATATCGACTGCTATCTGTCTGAACTATGAATGGCTTTGAAAAGTCAGGAAAGGCCAGCATAACATGTTCCAAAAAAACCTGCCTTCACTCTTTGGAAGGCTTGGTCCTGTCCATCACTACCTTATTTTAATAACTTCACCAATGGCTCCATACGTTCTGCAAACTGGTCTTGAAAGCGGTTGTAGAATGTACACAGACCCAGAAATGATCAGACCTGCTTCTTGGATCTAGGTGTTGGAAAGTTGCGAATAGCCAAGATCTTGTCCGGGTGTGGTTTGAGTCCCTGAGCTTCCACCATGTGCCCAAGAAAGGCCACCTCTTTCTGACACAGTGTGCCCTTCTTGATATTTATTTTTATGCCCTTTTTTTCACATTTCTCTAGAAATAGTCCTACTTCCTGTATGTGTTCCTTAATATCAGTTGAGGCTATCAGCACATCATTCATGTAAATCATGACCATGTCCTTTATCTCTGAGGATAGCACCTGATCCAAGCATCTGAGTAAGCCTGCCCTACTGTTTATTAGGCCAAAAGGCATCTTGATGGCTCCATACGTTCTGCAAACTGGTCTTGAAAGCGGTTGTAGAATGTACACAGACCCAGAAATGATCAGACCTGCTTCTTGGATCTAGGTGTTGGAAAGTTGCGAATAGCCGAGATCTTGTCCGGGTGTGGTTTGAGTCCCTGAGCTTCCACCATGTGCCCAAGAAAGGCCACTTCTTTCTGAAACAGTGTGCCCTTCTTGATATTTATTTTTATGCCCTTTTTTTCACATTTCTCTAGAAATAGTCCTACTTCCTGTATGTGTTCCTCAATATCAGTTGAGGCTATAAGCACATCATTCATGTAAATCGTGACCATGTCCTTTATCTCTGAGGATAGCACCTGATCCAAGCATCTGAGTAAGCCTGCCCTACTGTTTATTAGGCCAAAAGGCATCTTGTTAAATTGATATGAGTGGCCCTCATATCTGAATGATGTGTATTGGCAATCTTCTGGATGTAACTTAATTTGCCAATAACTGGCAGTTAAATCAAAGGTTGAAAATACCTTCTTCCCTTGGAACTTCCTCAGTAATTCTTGCATGGGGGGTAGTACATTGCAGTCCAGTACAGTCACTTTATTTAACTGTTGAGCATCAAGACATAATCTAACAGATCCATGCTTCTTTTTAACTACCACCATCAGGTTGCAATATGCCAATGAGCATTTTGATATAATTCCCCACTCCAGCATCTGATGTATTTACTCTTTTACTTCTTTTCGGTATTGATGTGGAATGGGGTATGATCTAGCTTTGAATGTCTGACTGTCTCTCATCTTAATTCTCTGCTCAAACCCTTGCATAACTCATGGCTTGTCTGAAAAGACATGGTGATACTTGGTCAATGTTTGTTGTAATGCACTATCTTGAACTTTCCCTTCTACTTTCATTTCATCGATCTTATCTTTGAGTTTCTCTGGGACATCCTCACCTAAGTGTAACATTCCTATTGATCATTGATGCTCCTCTGTAAGAAAACATACCACTTCATCCTCACATGTGACCTGAACCCTTTCATAATCAAGGTTACATTTGTATCTATTTAGAAAATCTTATCCCAACAGGGCCTTGCATACTAAACCTTTCATTATAAGGAACACATGTGAATAGCTTTTTCTATTAATTTTTAGATCTATCCATATCTGCTTTGGCTCTATCTTAGCTCTCCGGTTGTCTGCCATTGCTATGTGAACTGTTTTTAGAGGGAGAATTGGTATATCTGGTTGTTCCCTTCTAATTTGGTGATATAATCTCTCTGATACTACCGATAGCTGACTGCCTGAATTCATGAGGGTTTCAACATTAGTTGAACCTACCTTTATAGGGATGATGGGGCATGTCTGAAGTGCATATCCAGGAACCTGGTCTTCCCAAGAACATATTAAATTGCCTATTCTTTTTGTCTTCTACTTAACTGCATCTGTGTCCCCTTTGGACCTAAGCTTATGCTTCTCTATCTGTCTTCTTTCTGTATCTATTTCTAATTGGCTCAACATTTTATCAATCGTCAACACTGATCTTTCTCCTCTTTTCCCCAGCATCCACCTAATTTCATTGGGTAACTTTCTGCATGCCATTTCTACAATCTGCTCCTCTGACAGTTTACATGCATCCAGAGTTCTCAATGTAGCCACCTGATGCCTAAAAAATGTATGTACGCTTTTCCATTACCTTCTTGAAACTCCTGTTCTACCACTTGGGCCCTCATGCTTTCTTGTATTTTTTCATTTCAGAATATATTGGCTAATGCTTTTTTATACTCCAAAAATGTTTGAGGATGTTGACTCAGTGAGTTCCACCATGTCTCTGCAGGTTTCTCTAGATGATGATATGCTATGATCACTTGGTGTTCATCTGCTATCTCATAGTACTTATAGTATATTTGAAGGCTCTTGAGGTGCTCTATGGGTGTCTCCTCCTTTCTCCCTTCATATATTCTTATCTTCAATTCCATTGCCCCTTTTTTTTTCTTTTTATATATCACTATTAAAACTAAAACATGCCAGGTTTGTCTCCCCGGCTTCCAGTGGTCCACTGCATGACCCACCTGATAGACCTTCCTCTCTCATTATTATCATATAGAACGATATTGTTTTGTAATATCCCAATGTTAATAAAATTCTTAAATCCCTATTTTATAAACCATGACTTTATATATATATCACAAAACAGACATCAATGCTATTTTTCCCTCTGACCACTTGAGAACTTTTCTATACGTATATTCACACATCACAAAGTATACCCATTTACTATATTTCCAATATGTGTTTAAACTCTTTCTGTTTTCTCTATCACTTTTTTTTTTAAAAAAAATCCTCCAACTCTCATTTGAAAGCTTTTTTTAAGTTACATTAGGACACCCTTTTAATGCCTGTTCTCCATTATTCTCAGCCTCATACTTTGGGACGCCATTGTAAGCATCTACCCATAATCTTGTTCTATAATTCATGCATGTATACATTCTTTCCTGCAGCTTTGAGTAAGTATATTTATGAGTATGGGATAAATTCCATCTCAAGCACCAATCTTACACTTTGATAAGAATTATACTCATCAAAAACATAAATAAGGGTTCTTAATATATATCTCTAGGGTACCATGTCCAGACTAGCTCAATCTCAAGGTCTGGGGAACATGGTCTAACTAGAGAACAAAATGAAGACAATTCCTAATTATGTCACCTATATCTACGTATACTACACTATAATTTACCAGTCCTAAATCTATTACTCTAGCCCAGAAGTTATAATAAAATTAAGCTAGATACTACTACACTAGTTACCATTAAATTCTAAGTTTTATACACACATATACATATATTAATATTCATGCACACAACCCATTTATTCCGGTACATACACATATATATATCAACGAAAGAGCACAATTACACATCAGAGTTGTTTATTTAATGTTTTTATTTTATTTAATTTAAACAAGATTTATTATGGTATTTAATATAGAAGTAACATGAGTTCCTTCATTACTATGTTTTCACTGAACACATATATAGAGCTAAAGTCAATTTTTCTTAATTATGATTGAATGTCCATGTGGTCAAAGATAACAGTCTGCACATTTATAATTCTAAAGAAATACTGGCCTTATCAATGTTTGTTGATCCTAAGGATGGTAAACAGTCCACAATGTGATACTAAATAGTTTATCACAGAAGTGGAGTAGATGATTTTGCTCACTTAATAGGTCCAAGTTGTCAAAGGTACATTGTCACCATTACACTTGATAAATGTTAAACAGCAAAGTTTGTAAATCTGATTCAGGTGAGTTCTACAATAACAATCCACTGGGCCAGCTTAACAAAACTTACACTATTTAATTACCACTACATTTTGATGGGAATATTAATAAAACTTCTTAATTAATTGCACGTTCATAAAATACGAGCCACGTCTTTCTCTTTCCATCTAATCACCCTTATATATTTTTGAGCACAAAAAAGTTCTTTTCTTTTACACTCTTTAACCTCGTATTTTTCCTTATATATTCGTTTACCACTGACCAGGTCTTCTATTGCTTCAGAATACCAAGGTGACCAGTTCTCAGACTTCTGGCCGCCAGAGTCATTAACTCAAACTGCCTGCAGCAACTGATTCATTTATATTTCTATAGCTTTATATGTTCAATAGATTCATCAAGAAACATGTGTTACCACTAATATTATTAAAATGTAGAATTTAAAAAAATTAACAAACAACAAAATATATATGTCTAATCAATAACAAATTTATACAACTCTGTATATAATTGCCTCTCGTCAATCACACATAACCGTTAATACATATACACCTTTATAATAACACACATACAACTGTATTTATATAAGCATACAGTCCATCCTTTAACAGAATACATATTACTTTCACACTCTTTGTAACAGGGTTCGAATGATTATTTATATATATTTTTTCACATATAGTCACTCAATATCAACACTCGCAATTAACACTATATTGCATTATCTCTTGTATTCGAACCCTGACTTCTACAATATATATATATATATTGCAAAGGGAAATCACCGACGATCGAAAGTTTAACTTTCTTTTTATTTATGTATAATATGGAAATCTTATTATTTAAAATTGTCCACCTTCCACTACTGCAAGCAGAGAGAACATACATACATAAACAAGTCTATAGCTGTACTTGACCGAACCTGTAGCTATATGGGTATAGCCCCAGGTTATTTTTCGTGGTCAATTGTCTTTCGACTGCTGTAAGATTTAAAGAGTTACAGCACTTGGATATTTATAAATTTTAATGGGATCAAAATACTGCACCACCAGCCTCATGTGTTAATTCAGTACTCAAAATAAGTAATAATTACTTGCCAAGCCCTACAAATATATTACTGTTTGGAGTGGTGAAGAACAAGATGAAACAGATTTAAATCAATAAAAAATATTTAATACAATATATTAAACAACAGAAAAATATTTTAAATAATTTACAGACAATAAAATAAATTATCTGCTATAATGCTAGATTACAATATAAAAAAAGATCCTATAAATGATTGTACATTTATAGTCATCACTTCATGTATATAAAAAAATTAAAAAGTGTCTGTATCACTCAAATTAAGAATTTGACAATTGTCTAAATTAAAGATATGTGCACATATGAATGTAAAGGTATAGTATATGTATTTTACCTAGGGTTATTGAGTTTCTCAATTAGGTTGAGTTCTTGCTGACCACCAAGTGAACTTCCTCCACTTCTTTAGCAAGAAACAGTTACTCTTAGGTTGAATTTGGGTTGTGGAAGCTCCTCCATATTGTGATATCAAGGACATGGCAAATGAATCTTCCAAAAGGTGCTACGTTGGCAGTTGTTACACATAGACGGGAATATCAAGGACATGGCAAATGAATCTTCCAAAAGGTGCTACATTGGCAGTTGTTACACATAGACGGGAACCATTAGAGCATGATGAGTTTGAATCAGCCAGCAATCATGACAACCCTTAGCCCTCCATTCTTGATGCATCACCAATGTTATAAATCATATCTTGTTCATTTAATTTATTTCTTCTTATGTTGGAGTCCTTCCACTGCATATCTGGGTTTTTTTTTTCTTTGTTTTTTTCATAAACTTTAAATGATTCTTATGTTTGTGTTTTACCCAATTATATGTACTTATTTTTTAGAGCAATGCTTCCATCAATGTCACAACAAGAAGTCCAACTCTACTAATAACTTTTTAATGAAAAAAATTCCACAGTCATTCATTCTTTCGATCCATTGTTTTTAGCTGTTATTCACACGTTTCTTTTTCTTAATGTGTCTTCGGCCATTTATATAGATTTACTTTTACACGTTTTTTTTTCTTAATGTGTCTTCGGCCATTTATATAGATTTACTTTTACACAATCTCGTAGCACTATGTACATTTATTTCTTATCTCTTTTTTTTTAATTAAACAGATTTTTAATGAAATGTTATTTTTATTTTGACAAGCATTAATTGTTGCTGTCTTTATCATACTTCATACATACTCCATACACACATTTTGTTTTACTGTCATATGTGTAGTTTGATGACCCAGATCCTTATCTTTCAGTCATGTTTTAAATTTCTATTTTACACTGATTTATCCCTTCAATCTTTACCCTTTCTTCTAAATCATATTTTAGTTTGTATTTCATTTATGTTTCTTTATCACTATTAATTTTACTAATATATAATTTCAATATTTCTAACTTTAATTATTTATTTCTGAAAATCTTGACTTTGGAAGGTAAAAGATAAGAATCTTTTCGATTCTAATTCACTCTCTTTTATTAATTAAAACATTTCTTTCTTCATAAGTTTTAAATTCTTTTTGCTAGTATTTCAAAACACAATATTTAATATTATTTAAATGTTAAATATCTATATGTGTGGTTGCAGTATGTGTGATCATCACATTACACTGTTCCCCTCATTTAAAAGGATTTTTTTTCTTTAAATTTTTTTTAAATTTAATGCATTGACAGCTAGATGCTCCTAACTACTGTTATGACCCTCTCATATCCATGTACTCCTAATATGACTTAGTGCTGAGATTATCCCTAGAGAGGCGGCCAGGCAAATTACATTTTTACTCTGATGATCCAACGAGCATTACTAAACTGATTTAATCTCACTATAAGCAATATGAGTTTATTTCTGCCTCCTACTTGTATATACAGGTTTGAGTCCACAGGATATCTCTGTGACTTGATTAAACCTGTTCATACTTCACATTTTACAAATGATAACCCTCTAAGTGACAACACTGGTCACTATTCTGAGGTTCATTTGGAGGCTGCCATTTTTTTTATCCAGCTCATCCATGAGTTCAGAATATTTACTGATAGTTCATATTTTTATGAAGGGGTATTTTCCCCATACATTGGTTTTTAATCCACTGACTCATGATATTTGTCAAATATGTAACTGGAAATTTTAATCCAGTGAGTCATTATGAGAAGGGGTTATCTGTCCTGTCTTCTCTATCTCATAAGACCTGGTGACTGCAGAACTCACACATGAATGCATAACAGAGATGGCTCACTATATACTGCAAAGATCCCACCTAACAGAGATGGCTCACCATATACTGCAAAGATCCCACCTATAAACATCTACCCCTACATACCTCCAGCCTCTATATACAATCACACTACTATCTATCTGATGATTTGTCTTAGTTTGGGTAAAGTCCTTTATACTGTTTGGCCATTTACTAGCTCATTCTTCCTTTATATTTTCATGATCAATATTTCCTAAATTCATAAGTCCATTTTCCATTACTCATGATCCAATTCCATCTCCAATTTTGTTCCAGTGAATCCATCCTTTATTGATGATTGCACTTGTTTTATCTAGTGGTTGCCTTTCTCTATTGGACTCATATCTGCCTCATCTGGGATGCAAATTTTGATCCCTACATTCTTGGCCCTCACTCCTGTCATATGGACACTTCCATTCTGTCTCCAATCTCTGCCATCCATTTTCCTGCCTTATTGGGTTCCACTCTGTAGAATCTCTCCGATTTTCTTTCCATTGTCCTTCACTAGAATTCCATTCACTTTTTATTGTAAGTGGTTTTTTGGAGGTGGTCTCGGTTTATATCCATCTTCCTTCTGATCGGTCCTGGTGGTATACAATGAATTTAGCAACTCAGCCACATGGTGCACTGTCTTCCTCTCCATACTTATTAGTGTCTGTTCTATATCTCTCAGGAACCCATGCCTAGTTATCTGGATTATTTGCATCTCAGATAATGGGTTTGCTGTCATCATCTGTAACTTGGCTACTTGATGGCAGAAGAATGTTGTAAATGATTCCCCCAGTCTTTATTCCTCCTGTGTTATCTGATGCAGCCTGTCTTCTTGGAGTTCCTCACTCCAATAACTGGTCCTCAAAGCTGTATGGTATCCTACAAATGTTGTGGCCTTCTGGAACAGGGAGTTCCACCAGACTTGTGATTCGCCTTGCAAGTGACTGCAGGCAAAACCACTATCTTGGCCTTTTCATTCATCCTACTAAACTTGAAATACTATTCCAGGCTTCTCAGGTGCTCCATGAGGCTTTCTCCAGGATCTCCCATGAAAACTTGTATTTTTCTAAATTGGTGGAAGCCGATAGGATAATCCATGCGATTTCCATAACTCATATCTACATTCTCCAATGGTACTTGGTCCTATGCCTTTACTTTGATATTGGTGCTGTTATTGGATGACCTGCTTATCCTCTCTTCAAATTTTGTGTCTAACCTTTCTACTGCCTTGAATATCTGACTTAGGTCCCCCCACATGCTTGTCAGCATCCTATTCTCTTCTACTCTTATCATTTCAACTTCTTTATCTAACTTTTTATATCCCTTCGGTCTGCTCTATGTCTACCCCCAGATCAAACTCTGCTGACTCTCTATCTATACTCACGGCCCTATCTAATTCATCATATACATATGGCTCTATACCCTTTTGTTCATCCCACTTAATTTCTTTGTCACATCTACTTTCTGTGTCCTTTGCCTCTTATTTCTGGATGAAGTCATTTCTAATTTCTCCTATAGCTTCAGCAATTCTTTTCTGGTTGTCCATTTCTACCTTTACCTGCCATTCTTCCATCCTTCTCTCTTCTCTGTCCAGGTATTCTTTCATAAATTGCTGTTGCTCCAACCTCATTTGCATTAGCATATCCATTATATCACTATAGTTTACTTTATATTTACTCTCCTTATCTTCATTCCCTTCTCTTACTTTTTTCTTGAAGGTCCATTTTAGCATGAGACCTTGTATGCATAGATATCAATTTATTCAACCCTTGAGCTGTGTTTGTTATTACTGAACTCTTCTGGATAGATTTATACAAAAAATTTTGCTACTAACACTTTGTTTTTTAATGTGATTAGCTATTCAGTTTTTTATTATCTGCTAGTTAGCATTTAGACTGCTGGCCAACCCAAACCTCATGTACTCTGGTTCACCATCTTGTCTCCCTGCTTTAGATTTATTTGACTGCCTGTCCCATCTTGATGATTGTCCTACATTTTCCCTACTTATGCAAGTCTGACTCACTATACTTCAATAAATAACACTCTTATGTATTTCACCTTTAACTATAATTTCAACTAAATTCGAGTTCCTGATATAGGGTAGTATTAAGTGTGTTCATTTATTGCTTAACTTCATTAAGATTCTTGCAAATTCACCCACACATTTATTTTTTGTTTCACCTTTTAATAGTCTCCATTACACCTTCAGTTTGTACTCTACTTATCACTTTATTATAATGGCTATACAATACTATAAATATTTTATTCTCAGCTTAACTGAGACATGCTATTATTAAATCATATATATTTTTCTTCAACTTCGCTTATACACATGACTATTCTAGAGTCCTACATATATATTTCTTAACTTAACTTAGATCTGTGACTCTTTTATTATTCAACATTTATAATTAAAACCTTATTGAAACTGTTTATTTCCTTTTTTTTCGATAGAACAATTTATATTTCATTACAGCAATTAGATCGAGACAATCCATTCTTTGTTCATTACAATTTATTTGAATCATTCTTATCTTAGATTATATATGTCACTACACACTTCAAAACTTTCTTAATATTCAAAAAAAATTTTCCCCTCTTTCTATCCTTTGTACACATTTGATGGGGAAACACATATATAAAGTATTATAAAGTAAAAAAAAAATTATCCCCTTCGTCTTCGCTTCTCACCACTCTGACTTATGACGCTAACTTTATATATTTTGAAAACACATCTTTTTGTTTTATTTTTAAAATATTTACATTATTTTATAAAATTTATTGAACACATGATCACTAATTGCACCAATAGAGATCTCGGACTGGCCCCCAAAATGCAACAGGAAATCACCAATGATCAGAAGCTTAACTTCCTTTTTATTTATGTATAATATGAAATTCTTATTATTCAAAATCATCCACCTACCGCTACCACAAGCAGAGAGAACATACAGACATAAACAAGTCTATATCCATATTTGACCGAACCTGTAGCTATATGGGTATAGCCCCAGGTTATTTTCCTGGTCAACTGTCTCTCGACTGCTGTAAGATTTAAAGAGTTACAGCACTTGGATATGCATAAATTTTAATGAGATCAAAATACTGCACCACCAGCCTCATGTGTTAATTCAGTACTCAAAATGAGTAATAATTACTTCCCAAGCCCTATGAATATATTACTGTTTGGAGTGGTGAATAATGAGATGAAACAGATTTAAATCAATAAGAAATATTGAATACAGTAAATTAAACAAAAAAATACTTTAAATCATTTACACACAATAAAATAAATTATCGAGCGGTGAATAATGAGATGAAACAGATTTACATCAATAAGAAATATTGAATACAGTAAATTAAACAAAAAAAATACTTTAAATCATTTACACACAATAAAATAAATTATCTGCTATAATGCTACGATTACAATATAAAAAAAGATCCTATAAATTATTGTACATTTATAGTCTTCACTTCATGTATATAAAAAAAATTAAAAAGAGTCTGTATCACTCAAATTAGGAATTTGACAATTGTCTAAATTAAAAATATGTGCACATATAAATGTAAAGGTATAGTATACGTATTTTACCTAGGTTTATTGAGTCTCTGAATTAGGTTGAGGTCTTGCTGACTGTTACATGGACTTTCTCCACTTCAATAGCAAAGAGCAGTTGCTGTTAGGTTGGATTTGGGTTGTGGGAGCTCCTCTGTATTGGGACATCAAGGACATGGCAAACAAACCCTCTGGCAGGCACTACATCAGCAGTTGTTACATGTAGACAGGAACCGTTAGAGCATGATGAATCTGAATTGGCCAGTGATCACAATGGCCCTTAGCCTTCCATTCTTTATACATCATCACTGTTATAAATCATATCTTGTTCATTTAATTTATTTCTTTATACACTGGAGTCCTTCCACTGCGTATCTGGGTTTTCTCTTGTTTGTTTTTTTTTCATAAACTTGAAAAGATTCTTAGGTTTGCATTTCTCCTGATTATATCTACTTATTTTCTAGAGCAGTGCTTCCACAAATGTCTCAACAAGAAGTCCAACTCTACTAATAACTTTTTTTAATTAAAAAAATTCCACAGTCCTTTATTCTTTCGATCCCTTGTTTTAGCTTTTATTCACACCTTTCTTTTTCTTAATGTGCCTTCGTCCATTTATATAGATTTACTTTTACACAATCTTGTAGCACTATGTACATTTATTTCTTTTCTTTTTTTTTTAATTAAACAGATTTTTAATAAAATTTATTTTTATTTTGACAAGCATTAATTGTTGCTGTCTTTATCATACTCCATACATACTCCAAACACGCATTTCATTTTACCATCTAATGTGTACTTTTATGACCCAGATCCTTATCTTTCAGTCAAGTTTTCAATTTCTATTTTACTCTGATTTAACCCTTTAATCTTTACCCTTTCTTCTAAATCATATTTTAGTTCATATTTCATTTATATTTCTTTATCACTATTAATTTTACTAATATACAATTTCAATATTTCTAATTTTAATTTTTTTTCTCAAAATCTTGACTTTGGAGGGTAAAAGATAAGAATCTTTTCGATTCTAATTCCCTCTCTTTTATTAATAAAAACATTTCTTTCTTCATAAGTTTTAAATTCTTTTGCTAGTATTCCAAAGCACAATATTTAATATTATTTAAATGTTAAATATCTATATGTGTGGTCGCAGTATGTGCAATCATCAATATATATATATATATATATATATATATATATATATATATATATATATAGTAACAGTTTGAAAAATTACTGTAATGATGAAAAAGGCTGCTATTTTGAAACCGTTTAATATGTAGATGAGTGATAAAATGATAATTGCCATAATTCAATAACTAAACACTAAACAGGATATATGATATGCTCCAGCGGTTCGTCATTTGTAACCAAGTAAAATCAAATGAGAAATGAATTCACTGTGTTAGCTAAAATACAATTTATAATTAAATAAGGATGATGCTAACATATAAATAAGAATATATGCATATCATGCTCTATTTGGGTGTCTATTTCTAATTAATTAAATATAACATTATAGCCCAATTGCAACTATCTCAAACATTAATTCTGTCATGCTAATAATGAAATAAATAAATTATCTCATTTCTCAATACTTAAAATAACAACAATGAAAATTAAAACTATCATCATTAAAGATTTAATGATATTTAGATATTGGGGAGTCATTTGAACAATAAAACATACTGGACATTGTCATCAAATAAAATAATATTAAATATAGTAACTGAATAAAATTACCCACTGTGAGATACTTGGAGTGCCTTATGCTTAACTCCAATAACAGGTTCTTTTAACAAAGAATCCTTCCTATTCTTTTTTCCAAATATATAAGACCATTCATGGTCATACACACACACTGGTGCTATTCATGACAACTTATAAAACATATTACATAAAGTTAATAAGTTGGAAAAAGGATGTGATCACTTTTTTATTCAGTTTAGCTAAGTACAGGTGTTTTCCCATGAACACCACTAGATTGTTTTAAATCCATATAAATATCTGTTTAGTGTACTGATTTCAAACTCCTTCGGTACATTTTATCACACATGACTTGGATGACTAATGAAAAAAAATGACACTCTTATATTTTACTCATGTCAATAAAATCATAAGATCCCCATATTACCAAAAGTTTATACTAAAGACTCTTATAGACATTGCTAGCTCATTTTACATATATTGATGAACAGACAAGTATAATCTTATTAATGGCTTCTAAACAAGCATCGTGAAGACCATTATTGATATTGATGGCCATTTAACTAGATTATTTATCACAATATAAAGGTAATAATGATGATGATAATAATGATGATGATATCATAATAATAATGATAATAATAGTGATGATGATACCAGCCATAGCTTATTAATAAACTCACAACAATAAATTTATCTTTATAAACTCATAAGCACTTTTTAAAATCATTTTTTGTCACAATGGGATTTAAATATTACATTCACTAGCATTTATATAAGTTTATAGTTATTTACTAAAATACTTTTGTAGTTAAAACTAGGATTTAATAATACTAGTGATGATGACTGATCATCACAAATATCTATGCATGATATTCAACTTTCTACAAATCCTTATTTACTAAATATATTAATTACGTTAAACATTAGATTTAATGATTATAATTTATTAATGATGATGGCAATCATAACTCATGTACAGTACCATGTTTAAAAGGTGTTTTAATCAATAATACGATATCCATTTTTGATGAGGATGATCAAAACTCATGGACACAACATAAGTTTAGCTTTCTATTGTTGAACTATAAATATTAAAATTTGGTTATTATCAAGCTTAACCCTTAAATAGCTAAATGTAAATCAGCATTCTAGTTTATCTAACATTTTGCGAGCACTTAATATTTGCAAGTGATTGCTCAATATTTACGAATGATGATTCTTAATATCGGTGAGCAATGATAATGATGATTATTTAAAACAATAGAATTAAGACAAGAAAAATACAACAATATTTTTAATAAGAACTCGGAAACCAATTAAGATATATAATTATATTTTATTAATACTATTACTCTTTCTTTAAAATCAAATTTACTAATTAGATAAATGGCTTATTATTACATTAATTCAATACAAAACTAATACAAAAATTTATATAATTCTGTCATTTTGGATAATTTTAAAATAAGCTGGCTTAAAATGACATTTAAAAAATATATTTCATGGAATGCTTACCTAAGACTTTCCTAACTTATTATATCATAAAAATAAATTTCATATGTAACCTGTGTTTTATTTCACTTCCATTCATATGTAAGCCTTGCTTTATAATTTCTCATATTTAAACTAATCATGTGTAACCTATTCTTTTGATGGGTTTCATGCACACACACCCTGTTTTATGTCAACATATATTTCTAAAATGTGTTCCTTTATATTAGAGATTAATACATAAATTACATATATAAAAAAATATTCTTGCAATCTTGAGCAAAAGAAAATAAAATACATTATATCAATTTTAATATGCAACAAGGCAAACAAAAAAAAACATTATAAATGCATATATTTATAGGTTGCTCATTATCATAACAACTGAAGAACAATAAAAAAAATTTCAATATTACAATATATAATATAAAAAAAATAATAAAAAATAATGAAAATTTAAGTTTAAAGATTTAAACTGTGTTTGTGTTATGTTATGTGATATTGAGAATAACTATCGATAAACAAGCCCTTAATGTTTCTGTATCAAAAGAAAAAAATTATGCTTTGAACAATAAATTAAGGTTTACTTTTAATAAGTAAGAATAAAAGATCTGTTAATGAAAGTTCATAGTTACCTGATTATTTTCACTTCTTATAAATGTCTCAAGTTTGAATTTTCAGACTGCTTGTCTCATGTATAACTTCAATAAGTTGATTTGCTCCATTTAAAAAAAAGAAAGTTCTTGCAGATACTTTTAAGATAAACATGAATTAATTGACTTGATTATTTCTCCAATTTTAAAATTATTTATTGTTGATACTTTTGATAATGCTTAATTCATTGACTGGCCTGCTTCTACCATTTCAAAAAGAGTTATTACAAATACTTTTAGATAAGTATGAACTGGTGGATTTGCTTGTCTCTACCATTTCAAACAGATTGTTGTAGACACTCTAGATGACTATGAGAAAAATTCTAACAAAAATTTGGTTGATAGCTTAATCAAACCTAGTTATAAGGCCTTTATTCATTTTCTTTTCCTCTTCTTTCCCCTTCTCCCTCCATCCAAAGGTAATGAGCCTAGAATAGATCAGGAGCCAGAAAAGAAGCATTTCAAATAGCTTGTGTGGTTGGCTTTAAACTCGATCATTTTGTTAGTTATTATTTGACTGGTATATGAGTCCATAGACAGATCAGTGAGCTAACCCATTCTGTATTATTCCAGGAAGCAGAAACAATGGTTTTAGCAATGCAAATTCATTGTATTATACACAGCAAAATATATTAATATCATTTCATAGAATTGTTAATAACTTCTTCCAAGAAATTCAATTTTGTTCCAATTTTTTCTTTCTTTATCTTAATCTTGCTGGGAATTACTTATATATACACACATCTTTGTCTATACTGACTTTAAAACAAGAGTCATTTTTTTCTTCCTCAATTTTTTTAAAGAATGAAAAAAAATTAAATCACTCACTCTCTTTTTCATAACATTAAAAAAACTGATAGCTACATCTCCTTTTCCCAACATTAAAAAAAAACTGACAGCCTACATCTCTTCACTAATAATATTGAAAAAACTGACTGATCACTACATCTCTGATTAATAATAAGGAAAAACTGACTGATCTCTAAATATTGTTTCATTCATTTATATTGCAAATTTTAATCAAAGAAAAGAACCACCTGGAAACCTTCTCTTGAGACAAAAATCAAAACTTCACAAGTTTGACATCTGTCAAAATTAATAAATACTTAGGATTAATTGTTACTTTTATTACATCCAAACACCACTTCCCTCTCTAGATATCTACAATCTAGATAATACAAAAACAACAAAGCTTGCAATCTTAGTCATTAAAAGATTTGTGAAAAAATGTTTTATGTTTAAACATTCATACTCAAAAGTGTACATTTTCACATCCTAATCTACTAATCTTGATAGCTTTATTTTACACTTTATTTCTGATCTACTTTGTTTAATAAGAATATATGTTAAATAATTTCAACAAAATATAATAAATAAAAATTAAATATTATTACCTTCTCTCTTTACAACTTCTTATTCATTAACTATTTATATAGACTATATAATAATAAATACACACATAAATCTATATATATAAAAGAATTTTTTTTTAATTAAATAATATATCTGTGTTTTTGAAATGAATCATATACATACAATATATATATAACCAAAGTAAATACATATAAAAACAAAAAAAAAGACTTATAAATCGAAGAAATAGTATATTTCAACCAGAGAACTGGTTTCTATCAGAAAACAAAAAATACACAGTAAAATGGTGATAATCAAAAAATTATAGATTTGATAAAATACTATCCAATCTGTAATTTTGTTATTATCGCCATTTTACTATGTATTTTTTGCTTTCTGATGGAAAGCAGTCCTCTGGTTGAAATGTAATATTATTTCTTGGATATATATATATATATATATATATATATATATATATATATATATATATATATATATATATATATATATATATATATATATATATATATATATATATATATATCAGGAAAAGGGTTGCCATGACAAGAGTTTATAATTGTTGATTGTTATTGATATTGGGATTGTCCAAGTGTTGATTGGCATTTAATGATACATATTGTACCAGTCGATGTCTATCATGCACACAAAAATTGAACATGAGGTTACTGTCACACATCAAAATATGTGATCATAATAAAATCAATATTAAACTTCAAAATGAAGGATTCAAAGCTATTTAATTGATGTTCAAATAAGAGAGATCAAACCAAAACTGGTTAAATTTACTGACCTTTCCCTTACCAAATTATATTGTTATGCTAATTGATATCTTACAGTTGGCTGTGGCACATTTTTGCAAGGCAGAATTTGAACCTTGCCATTATGTGTCATATTTGGAAAGAGAAAACCATCTGCTTAAAAGATATTCCACTAACAGCACAACATATAAAATAAATCTAAACAATAAAGAAAAGATATCAGCATGTTGACAAACTTTTAATAACTCTGATAAAAGATCATCTCACTGGCTTCTACTCAGTTAACTCTAGATTTCAAGCACATAGTAAATTATAATATGATTTTAAAAATATATATTTTGTAATTTTGATGGAGAGAGAGAGAAATAAGATGAACCACTTGCAACTGAATAATTTAAAAGAATACATATTTATTTTCCCCTAATAAATCCACTGCCATTGGCATATATGGATAACACATCTTTTATTAAAATAAGCGAAATTATAAAAGAAAAATTAGCAAATAAACTGATTTAATTTCAACATAGAACCTGATCCTCCCAATCTTCATCTAAATTTCCTTGAATAACATGGTCTGAATTTCTACCTACACACACATGTTAAACACTTTGATGCACATATAAACACATGAACAAAAACAACAACAATAAAATTTCAAGAAATATAACTTTCCCTTTTTAAAAAGAATGGAATGGATGGGCATATCTCTGTTAAAAGAATTCAAACAACAAAATTAGATATATACACATACAAGCTTTACAAACGTTAATGTTGGAAACTTATTTAAAGCATAAAACTCCAAATATTCTATGAATAAACTATATAAAATATATGTATTATAAAAAAATATAAAATATAAATATATAAATGAATAAAATTCATGGCATCAAGGCATACTGACAATAATAAAATAAAACAAAAATATACCATTCAACATCTTCTGGTTTCTTGTGATCAATCATCTTTGGACTTCAAAACTTCTGAGTTTTCTATTAAACATGGAAACAAGGCTGCAAGGACATCCCTTCTTGTC
This sequence comes from Epiperipatus broadwayi, assembly GCA_028023455.1. Taxonomy (NCBI): domain Eukaryota; kingdom Metazoa; phylum Onychophora; class Udeonychophora; order Euonychophora; family Peripatidae; genus Epiperipatus; species Epiperipatus broadwayi. Next base: position 116,544 of record JAQFVV010006952.1, on the reverse strand, counting down.
AGAAAAATCTAGGCTTTGAGATATTCATCATCATCAGCAGGCATTGGTGGCTACATGACTGAAGTGTAGAAGCAGTTGTGTTGTTGCATTGGTATGGAGTTTATTGGGATTTTAAAGACTAAGTTAGGTTTTTCCATATTTCTCAGCTTTATATCAAAAGTTTTGATTATAATGGTTGTGTGATACCCAAGGATCAATCTCAACACCCATGGATCAATCTCAACACTCTGAAGGTATGATAATTAAAAGCTCATGTCAGCTCTCTTTTCTTTCATAAAGTACTATATGGCTTTCTGCTTATAATATTTTTCCCAGGCCAACCAACACTGGATTGCCTAAATACTTCACCCCAATACTTCTACAGCAGACCAAAAACAAACAGCAGCAATATAACCGACATATTATTTTTCTGTTTGCTTAGTTTACTTGTGTAGCAATGCTCGCATTATAAAAAAATGAAACAATAAAAGTACTTCAATCAACCATCTTGAAAAAAAAATGGATTTAACAATATCAACTTTTAAACATTTATTTTTAGTGCTGTTTCTAATTGTAATAAATTTAATCAGCCATTTAAGCTATTGTGTGCTTTTTCATGAGTGTTAAATAATAATAATATTATTATTTAACATTCGTGAAAAAGCACACAATAGCTTAAATGGCTGGTTAAATATCAACTTACACAATTGCTACAATTGTAATGCTGGGATAGAACAAATATGTGTAGGGTGATCACCCTAAGCTCCAAAATATATATAGCTGTTCCTGTTCAATGTGTATCCATCCAAGAACCCGAAGGACCATACCGATATGCCACTAAAATAATCCAGGAATGAATGAATCCTGAACTGTATCCAGTAAGAAAACTTTCAATACGAAGTCATTATCTTCTATATCCAAACAATGCCACAAAACGGATAGTCATGCCGGACTTTTGTCATTAACATAATTTTTTTTTCATTACTTAAAAATAAAGAATTAATAGATTTGATTTGGATCATTGAAACAAGCTTATGTGGAAATAAACTTATACATAATCAAAATAAAATCCTGGGTCCTCCAAGGTAAATATGATTAATTTTTATTGTCTTAAGTGAACGGAAAATTGTTTTTCATTATTTTCTAAATGCTTAGTCATTGTTTAAAACTATATAATTTAATCTAAAATGTATAGATGCATTCCTATACATGCTATTTAATTACGTGGTCTTTTATATTCAATTTTTTTTTCTTTATGTTATTATTTGATATTTAAATTATATATTTTTTTCTTTGTTTTTTATATATATTTAATTAAAGGGAATAATAATAAAATTGTATACTTACTTTAAAACTAATTATTTGTCTATCATTAATGAACATATTTATCACTTATATTGGCCTGTTTCTCTTCCTCTCAGTATGTCTTGCAAAATGAATTAAGTATGCTTTATAGAATAAGCAATTATATTAAGCATACTTTTAAACTCCAAACCATAGATTTGATAAAGAAATAGAGTGTGCATTGAGACAAGTCTTAAGCAATAGGCAGGCAGCTAATGTTAAGGGCACAGAGTTATGAGAAGGCTGACCTTTCAAAGAACTAGGTGATAAAGACTATGAGGATAGGCGTCAAAAGGGATCATAAGTGAAGATTAATTTTTTTGTTTTTTTTTTTAAAAAAATTTGGTTATTGTATTTACTAATATTTAATTATAAGATTACATATATTACTTTGAAGAAATACAGACATCAATTTATATAGAGAAGCTAAAGATCGGAGAAGATGGATTAAACTTGGAGAGACCTTCATCCTGCAGTGGATTGATAATGGTTGATGATATATATATATATATATATATATATATATATATATATATATATATATATATATATATATATATATATATATTGTGCCCTTTTGTATGGGTCTCCATAAATTGTTGTATCCATCTATTTAAAAAATTTTAAATTTAAGATATATTTAGCTATATGATGTTAATTTTGTTTATAAACAATCTTTTAAAAAGTGTAATTAAAGTAATCTATGAATATTTGATATGTGAAAATTGTGCTGATGTTTGAGAGAGACGTTTCAATGGGAATGGTAATAGTATATGGTTGGGAAAACTGGCCATGATCAATACTGCATTAATAAATTTAATAAATAAATGTTTAAAGTTAAAGTTTTAAAAGACAAGTTAAAATTAAATGCCTATATTTATTGTTGATAAAGATTAAAATTTAATAAATGAATATAAATATTTTAATTATTAGTAGTACATGATAGAAGATTAATATTTGATTTTAATAATATCGAAGTATTATTTTAAAAATTGTTATAAGATATTATTTATTTTAAAAATATTTATTTAAAAAAAATGAATTGTTAGTTTATTTTTAGATTATTACAAGCGTTTGTAGCTTTGTTGTAAAAAACAGATGTTAATTAGACACATACACACATGCTTGGGAGTTTTTTTTAGTAAAGTTGCAAAACTATTTTAAAATTCTGTTATAAAATTTATAAATATTATATTGGCTATCACGAGATAAAAATAAAGATAGTTAATGTGAAATATTAAATCTGATTTTTAAAATACTGCTTAAAAAAATAACGAATAAAAATAGACTTAGTTTATTTATAAAAATAATCTTATAAAAGTTAAAAGTGAAATAAAGTAAGAAAGAATGTTTTAAAAAATGTTTAATGGATTTAAATAAACGATAAAGGTTAATTTAAGAATTTAATAATGTGATAAATAATAAATATTAAATAAGTCATTATTTATTTTTAATTCTGTCTTGTTGGTAAAATATGTAAATAAGCTAGCAAGTCGATTGTTTAATTCACCAATCAAGTGGGGAGTTTCTTCCTGTATAAAACCAAGGTTCAATTGTTCGGAGGGGGATTGTGATTGAAATTCTTAAAGTAAAGTGTGCTATTAGAAATAGCTAAGTAATTATAGATGCTCTCAAAATCGTTTTAAAATTATAAGAGAGTAATTTTTAAAAATAATTTATAAAAGTTTATCGATAAATATGCAGTGCTAATTTTAACTATAATTTCCTATTGATCGTTTCTATTGAAGCTCAGTTTACTATCAAATAGTCATGAGAACATCGTATAAGGATAAAATGTATTGGAGACTTTATACTAAAAATTTAACAAACGCTGGATTAACTAGGAGAGTTATTAGATGCATAAAAGTAATACGTTGGACCTTATATAAATTTAAAAGCTGATGGTAATTAATTTTTATAAAACAGATATTTAAAAGAATGAGAAATACTTCTTTATGAAGAAAGTATTTGCAAATTATAAATCTAAGTACATATCTTGGTAAAGATATGGTAAATCATAATGATTATATAAATATTTGCCTTGTTAAGTCTTTATGGTTTAAAAGACTAAATTTTGACAATTTTAAAAGGCAAATAAATTGGAAATTTAATGGGTAAAGAAATACCTATATAAAAAAATTATTATATTAGTAAAGTCTGAACGCTAGTCGTACAGAAGACTCTAAAAGTAATCTTACCTAAATATTTGTTAAGGAATGCGCAAATCAAATATACGTGGATATCCAAATCAATTAAAATAATTAAACAAGAACTTTGTAAATTATAGACTAATTCTAAAAAATAATAACTTTTAAATAATATTTTTTTTTTCTCTTAAAAGAAATAAATCCGGATCTTATAAACTATTTTAATTTTATTTTGTTTATGGTGGAACTGACTTTTTCTTTATTTTTTAAAAAAAGAACGTTTTCATTTATTTCATAAAAACTTTTAAAAAAACACGTGATGTACCGGAAAAGGAAGTAATGTTTGATGAAACTTTGTGCCTAGGAAAAAGAACAATTATGGTAAAAAGAAGACACCGTTGGATTTTATGTAATATGTTTTTTTATTTATTAACTAACATAAATATTTTAATTAATTATTGATTTATTAAAGATAGGAAAGGTACATTTACATTTTTTTTTAAAAAATAATAACTAAATATTAATATAACTTTTCATTGCATAAAGTTTATTTTATAATTATACAACACGTAATATTTTAAAGAATAATTGTTGAGTGTAAATGTGAAATTATTTTGTAAAATGTTATCCTAGAGGACATCGTATGACGGACTGTACATTGAAGTATCATTTATGGTAAAAATTATGTAATAATAATAATTTGATGTATTTGTTATGTTTTCTTTAGATCAACCAAATGTTATTTGATTGTTGAATGAATGTATTAATATTTAAATAATATACACGCATAAGATTAATAATAGCAGTTTTATTTTAATATGCATACTTTAAATTGATGATGTAAATTTAGTACAACATAATATGAGAACCTAGAAATAATTATATGATTCTTTCGTGAATAAATTTTAATGTTTTCTGTTACAATATTAGGAATTAGATTTATTATATTATTTTAAGTTATTTATTTTCTTTTTGAGTTAGTAAGAGGTATAAAAATCTATATTATTTTTTATTTTTATTAGATAAGTAAGTTAATTTTATGTAGAAATTTATATTTCGATTGAAGGTTTATCGGATATAGATGATGAGGTATAAGAGTTTGGATAGTTATTATTTTTTTTAAAAAATTGGTTATCTATTTTTCTGAAGTTAAATAAGGTTAAGATGACTTTTGTAGATAGAAGTTTTTTAGGAAGGAATAAGAATAACAAGTAAAGAAGAGTAATAATTTAAATAGAAAAGAATCATAGAATTTTATTTGATATAATACTTTATAAAAATTTGAAATTGTTGAATAATTAAAATATTACTTTAAAAGAACATATACGTATTGCATATTTTGATAAGACATGTAGTATGACATTACATCGGAATGATATAAATAATTATAATCAATAATTGTTATTATATTATAAAGTTATATCAGTTTATACATTAATTGATCTTTGAGTAATATTAATAGTAAATATACTACATACTAGTACATTATAATATAAATAGCAGTAAGACTTAAGTGAAATAGCATTTTTAATTATTAAAGTCTGTTTATTTACATATATGCTACATGAATGATATCTTACATAAAACCTTTTCTTATATTAATTGATAACAAATGATGTTTATTAAAATTAAAGTCATAAACTTAATTAAATGTTATTGATAGAACATTTAAGAAATGTATAAATTATCTATTTATGATTATGGAAATAATAACAGTGTAAAAATCTTGTATTATTATTTTATTTTTATTTTTCTTTGGTTTCCACTTTAAATGTAAATAGTGTAAATAAGTTATTTGTTAAAGTTGATGTAAATAAATTTGTTTAAGTTGTTTAAAAGTGTGTCGAATTCATTATTTTACACCACAGCATTTGACAACAGATAATTTGAATAAACATAATATTTGCACAATATGAATTTATTATTTTATTATTTAAGAAAGAAACACAATATTTTCTTAATATAATTTATAGAAGTTGATTGACATTAACATATAATATTACAATGGTCACAAAGTAATTATAATGCACAATATAAGAGTATAATATTATTTATTGCCACAAATTGTTAAATTATAAGATTTTGGTCTATTTTAAAATTAAGATACTATATGGAAATGAAAGACATGTATATGATTTACTTATTTTCTTAATGATTAATAGTACAATAAATAGATAAGATTAAGCTATACACTAAAGATTATTATTGTTAGTTATTGTTATTAGAATAAGTTAGGTGTATTTAGGTTTGATATTAAATCCCTTATCATTCCTATCTGCATGGATTATTATTACTTTAAGATAATTAGAAGAACCTGAGATCGTTTAATTATATTTCCTTAACAAAAGATTGAGATTTATTTATCTATTATTATTAAAGATAATTCATTCATAAAAGTCATAAGAGTGCTGTAGAGTTAGTAATGAGATAATTAGAAGTAATAGTATTCTTATGCCATTGAAATAGTGTCTTGGAAAGACATTGATTCAATGTAAATCCAAATTACCAATTGTAACTTCACTTCACAGTCTCATGATTTTAGTAAATACTTATTTAATTAGTACATAATATTGAACTATATTAATTTTGGATAAGTTATAATAAATTTAATAAGATATAGTATTATAAAATATATTAAATATAGCTATACATATTTTAGCCGAGCATAATGATTTAATTGAGCTAGTCATATTTTAAATTATATTATATATCGAGAAGTGAGGGTACAAATGGTAGTTAGGATTTTGGCGCCCAAACGTTTTAGGCTTAGATATTTGGTTAAGGATTAGGATATACATAATTTCAGGATTGGTATATGTTAGGGGAATAGAGTGATAGGTATAGATTTGTTAGTAAAAATAGTGTATGGGTTAAAATGTATAATTTAGGAATTAATGATTAGTATATTTATTAAATATAAATAGTTTAGTATTTTTATAATAGTAGTTATAAGTGATTAGATGTTAATTATAAAATTAAAATAAAAATCTTATTAGTAAAGTTGTTATATTTTCATGTGGTATCTATAATAGAATTATTTAAAAAATTAAATACTAAGTTAATTTTAAATTAATAAGCAAATAAATATGTAAATGATGAAAATGTGGCAAATAATTATTTTGTAATATGACCATGTCAATTCTTAAGATATTTTAAATGTATCTTTAATATAATATATTATGTGCAAATTGTCTGTGGATCATAGGTGTGAAAATTAATGACATGACACAATTTTGTTATTCGTAGTTATATAATTAGTTTATAATAAATAGTGTAGAGTTTTCAAAGATGATGTTTTGTGATTGTTTGTAGAAGTGAATTGAGTGGAGATGGAAAGGTTGATAGGGAATTATTATTTTTGAAATATTGATAATAAGTACTGCATACTAATAGAATTGAATTTTAAAAAAAACATAGAAATGAATAACTGGGATAAAAATTTAGAAGTTGACATGTCTAATTTTATTGTTGAGGATAATAATTGTGAGGAGAGAAAAAAAGGGGAGAAATTAGTAGATTTTGAGACAATATTAGAAAATACTCAAAATATGGATATTGAAATAGAGGAGGAGGAAGAGATAATTTTTAAAACAGTAGAGAAAGAAGTAGTAAAAACTGAGAAAGATATAGAGAATTTCTCAATGTTTGATTTTATGAAGCATTTTGAATTAATGAGTCAAGGTATTATTAATTCAATGAAAGAGGAGAGTAATAAAAATAGTATTAGATTAGATGCTATTAAAGAAGAAATGAAAGATTCTTTAAAAGAAGAAATGGAAAAGGAGAGGAAATATATTAAAGAAGAAATGAAAGAGGAAAGTCATAAAAATAGTATTAGGTTTGATGCTATTAAAGAAGAAATGAAAAATGAGAGTAATAAAAATAGTATAAGATTTGAGTCTTTTAAAGAAGACTTAAGTAAGGATAGAGAAGAAATCAGATCTTGTATAAACAATATAAATAAAAAGATTGATGATAATTCTGAAATTGTAAAGAATTTTAAAAAAGAAGTAGAAGATAAAATTAATAATCTGGATATAAAGTTTAGTAAAAATGAAGAAGTAGTTGAATCTTTAAAGTTAGAAGTAATAAAAATTGATGATAAAAATCAGGAATTGTTGGAAAGAAAATTTTGTGAATTTTCAGAAAGTACGATTAAAAATTTGAAAGATCAAATAGCAGAATCTATTGATCAATGTAGGATCAATAATAATGATTTAACTTTAAAAATTGATAGCTATAAATTGAAAGTTGATAGTGAGATTTGTGAGGTTAAAAGCCATGTTAATAATGTTAGTGAAGATATTAAAAGTGTTAAGAGTGCAATAGTTCAGACTAAAGGAGATATAAAGGATGAAATAGAGAAGGAACTAATAGAAAAATTTAAGGAACTAGATGTTAAAAGAATCGATGAACATAAATATCGATCAAAGGTAGGAGAGAATTTAAAACGTATGCAAAATGATATAAAAGAGCATGCAGGTATGTTAGAACTAAATAATGATAAATATAAAGAAATCTTAGATAAAAATTTGGATGAATTTAGAAAGGAACAGAAAGGGTATGTTAAGCAAGTGCTTGAACAAATGGATTTAGAGGGAAAATTTCAACAGATGTATGACCAAATAGAGATAAAAAATGTAAATAATACAAAGACAGAAGTATTAAAAGGGAAAATAAGTGATAAGGCATATGATGATTATGTTAATTCATTAAGAATAGATAAAGTAGAATCGGTAAGGAAGAGTAATAGTAATCAGTCAGAAAATACTGTTGTGAAAGAAATTGATAGTAGACCGAGTAGAGAAGTGGTTAATTGTGAAGGAAATGCAAATAATTCAATGGCTTTACGTTTTATGAAAGTCAAACCATTTAAAGGAGAGTATATGGAAAATCCCTCAGAATTTTTAAATAATTTAGACGAATTATTTTCCATATGTTCCTTGTCAGAAAAAGAAAAAGTGGCAGTATGTAGCAATCATTTGTATGGAATTGCCAAAGATTGGTGGCAATCACTGTTTGAGAAACCAATAACTTACGGCGACTTTAAGTGTTTTATTGTTGGAAGTTTTTGGAACTCTGATAAACAAGATTGCATTAGATACCAAATTACTCAAGAAAAATACCATATCAGCAAAGGCAGTTATACAAGCTTTTTCAGAAATCAAGCTGTTCGGTTGAAAACATTGACTGCTTGTCCATTATCAGAAGGACAGATTGTAAGAATTGTAAGGCATAACTTACCTAAAAACGTTGAACAGTTGTTGATAGCTGCTGATCGTGGTTCAATAGAAGAAGTATCAGAGGTATTAGATGCTCTTGAAGTAGCTGAATTATCTATGGACAATAGATTTAAAGTAAACAAAGATAGAAATAATTATCCGTTAGCAAATATTAATGTTAACACTGGTGTGAGACCTTCTACAGGGTATAAAAGGAGATTTGAGTACAGAGGTAGAGATAGGATGTCTCCACACTTAAAAAAATTTGTTAAATTTGATACATTTAGGGACAGAAATGATGATCAAAATAATCAGCCTTCTACTAGTGGTGTGACCACAATTTTAAAAAGACCAGCTAATAAAGCTAGTAGTAAAAAATTAAACTAGAAAGGTCTTTGTATGTTAGTTCCTCTTTGCAAGGACCCGGTGCTAACAAAATGGGGAACGATCAGATGTGGATGCTTAATACTTTAGATCTTGATATTGATTATTTAGAGCCCTTTACTATAGGCGAACCACCTATAACTTATCAATGTCCTATTGTAATTTTATACATAAACAATATCAGAATTGAAGCATTAATTGACTCTGGAAGTCAAGCTTCCATATTATCAGAGTCAACATATCAAAATCTGGTGAGTGTAGAAAGGGATATACCTTCATTGCCAGTAAAGCAGATCCAAGTAACTTTAGCAAATGGAAAGAGGACAAAGTTATCAAATAAACAAGTCTGGATTACCTTCAAAATAAATAATACAGAGTATGGGCATGTTTTCCTTATTATGCCTGAGTTAATACATGAAGCCATAATAGGAGCTGACTTCAAGATTTTAAATAAATGTCAGATTGATTTTTATAATAAAATTTTTATTTGTAAAGAAGAAAGGCTTAATTTTGAATATGGTATGCATAACCTTTCTAGTCAATTATTATGCATCCAGAACACATTAATTGATGCCAGCATAAAGGCCAAAATTGAACATGTTTATGCAATAAATTCTAAATTGGGTGAAAATTTATATCAATTAATGTATAATTTTAAAAACATCTTTTCTAAAATCCCTGGTATAATAAAGGGATATACCCATAGAATAAAATTGAAGAGTAATGATCCTTTCCATCAAAAGATGTACCCAATTCCTTACCAATATAAGGATGAGGTACAGAGTCAAATTGACAAAATGCTAGAGTGGAATATAATTAAAAAATGCCCTTCTCCTTACGTAAACCCATTGGTTATTGTGAAGAAGAAGGATGGCAGTATTAGAGTATGTTTAGATGCTCGTATGCTAAATAATGTAACTATACCAGAGCGTGACATTCCTCCACCTGTACATGAGCTCTTAACTAAATTTCACAAGAGGTCAATTTTCTCTACATTTGATCTGACAGCTAGTTATTGGCAAATACCACTGCATGAGAATGATCAGCAGTATACAGCATTTCGATTTCAAGGCCAGTCGTATGTTTTCAGACGGATGCCTTTTGGTCTCATTAATAGTGGTGCTGGCTTGATCAGATGTTTAGACATGATTTTTTCGAAACAATTAAAAGAAAAAACATCATGTATGTGGATGATATAGTTATTGCTTCTGATAGTTTACATGAGCATCTCCAACATTTAAAATTATTTTTTACAGAATGTCAAATACAAAATGTCAAAATTAATATGGAAAAATGTTCAATAGCAGCTAGAGAAATTACTTTTCTAGGTCATTTAATAAATGAGCATGGAATCCAGCCCCATTCTGAAAAGATTGCAGCTATTCAACATTTTCCCATTCCAAAAACAGTAAAACAATTAAAATCATTTTTTGGATTATGTAACTATTATAATAGATTCTATAAAAATTTCGCTGAAGATACTATAAATTTGTCTTGGTTATTAAAGAAAACTGAAAAATGGAAGTGGACTGCTGAACATGATAATGAATTTAGTATAATTAAAAGTAAATTTTTAAAACACGTGATTTTAGTGTATCCTGACTTTAATAAAACATTCTATGTGCAGACAGATAGTAATTACTATGGTCTGGGAGTAGTGTTATATCAGCTCGATGAGGATCAGGTACCTCATGTATTGTACTTCTTAAGCCAACATTTAAGAGGTGCTGAGTTGAATTACACTATTACTGAAAAGGAGACCCTAGCTGTTGTCTGGGCTTTTCAGAAATTACGTCAATTTTTATTAGGTTCAGAGGTAATTGTGTTGACCGACCATAGAAGCTTGGAGTTTTTAAACAAGAGCTACCTCAGTAATGAGAGACTTGTTAGGTGGAGCTTGTATCTCCAGCAATTCAATTATAGAGTTCTCTATATTGAAGGGAGACAGAATATCCCTGCGGATATTCTTAGCCACCACCCTATTTGTCTGATGTCCCAACATCCTAATGCTCAAAATATAATTATTAGTAGTGTGGATGTGGTCAGGGATGAATCTATAGTGGAAGATTATAATAATCTCACTATGATTCAAGGTCAGGATCAGAAATTAAATAGAATCATGACTATCCTAAATAATCATGATAATGTAAATAGTAAAAGTAAATATATAAAAAGGATTTTTAGCAAGTATAAGATGTACCAGAATTTACTTATGTATAATTTAAAGTCAAATCAGGGGGAATCATGGAGGATAGTTGTACCTAACTCTATGATTGATAAATTGATAATGTATGTACATTGTAGTTATGGTCACTATGGTGCACCAAAGATTATGTATGTTTTAAAATCTATTTTTTTATTGGGATGGAATGTATAAACGTGTCATAAGGAAAATTAAAACATGTTCTACTTGCTTAAAGTCTAAATATTGTAATAAATCATATGTAGGTGTTATGCAGCCTATTATTCCAGATCGAGCTAATGAATTATTAGCAATTGATTTTTACGGGCCTCTCCCACCATTTAAACAACAGAAATTTATTTTGGTAGCCTATGATGTTTTTAGCAAATTTGTATCAGCGTATCCTGTGCCTAAAACTAGTGCACATTTTGTAATAAAATGCATGCTTAATTATCAATTCCCATTAGTAGGAAAACCAAAAATCATACTTACAGATCATGCTACAGCCTTTATATCGGGTAGGTGGAATGAGTGGATTCAAGATCAAAACCTCAAACATGTTATGAGCTCCATAAGAAACCCTCAGTCTAATCCTTGCGAACGTGTTATGCGGGAGCTTAGTCGATTATTTAGGGTGTATATAGCTGATAATCATAAGAAATGGGTTCATAAACTCCCAGAGGTTATTAACTATATTAATAGTACGTATAATGAATCCACTGGTTTCACTCCTATTCGTTTACATTATGGTAGACATGAACCATTATTGATTAAAACGCCTATACCAATTGTAAGAAAGCAAATTAATAGGGATGAAGATAATAATCAAGCTAAAGTAAAGCTTCATATTATGGGTGAAAAAAGAGTAAAGAAATCCCATAATAAACCACATCCATTTAAAATTAATGATTTAGTTCTAGTTAGAACACCCCATGTTAGCAACCTTCAAAGAAATCAGTTCAAAAAATTTCTTAGTCTATATGAGGGTCCATATAGAATATCTTGCAAAGTAGGTGAAAATGCATTTATGTTAACCACACCAGATGGTGAGAAAGGAACTTATAATGCAAGAAGTTTAATTCCATATCCTTCTGAAGTGTGAATTACAATTTTCAAAGGATGTATTGTGGGTAAAGATTTTAGTGTGGTGTTCATATATTTTATTTTATATAATAAAATAATTTATTATCAAGTCAGTAAATGTTAATTTAGGGAGAAATGAATAATATGATAAGAGTGAGTAGATCTTATAAAAGATCAATTTATGAAAGGAGTTATGGATGAATTTAATAAATATTTAATAAATATTGTAGTAGTGATCATAAAATTAATGAATCTTCAGGGATAAAGTTAATTTCTTTAGATGAAAAGTGTCTAAATTTATTAGATAATGATTCATTAAAAAACTGCTAATGAAACTAGCAACAAGTGTAAATGTAAAATACAAAAATGTGATTTAAAAGATAGTGTTAACTATAGAAATATGTATTTATAGTTTAGTTTGTGTAAAAGGTGTTATTTAAAGGAATTTAAACATATGATATTTCATAGTAAGATTAGGGAAATAAAAAAATGACCTAATTAAAGATATAAATAAAGGAAAAGTGAGACTTAATTTTATAAAGTAAAAGAAAGTATGATGATTTTATTTAAAAGTGTTTTCTGGTTGAGATTTTGATGTAAAGTTCCAATGCTTTATAAAATTTCATGTTAAAGTGATTCATTATGATATTCAATGGTAATGAAAATGAAGATGTTAATTGTAGATTAATGAAGATGAAGGTAGATGGTTAATTTAAAATTTTTATCCGAAGGAGGAGGATATGTGCCCTTTTGTATGGGTCTCCATAAATTGTTGTATCCATCTATTTAAAAAATTTTAAATTTAAGATATATTTAGCTATATGATGTTAATTTTGTTTATAAACAATCTTTTAAAAAGTGTAATTAAAGTAATCTATGAATATTTGATATGTGAAAATTGTGCTGATGTTTGAGAGAGACGTTTCAATGGGAATGGTAATAGTATATGGTTGGGAAAACTGGCCATGATCAATACTGCATTAATAAATTTAATAAATAAATGTTTAAAGTTAAAGTTTTAAAAGACAAGTTAAAATTAAATGCCTATATTTATTGTTGATAAAGATTAAAATTTAATAAATGAATATAAATATTTTAATTATTAGTAGTACATGATAGAAGATTAATATTTGATTTTAATAATATCGAAGTATTATTTTAAAAATTGTTATAAGATATTATTTATTTTAAAAATATTTATTTAAAAAAAATGAATTGTTAGTTTATTTTTAGATTATTACAAGCGTTTGTAGCTTTGTTGTAAAAAACAGATGTTAATTAGACACATACACACATGCTTGGGAGTTTTTTTTAGTAAAGTTGCAAAACTATTTTAAAATTCTGATATAAAATTTATAAATATTATATTGGCTATCACGAGATAAAAATAAAGATAGTTAATGTGAAATATTAAATCTGATTTTTAAAATACTGCTTAAAAAAATACCGAATAAAAATAGACTTAGTTTATTTATAAAAATAATCTTATAAAAGTTAAAAGTGAAATAAAGTAAGAAAGAATGTTTTAAAAAATGTTTAATGGATTTAAATAAACGATAAAGGTTAATTTAAGAATTTAATAATGTGATAAATAATAAATATTAAATAAGTCATTATTTATTTTTAATTCTGTCTTGTTGGTAAAATATGTAAATAAGCTAGCAAGTCGATTGTTTAATTCACCAATCAAGTGGGGAGTTTCTTCCTGTATAAAACCAAGGTTCAATTGTTCGGAGGGGGATTGTGATTGAAATTCTTAAAGTAAAGTGTGCTATTAGAAATAGCTAAGTAATTATAGATGCTCTCAAAATCATTTTAAAATTATAAGAGAGTAATTTTTAAAATAATTTATAAAAGTTTATCGATAAATATGCAGTGCTAATTTTAACTATAATTTCCTATTGATCGTTTCTATTGAAGCTCAGTTTACTATCAAATAGTCATGAGAACATCGTATAAGGATAAAATGTATTGGAGACTTTATACTAAAAATTTAACAAACGCTGGATTAACTAGGAGGCTTATTAGATGCATAAAAGTAATACGTTGGACCTTATATAAATTTAAAAGCTGATGGTAATTAATTTTTATAAAACAGATATTTAAAAGAATGAGAAATACTTCTTTATGAAGAAAGTATTTGCAAATTATAAATCTAAGTACATATCTTGGTAAAGATATGGTAAATCATAATAATTGTATAAATATTTGCCTTGTTAAGTCTTTATGGTTTAAAAGACTAAATTTTGACAATTTTAAAAGGCAAATAAATTGGAAATTTAATGGGTAAAGAAATACCTATATAAAAAAATTATTATATTAGTAAAGTCTGAACGCTAGTCGTACAGAAGACTCTAAAAGTAATCTTACCTAAATATGTGTTAAGGAATGCGCAAATCAAATATACGTGGATATCCAAATCAATTAAAATAATTAAACAAGAACTTTGTAAATTATAGACTAATTCTAAAAAATAATAACTTTTAAATAATATTTTTTTTTTCTCTTAAAAGAAATAAATCCGGATCTTATAAACTATTTTAATTTTATTTTGTTTATGGTGGAACTGACTTTTTCTTTATTTTTTAAAAAAGAACGTTTTCATTTATTCCATAAAAACTTTTAAAAAACACGTGATGTACCGGAAAAGGAAGTAATGTTTGGTGAAACTTTGTGCCTAGGAAAAAGAACAATTATGGTAAAAAGAAGACACCGTTGGATTTTATGTAATATGTTTTTTTTTTATTTATTAACTAACATAAATATTTTAATTAATTATTGATTTATTAAAGATAGGAAAGGTACATTTACATTTTTTTTTTTAAAAAATAATAACTAAATATTAATATAACTTTTCATTGCATAAAGTTTATTTTATAATTATACAACACGTAATATTTTAAAGAATAATTGTTGAGTGTAAATGTGAAATTATTTTGTAAAATGTTATCCTAGAGGACATCGTGTGACGGACTGTACATTGAAGTATCATTTATGGTAAAAATTATGTAATAATAATAATTTGATGTATTTGCTATGTTTTCTTTAGATCAACCAAATGTTATTTGATTGTTGAATGAATGTATTAATATTTAAATAATATACACGCATAAGATTAATAATAGCAGTTTTATTTTAATATGCATACTTTAAATTGATGATGTAAATTTAGTACAACATAATATGAGAACCTAGAAATAATTATATGATTCTTTCGTGAATAAATTTTAATGTTTTCTGTTACAATATTAGGAATTAGATTTATTATATTATTTTAAGTTATTTATTTTCTTTTTGAGTTAGTAAGAGGTATAAAAATCTATATTATTTTTTATTTTTATTAGATAAGTAAGTTAATTTTATGTAGAAATTTATATTTCGATTGAAGGTTTATCGGATATAGATGATGAGGTATAAGAGTTTGGATAGTTATTATTTTTTTTTAAAAATTGGTTATCTATTTTTCTGAAGTTAAATAAGGTTAAGATGACTTTTGTAGATAGAAGTTTTTTAGGAAGGAATAAAAATAACAAGTAAAGAAGAGTAATAATTTAAATAGAAAAGAATCATAGAATTTTATTTGATATAATACTTTATAAAAATTTGAAATTGTTGAATAATTAAAATATTACTTTAAAAGAACATATACATATTGCATATTTTGATAAGACATGTAGTATGACATTACATCGGAATGATATAAATAATTATAATCAATAATTGTTATTATATTATAAAGTTATATCAGTTTATACATTAATTGATCTTTGAGTAATATTAATAGTAAATATACTACATACTAGTACATTATAATATAAATAGCAGTAAGACTTAAGTGAAATAGCATTTTTAATTATTAAAGTCTGTTTATTTACATATATGCTACATGAATGATATCTTACATAAAACCTTTTCTTATATTAATTGATAACAAATGATGTTTATTAAAATTAAAGTCATAAACTTAATTAAATGTTATTGATAGAACATTTTAAGAAATGTATAAATTATCTATTTATGATTATGGAAATAATAACAGTGTAAAAATCTTGTATTATTATTTTATTTTTATTTTTCTTTGGTTTCCACTTTAAATGTAAATAGTGTAAATAAGTTATTTGTTAAAGTTGATGTAAATAAATTTGTTTAAGTTGTTTAAAAGTGTGTCGAATTCATTATTTTACACCACAGCATTTGACAACAGATAATTTGAATAAACATAATATTTGCACAATATGAATTTATTATTTTATTATTTAAGAAAGAAACACAATATTTTCTTAATATAATTTATAGAAATTGATTGACATTAACATATAATATTACAATGGTTACAAAGTAATTATAATGCACAATATAAGAGTATAATATTATTTATTGCCACAAATTGTTAAATTATAAGATTTTGGTCTATTTTAAAATTAAGATACTATATGGAAATGAAAGACATGTATATGATTTACTTATTTTCTTAATGATTAATAGTATAATAAAATAGATAAGATTAAGCTATACACTAAAGATTATTATTGTTAGTTATTGTTATTAGAATAAGTTAGGTGTATTTAGGTTTGATATTAAATCCCTTATCATTCCTATCTGCATGGATTATTATTACTTTAAGATAATTAGAAGAACCTGAGATCGTTTAATTATATTTCCTTAACAAAAGATTGAGATTTATTTATCTATTATTATTAAAGATAATTCATTCATAAAAGTCATAAGAGTGCTGTAGAGTTAGTAATGAGATAATTAGAAGTAATAGTATTCTTATGTCATTGAAATAGTGTCTTGGAAAGACATTGATTCAATGTAAATCCAATTACCAATTGTAACTTCACTTCACAGTCTCATGATTTTAGTAAATACTTATTTAATTAGTACATAATATTGAACTATATTAATTTTGGATAAGTTATAATAAATTTAATAAGATATAGTATTATAAAATATATTAAATATAGCTATACATATTTTAGCCGAGCATAATGATTTAATTGAGCTAGTCATATTTTAAATTATATTATATATCGAGAAGTGAGGGTACAATATATATATATATATATATATATAATATTTAAACACAAGTATATTGTTTATACTGAACATAATGTAATTAGAAGGGATTTGAACTCAAACTTTCATGTTTCTTATAACTATCCACTGTCCATTACAGTTTGAAGATTTAATATCTTCATATAAATTGGGTGCTATATATACAAATATGTGTGGGAGATGATGATCTTGACCATATGAGTGCTGATTCATAATGAAATATAAATATTGAAGATCATTTATCTTTTTCACATATATGTGGTCATTTGTATCAGTTGTATAAGTTTGAGTGGATACTTGTAGAGCTTGAAAGTCTGAATTTATATATATATATATATATATATATAAATTATATATATATATATATATATATATATATATATATATATATATATATATATTATAATAGTAACTTCCAGTTATTATTATTAAATACTTTTATCTTTAATGAAATTATTTATAAATATAAAATCTATTTGATTATTTTAATATGTATATACATATACATATTATTTATATATATACATGTGAACTTTAAATAATACATGTCTTAATGTCAAGCTTTTGAGTAAATTCCAGATTTGAAGTTGAGAATAAATACTTATATATATATATACAAATCAATATAAATATCGAAATACAGTACAATTTATATAAATTATATTCTTTTAGAAGTACTTTCGACTATACACTTTGTAGTCTTTATCAACTATATAACGTTATATAGTTGATAAAGACTACAAAGTGTATAGTCGAAAGTACTTCTAAAAGAATATAATTTATATAAATTGTACTGTATTTTGATATATATATATATTGATTTGTATATTACATATATTGTGAAACGAATACAGATATCAAACTTTATTTATTATATATATATATATATATATATATATATATATATATATATATATATATAATATATATATTATTAGATCTTAATATTTATTGAAACAATTAAGCATGGAAATGAAATAAAAACATGCAAGGAGATGCATTCTGTCTTTAGTTATTGAAGAGAAGAACAGAAAATCATTTCTTTTTAAATAACTTTTTCTTTTATAAATATTACTATTCAACGTTTGAAATTAAATATTAACTCTTTCAAATTAAGATAAATCTATAGACTAAAAGATTATAAGGAAAATATTTTAATTTTCTATTAAATTTTAAAAGGAATAGATATATAAAAGAAAAGAACACCTGTTTGAGTTTTTTGGAAACTTTGTTATTTTAAAACTTCATTATTACACCTATATATATATATATATATATATATATATATATATATATATATATATATATATATATATATATATATATATATATATATATATATATATATATATATATATATATGAATATTTCAATGTGTAGTGAGTAAAAAAACAATGTTATATTGTAAAGGTTTCAAAACCACCTTACATGCTATTTTTAAATATTTCTTGTAAAGAACGTCTAGTGATAGTAGAAAAATGGAGAATAAGAACATCAACATTCAAAAAATATTTACTTTATATTATATCAATCAAATCATTGGATATTATTAACAGTTTATCAGTTAAGAATAAATAAATCATCATTATACCAATGGATTAATATACTTCGTAAAAGATCTTCATTAGGATTATGAACTACAGACTTAAGTATCTATTCTTATCTCTGGACAATAAGTTTTTCTTTCTTTATTTATATATTTTATAATAATGCTTATATTATTTAATATGTGTATTATTATTATTATTATTATTATTATTATTATTATTATTATTCAAATTTGGCATCATTATATCTTAATAGGAATATTTAAATTTAATATTAAATATAAATTAAAAGCTTGGCATAATTCATCAAATTACATGAAGGATTTAAAAAAATAGTTAATATTTAACAGATATTTTAAACAGGATTATATTATATTTACTATATAATATAATAAACATAAATACATATTATATATAAGTTATACAATTGTAAATAATACTTATATATTAGTAATTATGAAACATATAAATAAGAACTGTAAATAAATTAATAAGTTATATAAATTATTAATTTTTGAATCCAGATATTGTTTTTATATATCTGTTAATTTAAATTATATTCTTTACTTTTGAAAGTTTATTATAGTATTGAATTTTATCATATGGTATTAGATAAGAATATTATTTATTAATATTTTAAAATGGTAAAATTCATCCTTATTTATTTATTAATATTTTATTATCTTTTACATTATATTTTTTATTGTTTATTAAATATTGAATTATTAACTTCATCTCTTTGTCTAATCATTAGTAGATTATATATATATATATATATATATATATATATATATATATATATATATATATATATATATATATGTTAGTATTATAAACATCATATGAATATCAATTAGTAGTTAATGCTTATATAAAGGCATATTATATAATGACTTGTTTTGAAATTATCCTTGAAAAGAGCTAATTGCAAATTTTCCATGAGTTTGAATATCGTGGCATAATGGTGACTGAAAGAGGGATGAGTGATGGATGAACTAGTTTAAATTATATCAAAATTTATTTAAAAATCATTTAACTAGCATAATAAAGTGAATATAATCATGGACTTAGTATTTCATCGATTCATTTCTAGCATTCTACCTGAAAAGCCAAAGTCTGATTGTATTGAAATGCATATCCTCTTTCAATGGAATTTAATCATCCTGTTATATTTAACAAGCCCAACTTAGACTTTAAATATAATCAATTCCATTATATTTGGCAGCTGAGGCTATTAAATATAATCAATTCCATTATATTTGGTGAGCACAACTGTGAAGCATTAAATCAGTGATTTCCAGGCATTAAATATAATTGATTCCATTATATTTGGCTTATTAAATATAAGCGATTCCGTTACATTTGGCATGCAACGTTTTGGGCCTTGAACATTTAAGTTCATTAGAGGTATAAACTACATACTGTTACATATTTTACGTATTAACTAAGGCTTTGAATGAATGATTTTATATTATTACATATAGTGAGAAAAATCATAGATAGATTAATTGATGATTCTTAGTAACAAGTATGTTGTTATGAAGATTCATATGGTGTTTATAAATGCAAAATAATATAAATTACAAAAAAGATTATATATATATAATATGATTTAGAGAGATCAATATTTAAATAACTAATTATTAAATTGTGTTTTAAATAAGAGTTAAGTGGGATAAAGTTTTTCTATAGATAGATGTTTAAAAAATATACACATATATCATTAGAACATCATAAGTATATATAAATAGGATGAAGTGGTAAAGAACTTTACAATATAATATTTTGGATATAAAAATATATAAACTTGAGTAATATTTGAATTAAGTTAAAATTTGTTATGCTTCAGAGTCAGAAAATGTTTTCAAACAAAGGTACTGAATGCCCTAATCAAATACAAGATGATATGCAAAGTGAACTAAGTGATGATATTAATATTATAAAACAATCATCATTAGAACAAGCACCTGGGAGTTCTACAACCATAATTAAATACCCTCAACAAACACAGCGTTTAGATCAAGTGTTATCTCAAACACAAAATATACTTGATGAAGATTTAAATCAATCATCTACAATTGGGATTAATCAATCATTTAATGTTGATACAACACAGGCTATAGATAGTAGCACAGCTATAATGCTAATGTTGCAAATATTTATGAATGATATGAATAAAAATGTAGATAACTTAAAAAGTGATTTGAATCAAAGATTGGATGATAATAGTACTAGTTTAAGAGGTGACATGTATAATTTTAGAAATGAAATCAAAAGTGATATGTATAATAATAAAAGGGAAGATAAAAAAATTACAATAGGAGATGGAAAAAAAATTTTACCTAGTAAACCGTATCGTTGACATGATTGGTATATTGTGTGTACTCAAAATTGTTTATATATTTGGAGTAAATATGTAGTTTTAAGGTTATATAAAGATAGTAATGGATGGATTGAAATTATTTTGGATGGAAAATGTGCTACTATATTTACTAATGGTGATTTTTGTGAGAATGCTGATTAGGAACTATATTTAAAAGAATTACAGAATGCATGTAATCAAGTTAAAATTGATATGTTTCGTCAACCTATTTTATTTTCATCTGGTTCAACATGTTTTTTATGCATGAAAAGGATGATAGAATTATTATTTGTAATTCAGATAATCAAAAACAAGATATTACCTTATAAAAAGATTTCCATGGTTTTAGTTTTGAATCCAATAAAGGTAATAAACATTCTTTTAATGTTGAAACTTTACTTGATACTGAATTTTCTACTGGTTGGATATCTCAGATTCCCAATGGTGGAATAGAAAAGTATCCTATTAATCTTATTTTAGATGAAACAATATCTGTTTTACAAATAAATTATATTAAAACAATCATGAATGATACAATGCAGATTAAGGTGAACAATCAACAAGAAGAGCCTCAAACTTATATTTAATGTAATGATGATATTCAGAGTAAATCATTATTAGTTCAGTTGATTACTAAAGAAGAAAACTATCAAAACCACTATGATATTACACAACAAAGTAAAAAGATAACAAATCAGCACAACATTTTTGGAATGGTTAATTTAAATCCATTAAGTTCAAAAGGAATTGTAGAAATTAATGAAGCAAAGAGTTTTCAAAACACACAAGTCATGGAGATGCAACAAACAGAGATAAGACATAAGACTCAAGATAATAAAAAAATAGAAAATGAAGTAATGAAAAATTTGAAAATTAATGTTAAAGATTTTGTGGGAAAAATGATTTTAACCCAAAATCTATTTTTTCATATCAGGTATTGTTTGAGATAAGGGATGATTCTCTTAAAACTAATATAGATATATATGATAATAGTAAAGAACAGAGTCTTAGACAAAATCATTTAGGATTTATTCAGAAAGATGCTCAACAAGTAATTGACTCTAATAATAGATTAAATTTTCAGTATTATATAATGCTTGAAACTGAAAATTATTTTATTAATATTGATTTAGAAGGATTAAATTTAAATATTAGTAAAGTTAATTATGTAAATGAATCATTAACTTCTCAAATGAGTATTTCAGGAATTCAAAAAGGTCATATATTTCATAAATTATGTAATACTTATGAAGGTCTATTTACATTTATTAAACACATGAATTATAGTGCTTAATGAAGATAAGCACTATTATGGAAGGACTTTCAAGGGTTGTGACCATTTAAAAATGAAAACAGACAATGAGTAATGATTGAACCCATTATAGTTTGTTAAAGAAAAAAAATGTATAGAGAGAGATTTTGATGACATAAACATTGATGAAGGAATTAAATATAAAAAAATTAAATTAAGCATGTATACACCTGTTTAATTTAATTTAAATCTTTGGTTGCTTAATCTAGAATAGGAAGTACACCAAATGGTTAATATTGTAAAGTAATAAAATGCCAACATAATTATAAATCTATAAAGTATAAATATACAATTATAAATGTATATGTATATAAGTAAGTATAGAAAGAATACTTAATAGTCTTAAAGAAATATTCTCACCTATCTGACTACACATTCATTAAATTATACCTATAAAATTTAAAAAATATAAACCTATATTTAATGAACCCAAAATAAATGGAGAAAATGATATTTTACAAGCTCATAAACAGCTTATTAAAATGTGAAGTAATAGAAGTCGGAATAAAAAAATGTATTTATGAATTTAAAGCTGGAGATAAAGTTTTGATAAAGACTTTCCATCCCAGTAAACCATTAGAGAATAAATATTATAAATTCTACAACACATATGAAGGACCTTATACTATATTAAAAAGACAGGTCCAAATGCATTTTGGATTGACCAAGAAGGAGAGATTTGTGGTATGTATAATTCATGAATTTTAAAACATTATTTTGGCTGTTTATAATGATATATAAAGAAATAATGTGAATATAAAGATAAGTATTGGGCAGTGTAAAACATACGGTTGTATAAAAAAATAATAATAGTGATCAATATAAAGAAAAAAATAATTACGAACATTAGCATTGATGAGGGTATTCTTTAATGCCTTAAAATAAGTTAAACAATAGAGTCAATTCATATTTATAAATGGATACTCTAATAGTTATATAGTCCTTTTCAAATCCATAAGTCTTAAAGAAGCAGGAATAAGGCTAATAAATATATTTGTGTTGTCCAAGAAGGAAACACATTATTTTATTTTATTTTATTTTTTTTTAAATTTTAACCATCAAAGTCATTAATTTTTGATCATTATCAAAAGAATAATATAGCCCAAGTATTAGGAAAATATAAAAGTTAAAAAAAAATTCAACCCTTCATAAAATCCAAGTATAAATATAATTAAATTATAAGAACATACTAAAATATTTGTAAGTGTTTAAAATTTTAACTTAAATTAAAATTTTAATTCTCTAAGGGAAAGGGAAATATAATAGTAACTTCCAGTTATTATTATTAAATACTTTTATCTTTAATGAAATTATTTATAAATATAAAATCTATTTGATTATTTTAATATGTATATACATATACATATTATTTATATATACATGTGAACTTTAAATAATACATACCTTAATGTCAAGCTTTTGAGTAAATGCCAGATTTGAAGTTGAGAATAAATACTTTTATATATATATTTTATT
The DNA here is from genome assembly GCA_028023455.1 of Epiperipatus broadwayi. Taxonomy (NCBI): domain Eukaryota; kingdom Metazoa; phylum Onychophora; class Udeonychophora; order Euonychophora; family Peripatidae; genus Epiperipatus; species Epiperipatus broadwayi. The sequence continues at coordinate 92,448 of JAQFVV010006952.1, read as the reverse complement.
ATTAGATCTTAATATTTATTGAAACAATTAAGCATGAAAATGCAATAAAAACACGCGAGGAGATGCATTCTGTCTTTAGTTTTCTTTTTAAATAACTTTTTCTTTTATAAATATTACTATTCAACGTTTGTAATTAAATATTAACTCTTCCAAATTAATATCAATCTATGGATTAAAAAACTATAAGGAAAATATTTTAATTTTCTATTAAATTTTAAAAGGAATAGCAATATAAAAGAAAAGAACATCTGTTTGAGTTTTTTGGAAACTATGTTATTTTAAAACTTCATTATTACACCTATATATATATATAATACATATTTTGCGGGTTCATCCGTGTTAAAAACTTTTAATACCAATACACTGACATTTCGACTTGGTCACACAAGCCATCCACAGAGTTATAAAAAGGTAGAAAGACGGTTGTAGAGGCGTTACAATCACTGGTTTGAATAAAACATTCAAACATCTCATGTAAAAATTGTAAAGCTTCTTACATAGGTATGAGTAATCGTCGCATCAGTGTTAGGAGAGATGAGCATGCTAATGCAGTTAAACAACACTCATCATCATCAGCACTCTCACTCCATACTATAGATTCAGGTCATAAAATAGATTTTTCTAGTACCAGGATCATATCCAGATGTGATAATCTCTACCAATGCAAAATCAGAGAAGCCATTGAGATACTTAAAAGGCCAGATTGTATCAATAAGTGAGATGATACGTGCAAACTTCCTCCTATTTGGAAAGATTTCTTTAAAAAACATTCTTAAATTTAACATTTTTGCTATTGGTGGGATTTTTAATGTTTTATTCAAACCAGTGATTGTAACGCCTCTACAACCATCTTTCTACCTTTTTATAACTCTGTGGATGGCTTGTGTGACCAAGTCGAAACATCAGTGTATTGGTATTAAAAGTTTTTAACACGGATGAACCCGCAAAATATGTATTTTATATATTTAACCCGTGCAAATCTTCATTTTAACATATATATATATATATATATTTAAAATAATTATATATATAAAGAATATTTCAATGTGTAGTGAGTAAAAAAACATTATATTGTAAAGGTTTCAAAACCACCTTACATGCTATTTTTAAATGTTTTTTGTAAAGAACGTCTAGTGATAGTAGAAAAATGGAGAATAAGAACAGCAGCATTCAAAAAATATTTACTTTATATTATATCAATCAAATCATTGGATATTATTAACAGTTTATCAGTTAAGAATAAATAAATCATCATTATACCAATGGATTAATATACTTCGTAAAAGATCTTCATTAGGATTATGAACTACAGACTTAAGTATCTATTCTTATCTCTGGAAAATAAGTTTTTCTTTCTTTATTTATATATTTTATAATAATGCTTATATTATTTAATATGTGTATTATTATTATTATTATTATTATTATTATTATTATTATTATTATTATTATTATTATTATTATTATTATTATTATTATTATTATTATTATTATTATTATTATTATTATATTTCAAATTTGGCATCATTATATCTTAATAGGAATATTTAAATTTAATATTAAATATAAATTAAAAGCTTGGCATAATTCATCAAATTATATGAAGGATTTAAAAAAATAGTTAATATTTAACAGATATTTTAAACAGGATTATATTATATTTACTATATAATATAATAAACATAAATACATATTATATACAAGTTATACAATTGTAAATAATACTTATATATTAGTAATTATGAAACATAAATAAGAACTGTAAATAAATTAATAAGTTATATAAATTATTAATTTTTGAATCTAGATATTGTTTTTATATATCTGTTAATTTAAATAATATTCTTTACTTTTGAAAGTTTATTATAGTATTGAATTTTATCATATGGTATTAGATAAGAATATTATTTATTAATATTTTAAAATGGTAAAATTCATCCTTATTTATTTATTAATATTTTATTATCTTTTACATTATATTTTTTATTGTTTATTAAATATTGAATTATTAACTTCATCTCTTTGTCTAATCATTATTAAATTATATTATATATATATATATGTTAGTATTATAAACATCATATGAATATCAATTAGTAGTTAATGCTTATATAAAGGCATATTATATAATGACTTGTTTTGAAATTATCCTTGAAAAGAGCTAATTTCAAATTCTCCATGAGTTTGAATATCGTGGCATAATGGTGACTGAAAGAGGAATGAGTGATGGATGAACTAGTTTAAATTATATCAAAATTTATTCAAAAATCATTGAGCTAGCATAATAAAGATGGATATAATCATGGACTTAGTATTTCATCGACTCATTTCTATCATTCTACGTGAAGACCCAAAGTCCGATTGTAGTGAAATGCATATCCTTATTCTAGGGAATTTAATCATCCCGTTATATTCAACAAGCCCAACATAGACTTTAAATATAATCAATTCCATTATATTTGTTGCCTGGGGCTATTAAATATAATCGATTCCATTACATTTGGCAAGCCCAACTGTGAAGCATTAAATCAGTGATTTCCAGGCCTTAAATAGAATTGATTCCGTTATATTTGGCTTATTAAATATAATCAATTCTGTTATAATATATATATATATATTGAAGTGTTTTTGCCCATATGACTAGATCTGTTACGCATAAAATGCATGAGTTGATCATGTTATGAAAAAAGAAGGAAGTTTCATTCCTATTTCTAAAAACATAAGTATATTTCCTGATCAACTCCACCAAGTATTTGTTACGATTATGATTTATCATACTGATGGAATCAGCTTTTATTTGTTTTATAAGGGCACCAGGATTTATATAAGAATGTGCTGAAATCCATCGCATCATGTGTCGAAAATTAAGAAGAAAAATGTTTTTAAAAGAATTGGTATCATATTTTACCGTAACTAGAATTATTTTCTAAATATTATTATTCCTGGGGCTTAGTCAACACATATTGGCAAAGGTAAATTATATTTTCAAATCTTAATAATTAACATTGATAATTTTATTAATAATCATTAATAATGCACAATGAATAGTTGGTATTAGAAATAACTATTTTTATTCTGACAAATTAAATATAAAAAATACATTATGAATTAATTAATTGGAAAGATTACACACATGTTAATCCATATATGAATCAATTAAGTTCAACAAGTATAGTTCTTAGGTAAACAAGAGTCTCTTGAATAATAGAATTTGAAGTTTTTATCAGGATTATGTTAGGCTTATTTTAAAAAATGTCTGCAAACTTTATGTCACAATTGGGAAAAGTTACTCTTAACTTACCAGTAAGTTGGTGTAGGTTTATGTTGATCCTGATCTCATAAAAATTTCCATTGGTCTCTTCTGCCGGCATCTTCCATTATTGTTTTGTTCTATAGATGGAGAGAAGGCACAATTGTAGTGGCCCTTTCATTGCAAAAAGTGGTCTTCACATGTACCATTTCCATGCTTGTGTGACAGTTTGATATAGCAAGTAGTGTACCTGTGCAGAAGTATATTACTGCCAGAGGTTATGCTCATGGAAACCTCCAACTCTCAGACACATAACTAGAAGGTAAAGAGAGAAGACCTAGATCGAAGTTGTCCTCTTCTTTTTATACCTCAATCCAGTTTTTGAAACTTCTGTGCATTCTTTTGTCCTTTTATCAACATATGGGATAATAATCTTGTACACTCTCTGTTAAATTTAAGTTACAAAGTCTATTTTTTAGCAAAATTCTGCCATCTTTAATTAGCTAAAATATTTTTCTTTTAGGTTATCCGGATTATTAATTTGTGTCTCTTTTATTCTATCCAATTTTTTCTTTTATTTTTAATTAGATAAAAAAATAGGGTCAAAAAAATTAAATTTTCATTGTACATTTAAAAAAAATTATACTAATCAAAAAAAAAATCTAAATTTACTTTTTTTTAGCTTTTACCAAATGCCAATATATTTGTACCATAGATAAATATATGGTACAATGTACATATATATATATATATATATATATATATATATATATATATATATATATATATATTGTAACAGGCACATATGACGTTACATTGTTTTTTATTAGTAAACATGAAAAAAATAAAAGTTCACAAATAAAACTTCTTTTTCTAAGAATTAAAAATTGAAAATTAAAAAATCATCTTAAACTCGTATATATATATATATATATAAATTCGCACAGATAAAAAAAAAATATTATTAAAATAAAACTTTATTAAAAATAAAAAAATATTTTAAAAGCAAAAACTTAAAAAGATCTAGAGATAAAAATATATCTTTAATTTTGGAAAACACATTAATTAATCAGAAAATGGAATTGATTGTTTTAATTAGTTAAATGTAAACTAGCCTTGGGCATTTAAATGTATAAGCAATGGTCAGATAGGAAAACAATAGAAACTAATAGCAAATGAATGAAAAACAATGGAATCGGACCTCAGTGAAAGGACCATCACATCATCGATGTCGTAATGTCCATTGGATCCTAAAGTTACATATAAAAGAAAAAGTTTCATAATAAAATTTTTAGTGAGTAAAGAAAATTTAAAAGAAGATGGAGATGTGTTAAGTCGGAGAGTTGGAGGTGAAGGGATTGAAAGACACACTTTCAATTCCTTCAGTTGTTATCAAAAAAAGAAAATGAAACATCGCTTTTCTTATATTGAGGATCATAGGATCATCGGGGATTTTAAGGCTAATTCCAAACGGCAAGTAATGGATAACTAATGAACATTTCTAAAACAGTAAGCACGTTATGAACTTAAATGAATATTAATTTGGAAACACTAAGAACTTTAAAATGTAAACTTTCCCAGTATTTAAAAAATAGAAATAGAATCCTATCTGACCAAACTAAATTCTTTATTAATTCTTTTTATTTGATGTATTTCTCTTTTTTTAAAAAAATCATTTCCATTTATTTTTTTTTTGTTCTTTAAGTTTTATTTATGATTTTTGTTTTGCGATAAATTAAAATATATAAATGTTAAACTTAAGTCGGGCATGAATGGCTATATAGATTTGTAAAGTTATATTAGGGGAGGGTAATCTTAGGTTATTTGTTTCGTAGTTAAATTAGGTCAATGGATTGGATATATTGGTGTAATTAATAGATGTAGTACGAGATTTGCTATGGGCAGAATCACTTTATACGCTGCACACTTCCGTTTTGGCCTATGGAATGCGATTCGTAAGTCGGCAAAATGACCACAGTCCTTTCCTATGGAGTTTTTTTTATTGTTCTTCTTGTCAGATAGATGTAGTATCCCTATCTGACGAGAGGCAATTTCTTCTCTTAACCTTTTGTGCTGCCGTATTTCGTATTACATTGAATGCATCGATATATCAGATGGATTGACACTGGTTTGACTTCAAACTTTTGGCGTAAGGTTAAATAAGGATAGAATATTTTCTTTTCAAATGCAAATCTATGTAGTCTATTCATGCTCGACACTCTAAATAAATATGCATTAAATTTAAGCTGGGTATAGACACTTGCACGGATTTGTTATTGGTCAATTATGTTTTTGGTTTTCATATTTGATCAAAATATATAGACATTCGGTAAATAATGATACCTTATGGTGAGTATCTAAAATGTATTTATTCAGTTGTCTTTTAAGTTATTGGTGCCAATGCGGCATCTTACGATGAATGCTATTGGGTTTCTTATAAATTTCCCTCTGCAATTCCACCAATGACTTTGTATTTTGGTCGTTTATCTTTATTTTGAAATGTTTTTGACCATGTAATCTATGTAACCGATCTATACTCAACATTAAAAACACATTTTATAAATCCATCTGTGCGAACTTATAAAATTTAAAATGTAAACTTATAAAAATCAAAATGTAAAATCAAATTCTAAAATCAAGTTAAAATTATAAAGTAAAAGTAATGTTAAAATGATTCAAAATTTATATGTATTCTTTTTTATAGATAAGATTTTTTTTATAAAATATAAATCTCTGTTATTCCACTGAGCTAGTAACAATGGGCTAACGACCGGATATCAAAATATATAAAATAAAAAAAAATTTTTTTGACTTACATATCTGCCTACTTTATAAATTTTTCTAGGTTCAAATGCCTAGATGGCACCATGTAGTGCAGTTTACGTTAAGTCTCCTTTCTTCGGATCATTATAATATATATATATAATATTATAAATCAATGTCTGTATTTCTTCAAAATAATATATGCAAATTTATAAATAAATATTTAAAAATACAGTATTTAAAAGCTTATAAAAATGTATATGTATAACCATCACTTAAAGCACTTTCAACTAACTTGTAGCTTTGTCAACTATCACTTTTAAAATGTCAGCTTTCCCATAATTCTATGATGTCAACTTTCCCATAATTCTGTAATCTTAATGTTTGCTGCATGCCTATTAATCAAATCTTGCTTATCAACATCGCCTTTTTAATTTTCCTTTTATTATTATTTCTTTCAGTTTCCAATATTTTTACATTGTTATAATTAAAATCGAAACCATATATACATGATTTATTATGGTCATAAAAGACAGAAGCTGATAAATTATCATTATTTTTAAAATTTTGTTTTGTATTTTGAACCCTTTTAAATAATAATAAGTGTTCCTTTGTTCTTTTTTCCAATGTGCATCTCGATTCACCTATATATCCATGGCCACACCCACATGTCCATTTGTAAATGATACAATTTTTATTTGTAAATAAAGTTTTATCCTTTGAATTATTTATTAATTTATTTAATGTAGATGGTGCATAAAATGCAATATCACATATTCCTTTATAAATTTTCTTAATGAAACTTGCCTGTTGATTTAAAATATATGGTATTGATATCAACAATTTTTTATCAGAAGAATTAACACTATTATTATTTTTATATTTTTGAGAAAAATTTTTAATAGTATAATAAACAGAATCATGATTGTATCCAATGTTTAACAATTCATTATAATAAATTTCAATATTTTTAGTTTTATCTGATGCATATTTACAAAGGTTATCATTTCTAAATAAAAAGGATTTCAAATCTGCCATTTTATGTGACATTGGTACTTTTGATTCATATGGAATATATCCTCTTTTTTCTATTGGTTTAGGAGTCATATAGTAATCCAGTTTATCCTTGTTTCTGGTTATCTTGAGATCTAAAAATTGTACACTCATTAAATTTTCATCTGTTTTAATCCACTTTAAGCCCTTTATATTATTTAATTCCTTGAACAAATCATCAATAGCATTTAGCTTTCCACAAACAAAAACATCATCAACATATCGTTTGTATAAAATAATATCTTTCTGATAATGATCTTTTTTTAAAATATTTTCTTCATATGTAGATATAATAAAATTACATATCTGGGACACTGTAGGAAGTCCCATGGGCCACCCATTATTCATTTTATAAAATTCGTGCTTAAAAATTGCATAAATGTTTCTATCAATAAAGTTTAATGTTTCAATAATAAATTTTATCATTTTAACGTTAACATTTTTAAATTTCAATGCATTCTTAATTATTTCAATAGAAGTCATTCTGTCAATTGATCCGTACATTTCACTGATATCAAAGGTACAAATTACATCATAATTATCAATAACAACGTTATTATTTTTACCAATGAAATCAAATGATGAACGTATTGTATACATACCAAAACCAAGAATTTCTTGTAACATTTTCTCAATTAATTTACATGTTTCATAATAGAAAGCACCTCCAAAATCAATCATTAAACGTAATGGTTCTTTTTCTTTATGCAATTTTCTATTTGAAAATATTCTAGGACATACTGAAGCCGAGGGATAAATTCTATAATAAGTACTATTATATAATGTAAATAATTCAACGGTAAAATAAATATAATATTTCAAATTCCTTAGTAGCGCTTTCAGTTAGATAGTAATTCTCATCAGCTTTAACTGAATTTCAAATTTTTATTTTTATTTTAATGTTACATAAATTTCCATAAGCTATGTATGGCCTTGTTTGCAACTTGCCTATTAATAACATTATCTTTATATTTATCTATTAAATTTGCCTCTTTAATTTTTCTTTTTTTATGATTTCTTTCTTCCATTAATATTTTTATTTCATTAATATTAAATTTAAACCTATAATTACAAGTTTTTTCAAGGTCACAGAGTACTGAAGCTGTATTAAATTGACTATTTACATTATTTTTAATTCGATTATATAATAATTGATGTTCCTTCAATCTTTTTTTCAAAGAATATCTTGATTCACCAATATACAATTTTACATCCACATGAAATGTGATAATCATATTTTTTCTTTGAAATTTAGAAATTATACTCTTAGAATTATTAATCAATCAATTAACAATCAGATGAATACTAAATGAAATTTTACACTTTTCTTTAAATATATTATTAATTAATTTAGATTGCTTGTTATTTACAAATGTCATAGATATCCATTTTTTATGATCTAAGATAACATTGCAAACCCTCTTCTTATTATTAAATGAATTTACTGTACACAAAATTTGGTTTTTATTATAACCGATCTTAAAAAGTTCATTAGCAAGGAGTGCAATATTTAAAATTTTATCACTCTTATATTTACATAATTTATCATTGCGATGCAAAAACAATTTCAGACTTGCCATTTTATGTATCATTGGAACACGTGATTTGAAATAAATATATCCTCTTTCTCCAATAGGTTTAAAAATTAATTTATAATTTAAATCAGTAGCATCTCTATATATTTGTAAATCCAAAAATTTTATTTTTTCCATTTTCTTCATTCTCAATAGTCCATTTTAAATTGTTTCATATATTTGGTTTATATAAAAGAACATTGATATTGTCTTGAGGATCACATACAAAAACATCATCAATATATCTAGTATAAATTTTAATATTTTCAAAATTATAAGAATTAAATATAATATCTTCATATTATAATAATGCAAAATTACAAATTTGTGCATCCATAGGTAATCCCACTGGCGATCCTTTACCCATTTTATAAAACTTATTATATGCTGCAATAATATTATCACTTACAAATGTTAGTGATTTAATAACAAAACTTATCAAATGTTTATTTACAGACATTAATTACTGCAATTTCAATTAAACTTATAGATTCAAGACATTATCGATGTTTTTTTTTTTTATATAAACTGAATAATTTAAACAATTTAAAATGAACAAAATGGAAAAATAAATTTTTTGGTTTACAAATATTTTGAGATGCTACTGATTTAAATTATAAATTATTTTTTAAACCTATTGGAGAAAGAAGTTATATTCATTTTAAATCATGTGTTCCAATAATACGTAAAATGGTAAGTCTGAAATCATTTTTGCGTCGCAATGATAAATTATATAAGAGTGATAAAATTTTAAATGTTGAACTCTTTGCTAATGAACTTTTAAAGGTCGGTTATGATGAAAACCAAATTTTATGTACAGTAAATTCATTTAATAATAAAAAGAGGGTTTCCAATGTTACCTTAGATAATAAAAAATGGATACCTATGCCATTTGTAAATAACATGCAATATAAATGAATTAAGAATATATTTAAAGTATAATATTTCATTTAATGTTCCTCCGAATAATAATCGATTTATTAATAATTCGAAGAGTATAATTCCTAAATTGCAAAGAAGTAAGATAATTTATTGGAATTCATGTGGATGTAAAAAATTATATATTGGCGAATCGAGAGGTTCTATGGAAAAAAAAGATTAAAGGAGCATCAATTATTATATAATCAGATTTAAAATAATGCAAATAGTCAATTTAATACAGCTTCAGTATTCTTTGACAAAGAAAATATTTGTAATTATAGGTTTACATTTAATATTAATGAAATAAAAATATTAATGGAAGAAAGGAATCATAATAAGAGGAAAATTAAAGAAGTAATTTTAATAGATAAATATAAAGATAATGTTATTAATAAGCAAGTTGCAAATAAGGCCATACATAGCTTATGGAAATTTGCATAACATTAAAATAAAAAATTGAAATTCAGTTAAGGCAGATGAGGATTACTCTGTAATTGAAAGCGCTACTAAAAAAATTGAAACATATTTATTTTACCATTGAATTATTTATATTTTATATATAATATTTTTTTATAATGGTTATTATATTTTACATTATATATATATATATATATATATATATATATATATATATATATATATATATATATATATATATATATATATATTGAGACAGATAGGTTATCCCTGTCAAACATCACTTTAAAAAAAATAAAAAATAAATAATAATAATAAAACCAACTTTTGGTTTTATTAAATTTTAAAAATAAAGCTATGTAAATGTTTGCTTATAAAAGTACGGGTAAAGACACACATACTTAATTCTTTAAATTTGGTCATTTCTATTTTTTTAATAGATTTTTATTCTAAGATAGTTTTCTTTTACCATTGTTTTTTTTTTCTTTTTTTTTGGAGTGGTTAATGGCAAACAAACTTTTAATTGTATTCTTATTCTGATTATAATTAATTTCTAATTTTTTTTTTTTTTTTTGCTATGCTGAGACTTGTTTTAAATATTTTTGAATTATTTATAAATAAAATTTACCCTGGCAAAATCTTTAATTAGGATTAAGACTGAGATAAGATTACCCTGTTGAAAAAATCACTAATTAAAAAAAAATGTTTTGGAAAGATAAGAGTTTTGTTTGTTTAAAAAGAGACCTGGGATTGTAGACTACAGATTTAGGCCAGATGATTACTGTCGCTGCTAGTTAGTGGGAGGTCACTTTTGGACACCAATTTAAAGACTGTTTCAATTGGTGTGTGGTTATAATTGCTTCTATGACAAAACTATATTCAAGGAAGAACTGTTTCAAGAGAATTTTTGCCATGTCTAGATAGACCAACTCAAGACGGATCTCGGAGCCAAATCATCACACTAAACATGCCTTAAAACATATACAGAAACTGAGCCAGCATTGCCTCTTGCCTTCTCAACAAAATTGAAACCTAAAGATTTCTCAGGAATTCACCATGGAGTGAACGCTATGTGTGCCATTGGAAGATATCAGCCAAATCTGAATTTATACCTTGAGGTAACATGTTTCATTTATTCTTTCCATGGTAGAATTTTAGTCTCAGCTTAATCTTAAAATTAACTTATTTTATTATATTACTTGTTTATTAAAATTAAAATATTTAGAGTATGTATTCTGTTTGCTTTTTGTTGTATTTATCATAGGCTTTGGAATCTTAGTTTTAGTTTTAAGATCCAAATTTCTTTTCTATTTTAGTTATCAGAGAGTGTGTTGTGAGATTATATGTTATATTCTTAATATTTTTTCCGTCATCTGTCCTTAGTTTACATTGTAAAATAATTAATTTTAAATATGTTTAGTTTGCGGTTCTTGCAAACCTCAAGTCTTTTGGTTGGCGGTTTATCATCTTTATTGTTCTGACTTTCTGAAATGAGAGATTTCTTTCTAGATTAAGTAAGATTGTAATCATATATTTTTTTGTCTAGTATGTGAAATCAACCATGTTTGTTTTAAACACAGTATAACATGCAGCAGTTCTGTGGCATTATAATATCAATAGTTAATAAACTACTGATAGATTGTCCACGCTGGTTTCATTGATTTCCTACAAGACCGTAATTGTTTCCATATCTTTGAATCAGGAAACTAGAGTTGCTGTTCTTTGTAATTTTATAAATCGCCAGCAGGAATATATTATCCAATCCATTTTTGTTTTTAAATTTATAGGTGAGAGAAATTTTACTGCCAAGGCATTTAATGTATTCATATTTACTGTACTCATGTGCACTCTCTGATGAATATGCGTAGTCAAATCTAAGTCAAATTTTTTTTAATTCATGGGTAGATTTTTTTATTCTATTGTACTGATTTTAATAAAATTTACAAAAGGTTTAAACTTAGTTTTGCTGATGTTTATCTTAATACTGTCATTTCTCAATTGTCTAAACAATATTTAAGATTTCTTGTTTCTCCCTGAGTTTAGACTGGCACATTCAAGTTCGCATATCCTGTCCACCCTTAAAATAAATGTCTAGTTCCGATTTTTGGACTAATGGTGCCCTTGTGGTCAGTATATCTCAAATCAAAACATTTTGTCCCATACAATATATCCGAAATAGTGCCTAAAGCTAATCTGGGATAATGATATAATTAGTTTCCAACCAGTAACCACCTAAACATTCACAGTAAATATAGCAACCAATATCTCTAACTGCTGTCAAGGCAACCTTCACACCTAGATATCTCTAACTGCTGTCAAGGCAACCTTCACACCTAGGTGTGAAGGTTGCCTTGACAGCAGTTAGAGATATTGGTTGCTATATTTACTGTGAATGTTTAGGTGGTTACTGGTTGGAAACTAATCATACAATATATATATACAGATGCAGCATTTTAATTGTGTTCCGTGTATTATTTGAAAGTGAGTCATACTCATTTACTGACATAAGATAAAAAGTACTGCAAAATGTTCTAAAAATATTTTCTAAGAATACTGGAACTATGATGGCAAAGTCATAAGAGCATTGAACATGTTTTTTTCGTAAAATAATATTATAAAATGTACTTCAGTTAATTGAATATGTGGTAAACATTAGCCCACATATTGTATATATATATATATATTCTGGTGACATGCAGCATTAAGTTTACAATGAAACAATCCATATTATAAAATAAATATTATTTTCAGGAGTCCCTAAGAAAATTAATATAGTCTTTTTTATTGTAGTTTTATTATTTTTTATTATATTGTAGCTTTATGGAAGACCATAAAGATTTGCAAATGGACAAGTTTTTTACAGAATCTAAAATATCATTTTGTAAGATGTCAACAAAAAGAGTAATAATTAATAAAAATATGATATATGTAGATGTATTTATGTTTCCGAGATTGATATGGAACCTTCATTACAAAACTATTCTCCAAATTTTTATTTTTTCTTTCTCTCGATGTTTTCTTTTTAAAACGTTACAGTCACTTATAATGACTGAGCTAAAAATAGATATTATGTATAACATGATAACGACCAATTAAAACAATTTTAATACTTGAAAATTTTACTTAAATGAACTTTTTACAATTATTAATCAAATTCATTTGAAACAGACATAATGTTCAAAAAAAAAAAATCAGCATTAAACAAAATAAACATCACCATAATTGCAATAAGCAATCCAGTGGAAAACCAAAGAGATGCTAGATATTTTAACAATGCAACTTATTTGGTCCCAAGGAGTCAATATAGATTTTATGACATTTAATAGGAATAATAGTACTCCATTGTTATGGTTTTAAAATATTAAAATAATTTCAACACTTCCTTTCATTATTGTGCTTTGACAATCGATAGGGTGAATGATAATTTCTACTATCAGATAAACAATGATTTCAAGTTTATTTCTTAAAAAGATAATCATTAAGATAAATGTTTAACTTTAGATTATATTTTGCTACAATTTTCAATTTTTAAAACAAGTTAATTGACTCTTTGATTATTTTTCTGTGCTTTCAGAAAATAATATACCATTGTTTAATACGTGTTCAAAAGATAGACGCAAATATATATTTTAGAAATGTGTTTAAAATTAGCAAATTATGTTTAATGACTAATTTTTTGGAAATATTAATAGTTGATCGTTGAATAAGTATCAATCAATTTTTAACTATACCATACCTAATAACTAACATGGGGAAATATGAAAAAAAATCATTATTTTTATGATAAACACTATAAAATTAAACAAAAAAATATAAATATATATATAATTATTTTATATGGCCTTTATTTAATTTGATTATTTCTATTTTCTTCTTTTGCAGCAACATGTCTAATTATAATTATCCAATATTAGCTGTATGACTCAATGAATGCTATTGCACATTTTTAGAATAGCTTTAATATAATTACTTATCAATTTAAAACTAGTACAGAGTATATTAATATTACTTTAAATAAAAAATATACCTTAATAACCTTGGTTGGATCGTGAAATATGAACAAAGGTTGAATTCTAACTATAGGTTCAAATCTATACTCTATCATTCGGAATAGCAATTCTGACAGGTCCATTGATGCACTGAAGTTTTGAAGGAATTTTTTTACTGACAAATATATATATATATATATATATATATATATATATATATATATATATATATATATATATATATATATATATATGCCTTAAACAAACTAGTCAAAAAAAACTTAAATTACTCCAAATTCAGATAAGATTATCTGAAGAAAATAATCTCTAATTCACAACAAACGATTAGCTTACCAAAGCAGATTTCTCAAGTGCAACCAACTAAAAATACATATATATATATTCAAATATATACTATTTCCACAATTCTTAATTACATCCCACACACGATTAATACTTTGTGATTCTGAAGCAATCAACTTGTTTACGAATTCTTAATATAAAGAGTATGACGAATGTAATTGAAAATTGTAGGAAATAGTAAATATTTATTAATATGTTTTTATTCTTTTGCACTTGAAAAATATGCTATGGCAGAAAAACCATTGGTTGGGCTGTAGAGGTTTTTTTTGGTGAGACTTGTTTAATTTTCAATTTGGGTAATATTAAATATGTTTGTATCTGTGTGCGATCATGTAGTCTTAATGATAGATTAAAATTGAAAATGCTCAAACTCTTACTGCTTAACTTGATATGTGTGGGTTTTATTTAAATTTCTCCCAAAGTTTACATAGTTTGATAATAGCTGTTATATTTAATTGAGATATATTTTCAAATATCTATATATGTCCATGTAGATATTTTCTTATATGTAATAATGCATGAATAGATATGTTAACGTATTACATTACTAAAAATCACATGATCATCATTTCTTATGTTTACACAAAGTGTTAAAATAGTAGCAACTCGTTCCCTATAGTAGTTCAACCCAATGTAAGACTTAGTAACCAATAAATGCTAAAGAGTTTGTGCATCAAAATCCTTATCTATTGTTTACTCATCCAACATTTCCAGATTAATTTTAGCTTTTGGCTTTCATGAGTGAAAAGCCTTGGATCAAAGAGCACTGCACTTGGATCTAATACAATTCACCAAAAGCCACTTTTTCCATTTATAGATAACTATAAAGCTACGAATCCAAAATAAAAAGACAATACTGTTTTCACTTTTACATAATTCGCTTGTAAACCTAACATTCATTGATTCAATGACTTCCATTAAGTGAGACTCCTGTATTCAGAGAGCTTCTATATGTTAAAATAATTTTCAAAAAATGTTATGATAATTTTGTGCTTAGAAGTATAGAACAGATTAATCATTTATTACAAAATATTGTCTTCATTTATAACTTAACTCACAAATATTTCTACAGATTTAATGCAATTTAAAATGTGAACAATTTTAATACTGTTCGTGTATGAGAAACCATTCATTAGAATGATTTTAATCAGACTGATTATAAATTGATATTATACATTTAAAACAATTGATCTCAGATTTATTTTTGATTCTTATAATTAAATCATATTTTTATTAATTTGTCTTTTGATTCTCCTGCTTTCAGAGAAGTTACACATCTGGAATAACAGATATTTCTATGTATCAATTTTATATAATTCTCTCATTTATGATATCCATTTGAAATCATGTTGATGGTGGCATCATGGCATTATCATGAGACTCTTAAATGTCCACACATAATATATATATATATATATATATATATATATATATATATATATATATATATATATATATATATATATATATATATATATATATATATATATATATATATATATATATATATATATATATATAAACATTACAAGCATAAAGCTAAACTAGTCAATATATAATCAAAACTACCCCAAATCCAAAATTCAAACAGAACAGCATAAAAATAATATTAAAACACAACCAAAAGTTTCACTGCTACAAGCAGACTTCTCAGTACACTTGAGAAGTCTGCTTGTAGCAGTGAAACCTTTGGTTGTGTTTTAATATTATTTTTATGCTGGTCTGGTTGAATTTTGGATTTGGGGTAGTTTTGAATTTATATATATATATATATATATATATATATATATATATATATATATATATATATATATATATATATATATATATATATATATATATATATATATAGTGTAATGGGCACATATGCCATTACATTATTTATTTAAAAAATTGAGACATTGAAAAGTTCGCAAATAAAAACTTCTTTTTTTTAAGAATTAAAAAATGAAAGTTAAAATTCTATCTTAAACTCGTATATATATATATAAAATCGCACAGATAAAAAAAATTATTAAAATAAAACTTTATTAAAAATAGAAAAAGTATTTTAAAAGCAAAAACTTAAAAAGATTTAAAGATAAAAATATATCTAAGTCTGTACAAAACAAATTAATTAATGTTTATGAAAAATGGAAATGATTATTTTAATTAGTCCAAGTGAACTAGCCCTTGGGCATTTAAATGCATAAGCAATGGTCAGATAGGAAAACAATAGAAACTAATAGCCAATGAAAGAAATCCATCGGGAAATTGGACCTCAATGGAAGGGTCATCATCATCGATGACATAATGTCCATTGGATCCGAAAGTTACATATAAAAGAAAAAGTTTGGAAATCAATTTTTAGTGAGTGAAGAAAATTTAAGAGAAGATGGAGATGTGTTAAGTTGGAGAGTTGGAGGTGAAGGGATTGAAAGACGCACTTTCAATTCCTTCGGTGTTCTAAAAAAAGAAAAGAAATGAAACATCGTTTTTTTCTATATTGACGACCACAGGATCATCGGGGAATTTAAGGCTGCATTCCAAATGGCTCACAATGGATAAAGAGGAACATTTTAAAAATCATAATAACTTTATGAACATTTTGAAAACACTAAGAACTCTAAAATATAAACTTTCCCAGTATTTAATTTATAGAAATTGAATCCTACCTGACTAACTTAATTTATTAATAAGTAATTTTATTGGATGTATTTCTTTTTTTAAAATCATTTCCATTTTTTTTTTGTTCTTTTAAGTTTTTATTACGATTTTTGTTTTTCGTTAAACTAACTTATATAAATGTTAAACTTAAGTCAGGCATGAATGGCTATATAGATTTGTAAAGTTTTATTAGGGGAGGGTAATCTTAGGTTATTCATTTTGTAGTTGAAGTAGGTCAATGGATTGGATATATTGGTGTAATTTGTAGATGTAGTACGAGGTTCACTATGTGCAGAATCAAATTATACGATGCACACCTCCTTTTTGCCTATGGAATGCGATCATAAGTTGGCAAAAATGACCACAGTCCCTTCCTATGGAGGTTTTTTTTATTGCTCTTCTCATCAGATAGATGTACTATTCCTATCTGGATGAGAGTCAATTTCTTCTCTTAACCTATTTGTGCTGTAGTATTTGTATTACATTGAATACATCAATATATCAGGTGGATTGACATTGGTTTAACTGCAATCTTTTGGCCTAAGGTTAAATAAGGGATAAAATATTTTCTTTTCAAATGAAATCTATGTAGTCTATTCATACTCGAAACTCTAAATAAAAATGCATTAAATTTAAGTTGGGTATAGATGCTTGCATGGATTCGTTATCGGTTAATTGTGTTTTTGGTTTTCATATTTGATCAAAATATATAGACATTTGGTAAATAATGATACCTTACAGTGAGTATCTAAAATGTATTTATTCGGATGTCTTTTAAGTTATTGGTGTTAATGCGGCATCTTATGATGAATGCCATTGGGTTTCTTATAAATTTCCCTCTGCTATTCCATCAATAACTTTATATTTTGATCGTTATGTTTATTTTGAAATGTTTTTAACCATGTAATCTATGTAACCGATCTATACTCAGCATTATAAAACAAACTTTTATAAATCCATCTGTGTGAACTTATAAAAATTAAAATGTAATTTAAAATCTA
The DNA here is from genome assembly GCA_028023455.1 of Epiperipatus broadwayi. NCBI lineage: Eukaryota > Metazoa > Onychophora > Udeonychophora > Euonychophora > Peripatidae > Epiperipatus > Epiperipatus broadwayi. Next base: position 74,471 of record JAQFVV010006952.1, on the reverse strand, counting down.
AAATAAAAGTTAAAAATGTAGTTAAATGCTAAAGTAAACATACTAAAATAATAATGCTAAATTTTATATATATGTGTGTAAATAAATGTTTGTGTGTTAATTACTGGCAGTGGCTTATTTTATTCTTTTTTTATATATATTCTTAGATAAGAATTTATTATAAAATATAAATCTCTGCTGTTCCACTGAGCTAGTGACAATGGGCTAACGATCAGAATCAAAATATATAAAATAATTTTTTTTTTAAACTTACGGATCTGCCTACTACATAAATTTTCTAGGTTCAAATGCCTAGATGGCATTCTTGTAGTGCAGATATGTTAAGACCCTTTCTCTCTGTATCGTTATAATATATATATATACACTATATTTATTTTTAGACTTTGCATTAAATATTTTTTTTAATGTATAATAGTGTCTATTCATAAGTTCTTACTTAGTTCATCACCTTGCAGATTGATTAGGTCAATATCGATACAGCTCTGGTAAGCTTGTTGAACATTTTTGAGAGATGGTGGGCAGTTACTCCCACATTTCGGATTATCTATTAGAATTTCTGAAACAAAAAAAGGAAATGGAAAATGATCTTCAAAATGTAAAATGCATTTAATTATATATTTTCAATTACTTTTTATAATATTGTCAAAAAAAAAAAAAAACATTGAAAAATAGAAGGGTAAAAAAAAATGTTGAAATTTTTGTAAATAAGCAAGCTGAATTAAATACTTTTGTAAAGAATGTTAATACAATTTAACTTTGAATCAAATAGATTTACAATTAATAAAAAATAGATGATTGATACTTGTTAAATATAAGGATAATTATAAAGTGGTGATTGCTTTTGCTAATTAAAGAATGGTTGTTATTTAGTGAAAATGAAATTGGAGACAGACTGATAAAAACCAAAAATATTTGTAAACACACATTATGGTACATTAATTCAAGCCCAAAATGTTCACCTCATTAAAATAAATATACATTTTCGTTGTAGAAAGAGGTTTATAAATAAAGTTTAGAAAATATTGTTAAATTTGTGTTGTCAATAGAAAATGCTGTGTGGGTTTCCTTATTAATATAAAAATAAACAAAGCATTCAGTTTTCTTAAACATATTAATACAGAAACATTTATAACATTTTTGGGCGCTTAAAATATTTTTATTTTCTTATTTCGATTTTATACCCAATTTTTTTATGATAATTTCAGAATAAACAAGCAAATATGATTAATTACAAATAGTCTGGGAAATACTTTTCTTACATGTATTTTTCAGTAATTTTTTTTATCTATAAACAGGTATGTAAAAATACTTTGAAATGATAACATTAATTTTAAAAAATAAACAAAAGATATATATATATATATCCAATGTATTTATTTTTCTTTTATGTTTGATTGGCTTCTGTCATGGATTGATTAGATATTGTAGCCATTTGGCTACATTGCCGTTTTAACATATGATTTTTAAATAATAGTGGGTTTCATTTAATTAAATGTTTTATTTTTCTACCCACATGATGATGTGAAAATTCTAAACAATGTTCTTTTAATATGTGAATTCTCAAACATTACATTTTTTAAAATAATAATATGATCATTTTCACGAGTTATAAATAATTATAAAAGGGAGAGTAAATTATGTAATAATGCAAAAAAGTTTTGTTTTATTTAAACTTTCCAAATAGAAATAACTTGTTAGTAATAACACACAAATAGACAATACAGGTTAGTAATTACACAACATTTCGAGTATTATTATTATCCATTCTTCTTCAGGTGTTGCTGGCCTATATGCACAGTGACAATATTCATTTAGAAGTTGAACTCGCACCTTAAGATTCTTGAATATCGAATTTAAGGCAAACGCTCTACCAACTGAGCTATTCTGTCAGTTGGTAGAGCTACTGCCTTAAATTCGATATTCAAGAATCTAAAGGTGTGAGATCAACTTCTAAGTGAATATTGTCACTGTGCATATAGGCCAGAAACAACTGAAGAAGAGTGGAGAATAATACTACTCAACACGTTATGTAATTACTAACCTGTATTATGTTATTACTAACAAGTTGTTTGTATTTGGAAAGCTTTGTTTTAATTCCTTTCTTTAGTAATTAATATTAATTATTAGTTTTATAGTTCACTTTGAGAATATATTAAAATAAGTTTTTCTCTTGAGTAAATTACGTTATACATTTTAATTCTAATTTTAAGAGAGCTAAAGAAATTAAGTTTAAAAAAAAAAAGTAAAAGTAGAATTTTGTTTCAAAAATTGGAGTTGTTTTTTTCTTTTTTCTTTCTTCAATACAATAAGCAGTGTTTATCAAATCAGTGTTTATAACTGAATATCTTGTCATTTTTGCAAAAAGTCCATAGGTGGAGCTCTTACTGGAAAGTCATCATTCTCACAGCTTACACAGAATGGCTCAGAAAGATTGGTTTTGCAGCAGTGAAAGCTGCCTTTTATATTTATTTGGTCCTTTAAAGGCCTTATTTTGCAGCTAATATACTCTTTCATTCACTAAATGTCAGTTTTAGTGAATTTTTAACACAATTTCCCTGTCTACCTTGTGCTTATCAGCATATAACTATCTCATCTCCCCCCCCCGTTTGGTGGATGGTTCAACTGTTTCATGGACCATAAAAGGTTTTATTCCCTCTTAGTCTCTTAAACATTTCTCCTATTCCAATTCCCTGTCATTCAGAACTTGTTTATAAAGATTTTTGTGTGCTGTTTCGGTTATTTAGGCCATTTTAACTATCTTTTTTTTCAGACCCTCCTTCTCTGGGGTAATGATCTGCCTAAAATTCAACTGAATTTTCTCATTACTCAACTAAAATTATTAATAATAAGTTTTCCAGTGTTTTTTTTTGCTTTTACATCAATATATTTAATTTTTCCAGTTCAAAATTGCTTTCTACATTTTACTTTTCATTCTTTCAAAAGATGGCCACTGCCCCTGGCTGAAAAAACATGATTCCTAAACTACATGAATTAAAACCTTCAAAATCACCCAATGTTTATCCAAATCGAAATTCAAACAAAACATAACTAAAAACATCATCATCAAAGAACCAAGTACAACAGGAAAACTAAAATTACTCGTCTACAAAAGACAAAAATCAGTGTGTTGCATCTAAGCATAATTGAGAAACCTCCTCATTCATCCCTGAAACCTCTAAAGACTTAACATATAGCAATTCCTTTCAATGTTTATGTCACATATGGATCCTCCTAATAATCCACCAGGGCAACCAAGCCTATCAACATTGCTCCTTATAAAAGACTCTTCTTTGCCTGGACTACACACCCTTTCAATATCCCCTTCCCATTTCATATGTATTCCTTTCTCCTCACAATATTGTACTTGAATTTCATTTTACCATGTAGTCATCTCTTTGTAAACCTTTTAACTGTTGTGCATTTTGTCTTTTTGATGAATAAAAGCTTTCATCACTGAGAAAAAAAATAATTAGAAAGGAATATCAAAAATTTTATGATTCTAATTTAAATTTTTGATTTGTTTTTCAATGTCAATGTTGAAGGATAGAAATAGGTGAACAATTGTATTTCTAAAAATTAACCTAATTGGTTATTACTAATTATGTCATGTTGTTTATTTAAAGCAAGATTGTTCTAAAATTCAGAGGGTATAAATAAGACAAAAGATCTAAGTGTCTTCTAAGAAGCAATCAGTCTTATCCCAACTGTTGAAAAGGATAGTGGGAGAAAAATTTCTTGATGCCACTGCTGAAGAAATCTGTGAGAAAAGAAGATCCTGACACAACTACTAAAGAAGAAAAGGCAGAAATCATGACCCAGCTGTTGAAAAGTATAGTAGAAGAAAAAAACTCAATCCACTTATTGAAAAAGACAGGAGGAAAAAGAAAATCTTGACACAACTGTTAAAAAAGAAAAAAATGTATTCAAGCTGTTAGTACACTATGAGTTTATTTATAAAAATGGTTTCTACAATAAAAACTAGGTGGTAATTTTGGCTAAAAGCTAAACACCATTCTTCCTTCCTGTAACCTCGCCTCAATAGAAAAAATTATAGAAGTTACCCCTGAAACAATATGCAACCTTGTTTGCTGCCAATATCATGAGTGCTTCTATGTGATAGACCTGAAAATTTTATTAAAAGAAAATAGTAATAACGTGAAAGCTAAACACTTTCAAACAAATACGCTTTAAACATGCTTACATGAAAGCCAATCAGATGGAATAATTCAATCATGTGGGACTCTCAATTCTAAAACACAAGCCAGAACTATTAGAAAAAGATGGGAACCCATCTCAATCTATGCCTCAATTTTTATTTAAATAAGCCAGACTCAAGCATTTTGAACTAAGAGTGTGAAGCTAAATACCTTCACATTTAATTCACTAAATATTATATATATAAATTAACAACGCGAAATCGTCTGATTTACAACGAAGCAATATTTTTAAATCTAATGAAATGATATTAATAAATGTAAATAAATCAAATTTTAAGCGTAAACAGATAATATTGTAATAACGTGAAAGCTAAACACTTTCAAACAAATACGCTTTAAACATGCTTACATGAAAGCCAATCAGATGGAATAATTCAATCATGTGGGACTCTCAATTCTAAAACACAAGCCAGAACTATTAGAAAAAGATGGGAACCCATCTCAATCTATGCCTCAATTTTATTTAAATAAGCCATCTTTTTCTAATAGTTCTGGCTTGTGTTTTAGAATTGAGAGTCCCACATGATTGAATTATTCCATCTGATTGGCTTTCATGTAAGCATGTTTAAAGCGTATTTGTTTGAAAGTGTTTAGCTTTCACGTTATTACAATATTATCTGTTTACGCTTAAAATTTGATTTATTTACATTTATTAATATCATTTCATTAGATTTAAAAATATTGCTTCGTTGTAAATCAGACGATTTCGCGTTGTTAATTTATATATATAATATTTAGTGGATTAAATGTGAAGGTATTTAGCTTCACACTCTTAGTTCAAAATGCTTGAGTCTGGCTTATTTAAATAAAATTGAGGCATAGATTGAGATGGGTTCCCATCTTTTTCTAATAGTTCTGGCTTGTGTTTTAGAATTGAGAGTCCCACATGATTGAATTATTCCATCTGATTGGCTTTCATGTAAGCATGTTTAAAGCGTATTTGTTTGAAAATGTTTAGCTTTCACGTTATTACAATATTATCTGTTTACGCTTAAAATTTGATTTATTTACATTTATTAATATCATTTCATTAGATTTAAAAATATTGCTTCGTTGTAAATCAGACGATTTCGCGTTGTTAATTTATATATATAATATTTAGTGGATTAAATGTGAAGGTATTTAGCTTCACACTCTTAGTTCAAAATGCTTGAGTCTGGCTTATTTAAATAAAATTGAGGCATAGATTGAGATGGGTTCCCATCTTTTTCTAATAGTTCTGGCTTGTGTTTTAGAATTGAGAGTCCCACATGATTGAATTATTCCATCTGATTGGCTTTCATGTAAGCATGTTTAAAGCGTATTTGTTTGAAAGTGTTTAGCTTTCACGTTATTACAATATTATCTGTTTACGCTTAAAATTTGATTTATTTACATTTATTAATATCATTTCATTAGATTTAAAAATATTGCTTCGTTGTAAATCAGACGATTTCGCGTTGTTAATTTATATATATAATATTTAGTGGATTAAATGTGAAGGTATTTAGCTTCACACTCTTAGTTCAAAATGCTTGAGTCTGGCTTATTTAAATAAAATTGAGGCATAGATTGAGATGGGTTCCCATCTTTTTCTAATAGTTCTGGCTTGTGTTTTAGAATTGAGAGTCCCACATGATTGAATTATTCCATCTGATTGGCTTTCATGTAAGCATGTTTAAAGCGTATTTGTTTGAAAATGTTTAGCTTTCACGTTATTACAATATTATCTGTTTACGCTTAAAATTTGATTTATTTACATTTATTAATATCATTTCATTAGATTTAAAAATATTGCTTCGTTGTAAATCAGACGATTTCGCGTTGTTAATTTATATATATAATATTTAGTGGATTAAATGTGAAGGTATTTAGCTTCACACTCTTAGTTCAAAATGCTTGAGTCTGGCTTATTTAAATAAAATTGAGGCATAGATTGAGATGGGTTCCCATCTTTTTCTAATAGTTCTGGCTTGTGTTTTAGAATTGAGAGTCCCACATGATTGAATTATTCCATCTGATTGGCTTTCATGTAAGCATGTTTAAAGCGTATTTGTTTGAAAGTGTTTAGCTTTCACGTTATTACAATATTATCTGTTTACGCTTAAAATTTGATTTATTTACATTTATTAATATCATTTCATTAGATTTAAAAATATTGCTTCGTTGTAAATCAGACGATTTCGCGTTGTTAATTTATATATATAATATTTAGTGGATTAAATGTGAAGGTATTTAGCTTCACACTCTTAGTTCAAAATGCTTGAGTCTGGCTTATTTAAATAAAATTGAGGCATAGATTGAGATGGGTTCCCATCTTTTTCTAATAGTTCTGGCTTGTGTTTTAGAATTGAGAGTCCTACATGATTGAATTATTCCATCTGATTGGCTTTCATGTAAGCATGTTTAAAGCGTATTTGTTTGAAAGTGTTTAGCTTTCACGTTATTACAATATTATCTGTTTACGCTTAAAATTTGATTTATTTACATTTATTAATATCATTTCTTTAGATTTAAAAATATTGCTTCGTTGTAAATCAGATGATTTCACGTTGTTAATTTATATATATAATATTTAGTGGATTAAATGTGAAGGTATTTAGCTTCACACTCTTAGTTCAAAATGCTTGAGTCTGGCTTATTTAAATAAAATTGAGGCATAGATTGAGATGGGTTCCCATCTTTTTCTAATAGTTCTGGCTTGTGTTTTAGAATTGAGAGTCCCACATGATTGAATTATTCCATCTGATTGGCTTTCATGTAAGCATGTTTAAAGCGTATTTGTTTGAAAGTGTTTAGCTTTCACGTTATTACAATATTATCTGTTTACGCTTAAAATTTGATTTATTTACATTTATTAATATCATTTCATTAGATTTAAAAATATTGCTTCGTTGTAAATCAGACGATTTCGCGTTGTTAATTTATATATATAATATTTAGTGGATTAAATGTGAAGGTATTTAGCTTCACACTCTTAGTTCAAAATGCTTGAGTCTGGCTTATTTAAATAAAATTGAGGCATAGATTGAGATGGGTTCCCATCTTTTTCTAATAGTTCTGGCTTGTGTTTTAGAATTGAGAGTCCCACATGATTGAATTATTCCATCTGATTAGCTTTCATGTAAGCATGTTTAAAGCGTATTTGTTTGAAAGTGTTTAGCTTTCACGTTATTACAATATTATCTGTTTACGCTTAAAATTTGATTTATTTATATTTATTAATATCATTTCTTTAGATTTAAAAATATTGCTTCGTTGTAAATCAGATGATTTCGCGTTGTTAATTTATATATATAATATTTAGTGGATTAAATGTGAAGGTATTTAGCTTCACACTCTTAGTTCAAAATGCTTGAGTCTGGCTTATTTAAATAAAATTGAGGCATAGATTGAGATGGGTTCCCATCTTTTTCTAATAGTTCTGGCTTGTGTTTTAGAATTGAGAGTCCCACATGATTGAATTATTCCATCTGATTGGCTTTCATGTAAGCATGTTTAAAGCGTATTTGTTTGAAAGTGTTTAGCTTTCACGTTATTACAATATTATCTGTTTACGCTTAAAATTTGATTTATTTACATTTATTAATATCATTTCATTAGATTTAAAAATATTGCTTCGTTGTAAATCAGACGATTTCGCGTTGTTAATTTATATATATAATATTTAGTGGATTAAATGTGAAGGTATTTAGCTTCACACTCTTAGTTCAAAATGCTTGAGTCTGGCTTATTTAAATAAAATTGAGGCATAGATTGAGATGGGTTCCCATCTTTTTCTAATAGTTCTGGCTTGTGTTTTAGAATTGAGAGTCCTACATGATTGAATTATTCCATCTGATTGGCTTTCATGTAAGCATGTTTAAAGCGTATTTGTTTGAAAGTGTTTAGCTTTCACGTTATTACAATATTATCTGTTTACGCTTAAAATTTTATTTATTTAAAAGAAAATAGATAAATTCTTGCTATTAGTTAACCTGAAACTACTGCATATGAGCAAAAGGACATATTAATCATATCATGGTATAGAAACATTCAAGAAGAAAACCAACAGGAAAACTAGTTAATTATAACTGCAAAGAATGTCTTCAAAGTGATTTTAAACCACAGTTAAATGTATTTTTATATGAACATTGTATTTTCAGTTATAGATCAAAAACTTTTTAATATAAAAGTCAGAATTTTATATAAATAAGAATTGACAATTTTGAATAATGTAAATTAATTTCATATTTTATTTTGAAACATGATCTTTCTGCATCTATTCACTTTTTCTTTCAAAATCATAAAAAATTAAATAATTTAATGTTTCTATTTTATTCATTTACCCCCCCCCCCCAAAAAAAAAAAAAAAAAAAAAAACATAACAAAGGGGTAAATTAAACTAAGGTAAAGACTGTTATCTCTGGCTAAAATAGGGTGCTTTCCCTCATTTGTTATTTTAAAAAATAACACAATGAAAGCAAATTTAATTAATTTCATGAGTAGAAATCAACTAATTAGTTATAAATTTTATGAAACTATATATTTTTGATAGAATTAATGCTTAAATGTCCATACTATCATGCCATTTTTTAAAATTTTGTTTATTGTTAATCAGTTGGTTATTAAATAATTGTTTTAAAAATATTCTCAAGTTAATGTCTTTATTTTTTCAATCATTTGTTACATGAATTGGCAGTGTGTGAGACTTGATGTCAATATAGATTAGAGGTCAGCATTTTTAAATTATCATAGAAAAGATATATAATTGCAGTAGATTGAACCTTAACTATGCTATGACATACTACACCAAAAGCATACTACTCTAAGCTTATGATCTTTAAGATAACATCTCCATGTAATTTGTGAACAAATTTAATCGATAAAATTTGACCGCAAATCATGTGGAGAAGTCACCTTGAAGATCGCAAGATTAGAATAGTATGCCTTTGGGGTAGTATGTCATAGCATAGTTAATACCAAAGGAGATGTTGAACATCACCATGTTGGTCATTGTGAAATAATAACTAATAGTTTACTATGATAAAAAATTATCAAAAGTGAAATATTATAAATAATCATTACAATTTTTAACGATATTTAAATAATCATTTGACCCTGAAAACAATAAAAAATTATCAACAATAAATATTATAAATAATCATTACCATTTTTTAAGGATATTTAACTAATAATTCGACCCCAAAACAAAGAAATAAACTATTCATATATATTTTCAGATTAGAAGCCTTGCGAAATAATAACTAATAATTTACTATGATAAAAAGCTATCAAAAATGAATATTATAAATAATCATTACAATTTTTAATGATATTTAACTAATCATTTGACCCTGAAAACGATAAAAAATTATCAAAAATGAATATTATAAATAATCATTACAATCACAAGCAATCCCCTCCCCCCTCCAATTACAGCACTACCCACTGACTTTTCAAATTTTCAGTCCAAACATGAGATACATTTATTTTCAAGAACAGCAGTAATAATTTACTCTGATAAGAAATGCAATAATAAGTAATAATTTATTACAGTAGCATATTATCAAAAATAAATATTATAATCGCAAGATTAGAATAGTATGCCTTCAGGGTAGTGTGTCATAGCTTAGTTAATACCAAAGAAGGAGACGTCGAATGTCGCCATGTTGACCATTGCAAAATAATAACTAATAATTTAAAAGGTTTATCAAAAATGAATATTATAAATAATCATTATCATTTTTAATGATATTTAACTAATCATTTGACCCTAAAACAAAGAATTGAAGTAATTATTATAATTTTTTTCAGACTAAAGCATGTATTGGACATGCCCTCCTCCCACTCCCTGCCAATTTTTACTCCAAAAATGAGTCACATTTATTTACAGAACCGCAGTAATAATTTACTCTGATAATAAATGGACTAATAAATAATATTTTATTACAGTAAAATATTATCAAAAATAAGTATTACAAATAATCTTTATAATTTTTAATGGTATTTAACTAATTATTTACATTTTTTTAAAAACAAAAAGCAAATTGTTCTCAATTATTAACTACAAATAACTGCCTTTATGAGATAGTGTGATATTGGAATTCAATAGCTTCTTCTTTGGAAGATGGTAAGTCCCATAACTTAATATGGCTTTCTTTTCCTTTTCTTGGTTTTTGCACAGACATTTTGGTTAATTAGTCATAAATGGTAATTAGTAATACAATTAGATAAATTAGTAATAAAATTTAATAAAATTAGGAATAAAATCAGCAATAAATCAGTAATAGTTCAGTGATCAAAATATAAAATAAGCAATCAAAATATGCAATTCTTACAATAGTGGATCAGACACATCTCACTTGGTCAATGCAAGCAGGTAAAAGACAGATATTTACCCAGAATTCATTCAAATATTTTAAAATCTCAAAGGTGATCATGAAAATACCTTGATCACTCCTATCAATTAGTCATGCCAATGTTTCAGTTGCCATGATATTGTTTTGGTTCTTCATCGATGATATCTACTATGCCATAGCTTAGTTAATACCAAAGTACCAATTTATTTTAAATAATTTAGAATAAGACATCATATTTATTTACTTATCACTTGCTCACACGAACAATACATAAAGTTCATGCTTTATGAGTTGAATTAGATCATAACAGTTAGTTATATGAATTGTTGGCATAATGTTGGTGTTTTGGACATCCACAGGATAATTCTGGATGACCCAAAGATATTAATTTTAAAGCTCATGCACTATATTTTGGATTTATTAAAAATTAAGTTTTGAATGGTCAGTACATTAATTGTACTATATATCCAGGCCATTGATGATAATCAACAGGTTTCAGTATCTCAGAATTATTTGATTATTTAAATATTCTGATGGATTAGCACTTAAGTATGTGCATTTAGATAATTCATATTGCATATCTGTTCTAAGTTTGGCAGTAGCTAGATATTAGCCTGTTGATAATGGACTTTTTTCTAATCCACTCACAAGGCTGACTGTTGATTTTTATTGTTGATTGTTCATAATGTAATGGGATTTATCTTCTTTATGATTTATTTTATGGTTATTTACTTATTATCTTTACTTTATTAACTTATATTCATATTTAGTACTTTATTTTTAGATCCCATTATTCAAGCAGAGAAGTAAATATAATCAATACTTACATATTAGCCATACCCCTGGTCAGATCGAGATTTAATAAAAATGTTAAAACAATGGTCACTTTTCCAGACTGAGATGCTCCCTCAATAACTGCAAAAGGCAGTGACACAGCTCATGGGGATACTTATAATGGATTTAAACCTTACAGGTGCCATCCAGCCTAAAACTGTACCCATGAGACATTAACATGCTCCAAGCACTTGGCCTGTGGCTAGCTATTAAACATGCGATTGGGATAACACAGAATATCTAAGAGTGATTATCTATTTATTCATAGGTAAAGTGAGAGAGAGAGAGAGAAACTTAAACTATAGTAATAATTTACAATACATTTATTAAATAATAAAAAAATATAAGGAATATTTGAAACATTTAAATAAAATATGAATATTATTTCAAATTACAATATTCTAAAACAGTCATCTGCTTATACTTAATTTTATTTAGTATCATTAATATTCAGTTTAATACTTTTCCCCTATATAATTTAAATTGATGCTTCTATTTCTGGAAATATAAGCTACCAAATTTGAAAACTAAAATTAATAAAATAAACATAAATAATATTCATTAAGGCTGTAGCCTCAAGCACATGCATATAAAATGCGATAGTAGGGACTATCGCATTTTATACGCATGTGCTTGAGGCTACAGCCTTAATGAATATTATTTACATAATCAATGTGCGTTTAAATAAATTTATAATTACAACTTTAAATTATCGAATAGATTTCTCACTATAAAATCTTTGCATTGCCCGTTGTAAATCGAAAGATTTCAGGAGTATTAATGTGTAATAAGAAATGTGGACTTAATTAGTGAAGTATTGAATAGCTTCACACTCTCAGATCGAACCACTTCAGCTTCACCTATTTAAATAGAAAGTAGGTTGAAGTAAAGAAGGGTTCCCCTCTTTTCTTCCAATGAGTAAGCTTGTGGTTTTAAGACCTGTACAGGTCCCTACTATCGCATTTTATACGCATGTGCTTGAGGCTACAGCCTTAATGAATATTATTTACGTAATCAATGTGCGTTTAAATAAATTTATAATTATAATAAAATGACAAATAATAACAAAGCAAAAATAAAATTTTATAGAATTGTCCTTTCATTTTTAAATCTGGTCACTCAACAATAAGTTTGACATTTAGGTCAGTATTATTTTACTTTATTTTGTTTAAATAAATATTACTTAGTTATTTAGTTATATATTAAGTATATATACATATATTTCTATATTTAATAATAGATAAGTTATTTTATAATTAGGTGACTTGTTTGAGATAGTGTGGATTAGTTGTTTGGTGGATTGTACGTCATCCTTACAATGTATATAAAACTATTTACCTAACTAGACATAACAATTAAAGATTAAATATTTCATATAATTTTATTGAATGGGATGGGAGTTAGATTGAATAAAAAATATAGAATAAAAAATTTTCAGTCTTTAATAAAAAACAAAATTGTGAAAAACATTGTTGACTACTTTTATATATAAAATATGACAAATTATTTATTATAAATTCTATCAACTCCAACTGCAATTTAGTATTGCATCACACTGGCCACTCAGGCAGAGAAAAATACTCAGAAGGTACCTATAGCTAGACTGAAATTATACAAGGTACAATACAGCCATATTTCCAAGTTACAGAACTTCTCCCACTGCTAAATTCAAACCCTGTCATTTAAAGCACTTATTTGTTTTGAAGTAAACTTCCAAGCACCAGTTAATTACAAAAAGCAACTAATATCCTCTGGATGACAGCCACTAAATTCAGCACCTGATAAATCCCAACTAGCTCAATTGAAAAAGTAATATAATAAATTGGCTTATTTAGTGGTATTGATAAAACAATTGACCAACAAATACTAATTTCCAAAAAATAATTTATTTCAAATATTTTAAAATTAATTAGAGAACTTATTTATCCCTTTCTTGAATAAACTAATAATGACACATAATATCCTGAGCACACACATTATAATAAACATAGAACATTAAAAAACATAAGCATTAAAACATATATCATGCACACACATTTTTCCATAAGCTATTTGTATGATTAGGAAAGTTCTGGAAATATTTGCTGTGTACACTAACTGCACATAAATAGTTCTTTTATGCTAATTAAGAGTTCAGTTTGTAATATCCGCACTTACGACTGTGCCAAGGTTATAACTGCAAGTCATACTGTGTGGTCAGCAAATAACTTTATACAATTCCCATGCTGTTCTTTTCCAATGAAGCTCTCCAATGAATTGGTCTACCATGAAGCTCTCCAAATGAATTGGTCTGCAATGAAGCTCTCCAATGAATTGGTCTGCAACGAAGCTCAGCCACGAATGCTCTCCAACAAATGGTCTGCACCGACTGCTCTCCAATGAATGGTCTGCAAGCGGATGCTCTCCAAACGCATGGTCTGCAACTTGCTACTGCATGACTGCTCTCTACTGCTGTCTATATTACCCTCCTCGATGTTACCCAGACTTCTTATCGCTCTCTGACAGCTGCAATGATCAATCAATGCACTGACCAATAAGGTAACATCTCTTATCTAGAAACATTTGTAATTAGCAAATATTTCTAGGAATTGTCGATCGCCATTACATCAATGCACTAATTAATTTCCTCAGCTATCAGAGTGCGATCTCAAAACAGCCTTATGAATAAATTCTAGTTTTTCTGGAGTGCACAAAAATGTCTGCCATTTTTACAAACACTGCAACACCTCCCTCCACTCCAGAAAAACCCTTGTTGCTAACGTTACTAATTGGGATTGACATTTTCACCCAGTTTTTCTGTCTACAGCTAAACTTGTAGTTCAACATATTCGCTACTCCCAGGTTCCAAATGCTTTTGCGCCATTGTAATATCCACACTTACGACTGTGCCAAGGTTATAACTGCAAGTCATACTGTGCGGTAAGCAAATAACGTTATACAATTCCCACGCTGTTCTTTTCCAACGACGCTTTCCAATGAATTGGTCTGCCATGAAGCTCTCCAAACGAATTGGTCTGCAATGAAGCTCTCCAATGAATTAGTCTGGAATGAAGCTCAGCCATGGATGCTCTCCAACGAATGGCCTGCACCGACTGCTCTCCAATGAATGGTCTGCAAGTGGATGCTCTCCAAATGCATGGTCTGCAACTTGCTACTGCGTGACTTCTCTCTACTGCTGTCTATATTACACTCCTCGATGTTACCCAGTCTTCTTATCGCTCTCTGACAACTGCAACAATCAATCAATGCACTGACCAATAAGGTAACGTCTCTTATCTAGAAACATTTGTAATTAGCAAATATTTCTAGGAATTGTCGATCGCCATTACATCAATGCACTAATTAAATTCCTCAGCTATCAGAGCACGATCTCAAAACAGCCTTATGAATAAATTTTATTTTTTCTGGAGTGCACAAAAATGTCTGCCATTTTTACAAACACTGCACAGTTCAATTGACTTTAGATATTTGAAAGATGGTAATGGCTACAATAATAAATTACTGAATCAATAGAAATGGAAATAAAGAATAATTAATATACCTATAGTTTTTTGAGATGTGTTCCTCTGGATAGATGGCTGCTTCTTTCTGTTGTGTGATGCATATTGTACTAACTGGTTTGAATTTGGATTGTTGATGAATGTGGTTTCTTGATGCATTTCAGTTTGGCAGACAAATGTTCAAATGATTCATGTTGTTAGATATTCATTGCAGCTAATTAGATGCCTTCAGATATTCTAGGGCAGCCAAAGACTGAAGTACAGCAGCATATTTCTGATTTGCAATGAATGTTTTTTGGTGTTTACAAAATATATGTTTTATTTACGCAGACTGAAAAAACACTGTTAAAGCCTATTTATATATGACACTTTTATTGTTGAGCTTGATTAACATTTAAATTAATTTTATTAATTAAATTCCCTTTATTCATTCACATTTCTCATTACATTAATTTACTTCAGATTTGATCAACCTTTTTAATTATTCACATTGTTTATTTGTAGCAATTACTAATTAATTATTCCCATTGTTTATTTGTAGCCATCTTTGAATTTAACTTAACTTTACATTCTTTTTCAACATTTTTATATACACACATACATACACATTTTAATGTGCTTTTAAAGTCCACACATGCATCCCTCGCTCTTAAATTAATGATAAAAAAGTGATTTTTAGTTTCTTTGTAACACTTCTTTTTTTAATTTTAAACCTTTGCTTAGTTAAATCTCTTCCTTCTTTTTTTTTATTCTTTGCCTATTTTTCTTCTACTTTTTTTTTAAATAGTACACTTCTAAAAGTAACTACACAGCTTTTTTGCTTGATTTTCTTTCTGACAATATATGGTAGGTTTTTACAACAAAATTAAACAAGACTTCTTTTAAAACACACATCAGCTAGTAATAAAAATAAAAAAATTGAATTTTAATCAAATTCTTACTTCAATCAGAACTTCTGGTAAGCTCTTATTTTTTTTGTTTTAACCTAATTAGTTAACGAAATGAGCAGAACATTCAAGCTTCTGGACTGTCAAAACCTTAGGGCAAGTTCTACTACATCTAATAGCAATGAGAATGTAAAGCATATTCAGTTAAGTTTGTTAAAAGCCCTCATCATGTTGAGGAGAAAAACAGATATAGGCTTAATGAGCTCTCAGATAATGATAAAGCAGATTTAAATAGTCATAAAACATCAAATAACAGTTCAAAAAACAAAAAGAAATGTTAGTAACTCAAAAGCAAAAAAAGTTTTGGGATTTCAAAATCAAGAAAAAGTAATGATCTTACCCATCTATCTGAAAACTTTTGTAAATCAGAAATAAACATGGCTTCTTTTAATAATAATGTAAATTTTAATTCTGCACAAAAAACTATGTCTAAAAATAGTCTAAATCTAAATAACTATGGTAAAAACAACCCAACACAATCAAAAAAATGATCCCAGAACCTCGTTTTTGTAATTTTTAAAATTTCTAAAAATGCAGGTGGCGCTTTACAGGAAGCAACCACCAAACACCAAAATGAAAAGCTTTTAAGCCAAAAAGCCAATTTTGACGAAGTATTAGAGCACAATCCTGAAGAATTAAATGATAATATACTATCTCAGTCACAATCTAAGAGAAACAAAACATCAAAACAATT
This sequence comes from Epiperipatus broadwayi, assembly GCA_028023455.1. Taxonomy (NCBI): domain Eukaryota; kingdom Metazoa; phylum Onychophora; class Udeonychophora; order Euonychophora; family Peripatidae; genus Epiperipatus; species Epiperipatus broadwayi. The sequence continues at coordinate 57,959 of JAQFVV010006952.1, read as the reverse complement.
TACTCATGAAAAATCAACATCAGAACTCAAATCAAATAATAATGATATAAATCGCAGCAAAAGTAATATCCCAAAACAAGTGCTACAACTTCAATCTGCTCAAAACACTTTTAAACATTTTTCTCCCATTAACTCAAACTATAAAGCCTCTAACATTAATAATAAAGACAAAAACACTCTATAATAATAATACAGCTTCTAATCAAATATTCTCAATGCACACTCAATTGCAAACTAAGATGACAGAATCCAGTCAAGCTAATATAAAAAGCTATGCCTTAGCATTAAATAATTGTTGTATTCTAGTAAACAGCAAGTTTACTAGAGACAATTTACTCCAGAAGTTTTCGATTTATTTTATTGAAAGTAAAAATAATTATAATGGAAAATAATTATAATTAAAAACAAGTTGTGGGATTATTTTTATCAAAATATCTAATTAAAGTAAGAACAATAAAACGGATTTGGAAAACACGCGATTAAGTTTTCAGAATGTAGCAGATAAGACTTAACAAAAAAACTCAGAGGGTTATATAAACTGTTAGAGGAAAACATCATGCATTTGTTACAGTTTTGTTAACAGAAGTGGATACGTAAAGCTAGTAAGAGCTATTTGTGGCACAACGGTTTTAAGAATTGTTCAGCTGAGTTTCGATCAGATTGTAAGTGTTTTTCTACCCCTCTGGAAAAGCTTAGGGGCAAAGACATTACAAGATTGGTGCAGTCTCAGTTTCGAACCTAGTAAAACTTGAAAGAATAAGTGAGATAAGAAAGTCAACCGATACATTTGGAAACAAGCAAAATGTCGTTAGGACAAAGCAGTATTCCTGAATTTAGCATTGAAAATGCCAAGGAATGGCCTCTCTATATAGTGCAATTGGAAAATTTTTTCAAGTTAAATGGGATAAAAAATAATTTAAAAAAAGTGGCCGCACTTTTAGGTTTAGGAGGACGCAAACTCATAGAAATTATTAATAAATTATGGGACGGACCGATAACTGATGGAGTACAGTTTGAAGATATAGTTAAAAAATTAACAGACTATTTTAGCCCAAAGCTGGCTAGACATGCAGCTAGATTAACTCTGAGAAATAGAAAACAAGCCAGGGAGGAAAAAATTAAAGACTATGATATAGCATTAAAACAGCTGTTAAAAAACTGTGATTATGGTGAATTTTTAGAACAAGCTTTGCTGGATCAATTATTGTGGGGAATGTACGATGAAAGATTGTGACAGACATTATTAATGGAAAGTGACTTATTGTATGAAGTCGCTATTGAAAAAGGAATAGCATATGAAGCAGTAATTGAGCAAGCCCTAGCTTTTAGAAACAACTCAGAAGAGACCAGAAAGATGGCAGTTTATAAAACAGATCGAAGTCAGCAGCTGAAGAATGAAAATTTTAACAGAAAGCAAATGTTAACAGTGAAATGTTTCTGCTGTGGTAAATCTGGCCATGTATCTAAAAATTGTAAATGGAGAAAAGAAAACTGTTATAACTGCAGATTTAAAGGACATTTAGTATCTGTATGCAAAAATCCATGACAAACAAAATATAATCCTGGCACAGATGATACAACGTATATGATTGACTATGTATCAACTAAGGGACAAAGCATGGCCATGAGATATAGGACTTTTTCACAAAGACAAAGGCAGATCACTAAACTACAAGAATTGGAGTCATGTAACCAAAAATTAACTGCCATGCTTGAGAGAAAGACACAATTGGAGATACAACTCAACTTGCAATTTAAAGAACTATCAAAAGAAGTGCACAAATTAAAACTGGATGTTTATGAATTAACTAAATTAAAAGAAGAACTGGAACAACAAAATTCAGAATTTAGTAAAAAATTACAAAGCAAACTTTCACAATGTCAGACTTTTGAAAGATCGAACGAAGATTTAAAAAGCGAACTCGCAATGTCAAAATTATTCGAACAGGTAGAGAGTTTGCAGCAGTACGAAATGGAACTACAGGAAAAGATGGCCAAAAGTGAAATTGACACATTCAAAGATTTTTTAGAACGGAAATCATTAGACAGTGAGCAGCCAGAGACAAAAACTGCAGAACATGAAAAAACCCAGAGTCTCTCCAAGCGAGAGAAAAAAGCACTCAAGGCGGCAAAAAAAAAGAAGAGTTCACACAATTTTCAAGGTTATATTGATTAATAGGAAAAATCAAGTTTTCTCCAAGCTGAAAAAGGAAACAGTGCATATTGGATGATTATGTGTAATGTAAATAAACTCTAACTTCTGGAGTGAGGGGAGGAATTGTTGTATTCATTGTGAAAAATAAACAGTGAGTTTACTAGAGACAATATGAGTTTACTAGAGACAATTTACTCCAGAAGTTTTCGATTTATTTTATTGAAAGTAAAAATAATTATAATGGAAAATAATTATAATTAAAAACAAGTTGTGGGATTATTTTTATCAAAATATCTAATTAAAGTAAGAACAATAAAACAGATTTGGAAAACACGCGGTTAAGTTTTCGGAATGTAGCAGATAAGACTTAACAAAAGAACTCAGAGGGATATATAAACTGTAAGAGGAAAACATCGTGCACTTGTTACAGTCTTGTTAACAGAAGGAGATACGTAAAGCTATTAAGAGCTATTTGTGGCACAACAGTTTTAAGAGTTATTCAGCCGAGTTTCGATCAGATTGTAAGTGTTTTTCTACCCCTCTGGAAAAGCTTAGGGGCAAAGACATTACAATAATAACACATCAAACTCAAAAAATAAACACAAAAGTGCATCCACAACATTATAATATCCTTGACTTTGTTGATGAAGAAAATAGCACACCATTAAATGAAGAGATTTTTTCAAATTCAAACAGTTGGCCTGACAGGAAACTATCAAAAATTATGAAGCAATAAATCAGGAGTTCAATTCAAGAATCCCTCCACTTCTACTCAATTCTTTTCAGAACCATCATAATGAAAACACATTAATACTTAGCACAACAAATGACAATTGCAATTTGTTTACTTTTCCTACTGATGAATTCTTCCAACTATTAAAAATCCAAAGAGTCTATCATCACCCTAGCTATCTTTATTTCATAATAGAGTTCTATAATCTCATGCAGAAGAAAATATTCAAAAGATCCCAACTCTACCTAAATCAAAGATACCTGGTAAAAATTGAAATGAATTGTCCAAGAATAGCCTTCAGACTTACCCAAAACTGCTATGTTAATTTCACTGAGCTAGATCTACAAAGGCTCCTTTCCAAATATGGAGTCATCACCAGTTTCACATACCTGATTGAGAAAATAGTAGATTTTGAACTTCCCACAAATAACACAGCATTTACAATCAAACTGCACAAAGGATTTATCCCTCTCGATATCCCATCCACATTGGAAAAGAGATGTCCAATCTATATCTCCATTCACAGTGTGCAATCTCAGTACTTTTTCTGTAGAGAGAAAACACATTTAGTCAAAGCATGTTCTAAAAAAATATGTGATATATGCAATATTAAAAAGACAAAAGAACACAAATGCATCTCAACTACCCAAAATCCAACAATTCTTGGTCACTCCAATTCCAACAGCTACACAAATCAAACAGAAAATTCAATAAACGAAACACAAATGGACATTGACCACCGCAAGGAACAAGAAACAGCTCAAAAACATCAACAACACACATAAAAACCATGATGATGTGCTTCACACAGAAAAGAACCTTGAAAATCATCTCACACATGAACTTATCCATGTAAAAAATTGCAAAGAAACAACACATCTCCATAACACATTGGATGAGGCATTTTTATCTACACAACTCCTTGCTTCCCAAATAACTCACTCTGAGAATAATGTAACAAATAACAAAAGAAAGAATTAGAATTTTCTAGTTCACACTTAAAAGAAACTAGTAATTCTGCACCAGAATCAGATATAGAAGTAAACCAATCACAAACTGTATTAATAAAAGCACCTCACACCAGAAGGGAAAACAAATAAAAGAACACGAAGAATGGAAACAACTCAATCGAAAAAGTCCCTCACTAGATCTGTTTCCTGGCACACCCTCCCAATCAGACTTGAACTTCAAACAAAATTTACTCACAGCAACAAAGAAACAAGCACTATTCCCAACAAATGCAGTACCTTCAGTTCCCGAAGATCATGGATGAGAACTTCATCACATGGATGAACAAGTCCTTAAGGATCATAATATTTCAGATCATTAAACACATCACTTCCATTGCTCAAAATAGGAGGTATCAATTAAGCGGTTTTAACTCCATTGACTGTGTTTGTGCAGTTCAGAGATGGCTTTAAAAAAATTACACATTGCTCATTTCTCCAAGACAGAATTACATCTACAATCCAACTATCAAATAGTTCAGATGATGCAACAATATGGTTTTTTTCCATCATGCTCCATCCACAGCTGTGTCATCTGGTGTAACCTTCCTCATAAGCAAAAATCTTCCTCTCAATGGATTCAGAATTCTTTATCTTAGTAAAGAACTTGCAATTACTAATCTCTTGATCAGTAACAACTCAATAAATATAACATATTTATACATCCAAAACATCCACTCCTTAGTTCTCTCAGTGATACTCAGAATTAATTGTTTATCATCCTCAGATGCCTCAGCAATAATCTGTTTTGGAGATTATAATATTTCCTATGATCAGTTCAACACTAAATAACCTCACCTAATCAATAGAATTCTTCTTTATGAAGAAGGTTCTTACTGCCAAAGTCCTTTTTACACACTCCATAAAAGGACTTTAATCGTCTTTCTTTATTACTCTCCTGAGCTACATTTCAATATTAACACTAAATTACAGTTCATTCCCTTCAATGATCACCGAGCCCTACTAATAAACCTTCTATTAGACTTTTCCACAACAAATCACTCAAGCTATAGGCAAGTAATCAGACTACTAAAAAAATCTAACACTCCTTAGTAGATTTTTCCCAAGGCTTACATTCTATTAAATAAAATACATGTGCTTATCTTACATCCACTTCAGGCTTGGTCATCACTCATTAGAATTTTGAGCTCACTGATAAACTTCCATACTAGAACAAACAAAGGTCAAAATCAATTGCTAAAAGACCTTGAATACATCAGTAATAGACTCAGCATACTCACACATACAGACATCAGCATACATGATATTACGGATCTAAAAATGCAATACTATGAGAAACAGAAGGTGTTAGTGCACTACATTACAACCAAAAGGTCTAGGATTTTCTTATCTAATTGGTACAACTGGACACAGCTACATCAAGAGGACTTTTTGTTCCACTAAATGGCCAATGCCCACCATGATTGAAATTGATCACAATCTTTACTGCATTTCAGAAATGCTTGGGAAAATACATGATCACTTCACCACTAAATTACAGAACAAACAGTATGCAACTGGCAAAACATGGAAAGCTTCAAGTAATAACCTTGAGCATAATATCACAGAAGCAGAAAGCATCTCAAAAATGCAATCATATCTTGAAAGGATGCACCCTGGACTTCAAGGAATCCCTAGATTTGCACTTCTACATTTGAGTCAGTTTACTGGCCCCATCATGTGCATGATGATTGATGTACTGGCAGAAGACTTTCAAGACATTCCAGACATTTACCCAGTAGTCTTAGTACCATTTAAGAAAAATCCCTCCACCTTATGAAACCTTTGTACCATTTCCACGATTCCCTTTTTTATAAAAACTGTCAAATCAATAGTCAAAGACAGAATCCAAGAACAACTCTACCTGCACATCTCCAAATACCAATTTGTGAGGAAAGGTGCCTCCACATTAGATGCATTACAATGATTCATGCTCATAATAGAAGATGTAAGGTTATGCAGAAAAACAAAACCACTAGTTATACAATTTGACTTCACATCTGCATTTGACTGTCATCCCATCAATACTAATTCAAACATTGAAAGAATACCAAGTGCCTGAGGTTTTTACAAATATCATAGGAAACCTTTTCAACCACTCCTGTTTCACCTCTCTAGATGGACAAATATCCGAGGGAATCAGACCTCATCTGTCGAGCTCACAAGGATCACCATTGGCTACTTTCTGTTTCATCTTCTACATTAACCCCCTCCTTACAGAAATTGAATGCACCATGCCTGACATTTACATCTCTGCATTAAAGCATCAGGTACATCATATCTTATATGTTGATGATATATCAATCTTCCTGCCAGAACAAATGTTTTTCAGCCTCTCATGCAAATTATCAACAAGAAAATCAATAAATTAAACCTGAAAATCAACTATGACAAATCCTCATTGTGGAAGATCACTAAAGGATCAGTAATATATTTTATCTTCACATCCCAACCTCAAAAATTTCTTGGCTTTCCCATATCAAAGTCAATGTTAGCCTTGACTAAAGAAATAACAAACTTAATACTAGAAAAAACTTGCAAAATTGTAACCTCACTTCCAGAGTCACCTTATCACTGCCTGGAAAAATATTCCTATTGTACATGTTAATGTTTCCCAGGTTGAACTATTTTTTTCCAGTAATTAGGCCTACTAAGACTTTTGAAACTGCAATGAACTCATTATGCTCCAGGCTTAAAGGCAAAGTAGTTGCCATAAGTATATTCAAAATGCATATGCCAAAGGACATGAATGGGTTTGGCTTTCATTATGTATTCACAATTTTCCTTCAAAAAGCAATGGGCATGATAAGATTCACATATCACTGATACCTGGAATAAGAACCATTTATTCCAGTAAATTCAATGGACACACCACCACCATTGTGTAGTAAGTGGCTGACAGAGCTATGGAAACACATCACTAATATGATAACATTAACAAACCTCATCTTAGATGCAAAGAAAACATGTTGGCAGATGTATAAATTAAGATACCCAAACCTCACTACCTCTTAACAATCGCTAGGACTAAATAACAAGTCACTGATAAGTAAATCAAAAAACTGGTACATCGAGTCCAAGTACATAGACTTTCTGATAAAATTAAACCTTGACTTCCTACCTAAAAATCACTTCTTGGTTACAAGAAGAAGTTTCACCAAGCTCAATATGCTATGTCAGCTGTGCTCACTGCAGGTATCATCTTTTGTATTCCTGTCCTTATTTTATCTCACTTGACCACAGATACTCCCTCTGTATTCAAAATGCTATCAAAGCAGGGTTTTTTCCACTATCAGAACCTCCATATTTGTTTCATTTGTGCTCTGGCTCCACAGGTGCAAGCACATCTTCAGGTGCTTAGATAATAGTGTCAGAGACATCTTTATCAAAATTTTGACAAATTTTCATGACAGAGATTGACTTCTGGCACCCAATAGATTAAACAATGAATCCTGGACTGATGTGAACCTGTCCTAAGAAAATTAAATACCCCTCAGCTTCACCTGTATAAAGAGATAATAATGTCTAGCATCAGTATTTAAGTCAAAAGTCAAGTTTATATAGACACTTTTATTCATGTATCTTTTTAGTTAATAAAGTTTTATTTTTGAAAAAAACTTTTAATCTTAAAAATTTATTATAAAATTTCTAATGCTTAAGTAGCAGTACAATATATACTATTGTTTAATAACCATAGAAATTAACCAGGATTTCAACTTTAGAACCTGAAGGTGATCTAGATTAAGTATCTCCTAGCAAGCCAATGTTCAGAAGATAAAGTTTATGATTCAATTACTTAACTGAAAACATTAAGTAACTCAACAATCACCATTTATAAAAATCTCATGAAGAAAAATCAAACCATTTTTTTCTTATAATAAAAAAGAAACATGAAAATATTAGAAATTAATTGTTTCTTTAAGCCATTTTCATATATGTATTGGATTTACAATATAATTAAGTGATTGATAAAATGGTCATTACAATGTGTGAGGGGTAAAGGACCAGTACTGTAGTATGTTCCAAAGCTAGCTGCAATGTCAGTATGAAATTGTAAAATTATGAAATTATGAAATTATAAAATTTTCCATCAAAATGTCTATTTACAAAATGCTGGTGAACAACAATCGTCAATGGATTTATATATGTTCAGAAGAAATAATTTGCATTGGTTTTTAACCAAGCAGCATAAAATTTTCCATCACAATGTCTATTTACAAAATGCTGGTGAACAACAATTGTCAATGGATTTATATATGTTCAGAAGAAATAATTTGCATTGGTTTTTAACCAAGCAGCATGAAATATGTGAATATTGACAGAGTCAGTGAACAGAAACGTTATACATAGAGATTAACATTTACATTTATAAACTCTTAACTGTTGACAAGATGCTTGCTTTCCTGAAGATAAAGATATTTTGTTTTGATTCACATGATTATTATTATTTTTTGCTTTTTATTATTGCTATTTGAAAGTTCATGTATTGTATTTTTTTTATTGTGTATTCAAAATTCATTTTAAAATTCAATCACCTGCAATTTAACAAGTGGAAGCAGTGGATAGATAAATACCATATGTTGATGTATTTTTTTTAAAAAAAGGGATCCTAGTCAATTAATATGTATAGTTATTAATAAAATTAAATTTACAGATTCCTCTGGAATTTCAACATTGATCCATGAAGTTGACCTCAAGTAAGGTTTTTATATATTTAACATTGAGGGAAAACCTTAAGACAAACAATACTATATTATTTACTAATAAGTTTTAATAATATTTACTTGTATTTTTTTTTACTTCTGAGTGCAGAATTAACCCACTAAGTCAATGGCCTTTTTCGTATCTATCATTATTTTTTTTCTGTGACTTACACATACTTATAGATGGGAGTGGGGCCATATATATATAAAATAATCCCAGTGCATAATGCTATACTGAAATAAATATACAAATATATATATAAATAAACATTACAAGCAATAAAAAGTTGCTTCAAAATAGGAATTTAGTTTTTATGTTACAAACATATATATTGAATAGTTTTTTAAAAGATACTTTTGTAAGGTTTTACAAATTTATTTACCTATATAAAAGGAATAGATATTATTTAGAAAAGAGGCAAGATTTTAATTATTCAATTTTGAATTTTTTTATGAGACAATTTAGACAGAATAGGTCAAATTTCTATTGTAAAAAATATGAAAGAAAATTAAAGTGGTTATTTGGGAAAGTTAATAAAATTTATTGTAGTGATAAAGGGTATGAGAATAATGTTTCTGAGGATAGAGTTGTTAATCTTTCTGATTTGAAGTTAAATGATAGAGAATTAGATATTCTTGGTAAAGGCCCTAATTTTGTTCCATTTCATTCAAAAATATAGTTTTTGATACAATTTCGTCTATTGAATCTAGTAATTTGAGTGATGAGCAGAAAGTTGGTATTCAATCGATTTTGAATAAAAGTTTAAAAAGGAAAGAAAAATTTGTTAATAATCCTGCTGAGATTAAACATCTTAAAAATAGGTTAATTGCTAATGATGTATTCATTTCTCATGAAGACAAAGCTGGTAGGTTTGTTATTATGAAAGGAGATGAATTCAAAAAGAAAATGGATAGAGAATTAAATAATGGTAAATATATGTTGTTAGATAAAGATCCAGGTAATTTGATTAAAAAAAATTGATAGATATTATGAAGAAAATGGTTAATTTAAAATTTTTTAATAGATTATTTAAAATGCTATCCTAATGATTTTACATCAGCTAAGATGTTTGTGAATATTAAAACTCATAAAGATGGTTTTCCTTTAAGATTTATTTTTGATTTTACAGGTAGTGTTGTAGAGGGTATTTCTAGATTCTTGAATATTTTTTTAAAACAATTTGTTGATTTTGGTCAGTACACAGTTTCTTCTTCTTTTGAGGCTTTTGATAAGATTAATAATTTTAAAATGGAAAGTAATTGGGTACTTGGGAAGTTTAAATATTGAAAATATGTATCAGTCTGTTAAAATGTTAAGCAGTATTGATGTTCTTTTGTCTGTATTGATTAAGAAAAGTTCTTTATCAAAAAATAAAATTAAGGTAATTAATAATTTGCTTTTGTTATTGGAAGATTCTATGTATTTTACTTATAAAGGCAATTTTTATAAGATTAAGGAAGGGTGAATAATAGGCTATATTATTTCTCCTTTAGTATGTTCAGTTTATATTAGTTTTATGGAAGAGGAAATTATTATTGAAAAGAATTGTTTATATGTAAAGTTATTTGTCAGATATGTTGATGATTGTTTATTTGTAGTTGAGAATGATAAATTGAAGGAATTTGTAAATGAGTTTAATTGTTTTGATCCTTCTATAAAATTTGTGTTAGAAGAAGGGGGGGTTAGAGTTTGTTAAGTTAAAATTTTTAGATCTGTTGGTGATTAAAAATGTAGAAACTAATTGTTTATTGTGCAGTCATTTAGTTAAAGTAAAGAATTAAGATCTATAATTAAACCTGATAGCTATCAGTCTGTATCTCATAAAGTAGCTGCTTTAAGGAATTATTGTCATAGGAATATTAAATTAAATAATTCTAGTGGGGTAGCTTTGTTTCAGAAATATCAATTTTATAAAGATTACTTGAGTGTTCGATACTCTGATAAATTTGTTAAAAGAATATTATTTAATAGTAATATTTGTAAGGATGTAAAGGTTAAAGAAAAATATGATTTTATTCCTTTGCCATTTAAATTGTCTTCTTATAAAAAAGAAATAGTAAATTGTTTGGAAATAAGAAAATTGCTTGGAAAAAAGGTGCTACATTGAATAATTTATTAAATAATACAAAAGAAGTTTTTGATAGAAAGACTATTCCTGGTGTAGTATATTTTATTCCTTGTTTAATGTGTAAGAAGGTTTACATAGGTCAGAGTAGTTTGAGTTTAAATGAAAGAATAAAGGTTCATAAAAGTAGAGTTAAAATAGATATCTTAGTTCTGCTTTGTATGTCCATGAAAAAGATACAGGTCACACTATTGATTTTGATGAAACTAAGGTTGTCTTCTTTGAGAGAAATGAAATCAAAAGAAGAATTAAAGAGTCTTTATTGTTGAAAATTTATTATTCTGAAGCAATTAACTTATTTAAGAGTTCTTTTAATATTAAGGGTGGATGGGAAGTGAATGGATTTGTGAGTAGTTTTTAATATTATATATGTTGTGTAGTTTTTGTAGTTCTTTACACTTGAGAAGTCTGCTTGTAGCAGTGAAACCTTAGGTTGTGTTTTAATATTATTTTTATGCTGGTCTGGTTTAATTTTGGATTTGGGGTAGTTTTGATTAAATATATATATGTTGAAGCAGATGATATGATGCTCAGATCCTGCTTCACAGCCCACATCCAATCTCCTACCACCTAACCATATTCAAACTCGTCCTTACGCACATATACACATAACTAATAATATATTTCTTTGCCCAATAGTATAAAATAATGTAAATGTATGTGTCTTAATTTAATATTTAATCTAATAATAATATTCTCATGTGTATGCGGGCATAAATAATAAATATATATGTATATTTTAGCGTAGGAGATTGTGATTGAATTAATAGTATATTATATATATATAAGATATTATATATGATACTTATTATATTTTTCATATATAAGTTTGTAGCCAGAAATGATGCAATCTTGTTAGTAAGTCTCTTGAAAAACAATAACCTGGAAGACCCTTTAGATTAAAATAGAAGATTACAAATTAGTAATAATAGAAGAAACCCATTAGTGGAAATTTTCCATGCTAGCTTGTTTTAAAATGCACAAGATATATTTTAAAACAATCATTTGAGAAACTGATAACAAACTTGCATTGTTTCAAACATCTTACCAGATAAGAGTATCCGGCCAAATGATTCCAAATGAAATCTAAGTGCTTAAACTGCCTCAGGTCCAGCAGTAGTTGCCTAGTTACAAATTCAAATTAAAGTATAAATACTGCTGGATTTGAATCCACAAGGAGGGGAGATCATTAAATAGCCATGCTGCTGAACATAATCCATGCCCGATGTAATTTTCACGCAATGTGTTGTGAGTAGTAAGTTTCACCTTGTCCATCTGTTCTAACATGCTGATCCCATGAACAAAGCTTTCGTACTCCATGCTACTGAACCTTACATGTCTTTCCAATGAAATGAAGTGCTATCTAAAATCATCCCACAACCCTAGATCTAGTGACAACACCGATGGACTGACTCCTAGTGAAATGCTTTTCTCAATCATCAAGGTAAAGAACTCAGACCGCTTATAATTTCTAAAATCCTGCCTTCTATGTAATGTATATATTTTAAACTATATCTTTTAAATGTCTTCAAATATATACAACTCTATATAACTAATCTATGCTAAGCCTCTTATAAAATGTTTTTCTTTTATTTTGTTTAAAAGCGGCCAATAATTTTTATTAACATTTTTACGTATTTATATTTTAAAGTTGACGCCAATAATATTCTAAAATCGCCAGCATATAACTTATTTTGTTTTCCCCAACCATCATTTGCTGGGTAAATAATTTATAATTGATAAAAACAAGTCTTATTCAGCTTGCCCAGATGCTTGCGGTTTTAGAGAAATAAGTTAATTATATTTTTCATGTTTACTGTTGAAAAACAGATTTGACATCTGTTTTTCCCATTGTCCTTCCTAAATAATGTGCTACCTTTTATCTTTCAACTTTATTATATATGTAAATTTTATCTTAGCTATTATGACCACCCTTTTTATTTTGCAATCAATTAATGTATTTCCACAAGGGTATAAATCAAACAAAATTGAGGTTTAATGTGTAAAATGTAATGAATAATATTAAGTAATATAATGTAAAAGGGAGGGGGACCTTAACCTTTTATTCTATGTTTATATGTATAATTATTATCCCTGTTTGCTTAAAGTAAAGCCATGTCCTTACGATGAATAGTTCATCTTTCATGGGCAATAAATACGTCCCAATAATCTTTAATTTCAGAAGTATATTTATGTTTTATTAATAAGCATTTAGTGCATAAAGGCCATTCTTTTTTATATATATGTTCGTGCTTCTGTATTACATAGAGGCAACTGCAAAGTTGGACCCCATTGTCATCTCAATGTCCTTGAACCAGGCTGTAAAACCACCCTGGGGACATCCTTGGTTCATGCATGCTTTATATGGGGATCGCTCTGGAAAAACCAGCCTGATACTGACATAGCTGACCACTCCTCATCATCCACGATTTGCCTGTACCTCATTCCAGGGAATCTGGACTCTTTTCGTTTGTAAAACCGACCCTGCCAATGTTTGCAGAGGAAATCGGTCACTTCTTAGAATTCGTGAAGCACACTCCAGGATCCATAAAAAGGACTGATAATAAGCCACCATGCACGCACCACTTTTCCCTTATCTTATCATTCACCCAGAAGTATTCAGAAGCCATAATGAAATGATTTATTTAAACAAACATATGTCCCTTATTTTAATATAAGTATTAATACGATAAATTTAGTATCGTTTGTGTAAATTGTTCATTACCCATCCCACGCATTAATTATCTAAAATTCCCAGTTAACCATCATATTAAATGTAATCAAATATTATCTGTGTTAAAATTATTGTTTGAAGTAATCAAATGCTCTTTTCTTTTCTGGGGGTGTGATAGCGTTCTAATAATCTATTCTAATAGCGCTAATTTAGCCAAACACATACATATATTATTGGCATAGCTGCAATTATCATGTTATTGTATAAAATGATTCAAATAAATATCTATAATAATCTTGAGGCTCACATTGGCTAAATTAACTGACATAATTATTATTAATAAATCATAAATATATATACATCAAACTCGAATCAGTGCTTTCTTTAGTTAAGATAAATATTAAGTTATTTCTTAAGCTTAAATATGACTAGATGATCTCCGCTCTATACATAATTAACATGCTCATTATTAAGTTATTCTATCATGAGTTAGCCTTGAGTCTTTTGTGTCTCCGATGATCGATGCTGGCAGATGAGAAGTGGATTAATCGATGTCATCGGGATTGTTGCTCATAATGTTGTAGATCTGGGGAATAGGCAAATAGGGCAGAATTCATGAGTGCTCCTGACCTGTGTATCTTGTGCACAATTGGATTCAAGGTACTTTTGCCTAGATGCTAGATCTTGTTACATGAACACACAAATCCGACCGGCACAATATATATATATATATATACCCTAGCCTAAAAATATCATTCTAATAATTACATTAATGGGGTAGTTTTAGAATTAGTGAACTCTCATTTTGTTTTTTGTTTTGTTTTATGTATACATTTAATGAATTATATAATATCATTTTGTATATAATGTAGTTCAAATTATTTTGTTTCTGTTGTGGGAAGCCATTAAAATGATAGAAAACCATTCTTCATAACTGAATATTTATTTTATTATTCGTTGTTTGTAAATTTATTATATATATGTTAATAAATGTACTAAGTTGTTAAACCAAGCTGATCTCTGTTTGATCATCACCATCATCATTGTGCATTTATTTTCCAAAACCAGATTGGTTATATTAAATAATAAACGTTCAACTAGTGGTACAAACACTATAGTTAAAAAATTTGGAGGTAAAGCTCAAAATAAATCTGAAACTTTAAACTTAACGGGTTCTTGTACAATGGTTTTTTTCTTATAAGGACTTTCTGCTAACAAAAGGAGGGACAAGATGATGTGGATCTTAAACACCCTTGATGTAGATATTGATTATCTAGAACCCTGCTCCCTGGGTGAACTACCCATTATGTATAACTGCCCAGTTATAAAATTGGTTAGTTAGAGGATAGTTATAGATACTCTAATTGATCCAGGGAGCCAGGTATCCATCTTGTCTGAAACTACATATGATAAAATTTCAAACTTATCATCTGGTGTTCCTTCTTTGCCAATAAAACAAATTCAAGTAATGTTAGCTAATGGGAAAAGGACCAAGCTTTGTAATAAACAGATCTGGATAAAATTAAATTTGACCATGTGTTTATTGTTATGCCTGGACTGATTCATGAAGCCATCATGGGCTGAGACTTCATGATTAACAATAATTGTATAGTTGATTATCAACAAAATGTATTTACTTGTAAAAATCATGTCTATCAGTTGTAATATGGATCACATAATTTTCTTAGTCAATTACTGTGCATCCATGACCCATCAATTGATATTAGTACAAAACTAAAATCAGCCACCTTAGTTCTCTAAATTTTGAAGTAGTGGAAAATTTGTATCGATTGATGTATAAACACAAAAACATTTTCTCTTAAGTCCCAGGTATAATAGAAGGATATACTCATATGATTAAGTTGAGGAGCAAATCCTTTCCAACAGAAAATGTACCCCATTCCTTACCAGTATCAGAAAGAGGTACAAAGTCAAATTGACCAAATGTTGAAATGGTGAATTATTAGGAAGTGCCCTTTTGCTTTTGTTAACCCTCTTGTAATTATTTGAAAGAAGGATAGTACCATTCAAGTTTGCCTGGATGCTCAAATGTTAAACCAGGTGACTTTACCTGAGCATGATATTCGTCCACCAATACACAAGCTCTTGGTTAAGTTTAAAGGGAAGTCAATTTTCTCCACATTTGATCACATGGCCAGTTATTGGCAAATACAACTTCATGAAGATGACCAAAAATATACAGATTTCTATTTCCAGGACCAATCATATATTTTTACAAGGATTCCCTTTGGTCTTGTCAATAGAAGTGCTGGTCTAATCAGATGCCTACACATGATTTTTTGAAACAATTAAAAGTGAAAATCATCGTGTACATGGATGGTATTGTCATTGCTTCAAGTAGTTTAGAAAAGCACATGGAACACTTGCAAATGCAGTGTTTCAGCAGAAGAAATCATTTTCTTGGAACATTTAGTCAATGCTCATGGGATAAAGCCACACCCAAAAATATTGCTGCTATACAGAATTTCTCCATTCCTAAAACTGAAAAGCAACTTCACTCTTTTCTCGGTCTATACAACTATTATCACAAATTTTACAAGGATTTTGCCAGCTATATTATGCAATTATACAACCTGTTAAAAAATCTGAAGAGGTGGAGTTGGAATACTGATCATACAAAAGAGTTTAACACAGTCAAGGCTACTTTCCTCAAGAAGGTCATTTTACATTACCCTGATTTCAAAAAAGAAAATTTTATGTACAAACAGACAGCAGTCACTATGGTCTAGGAGTAGTATTATATCAACTTAATGATAATCAGGATCCTCAAGTTTTCTACTTTTTGAGTAGACATTTGAAAGAGGAACTGAACTACTCCAATTACTCCACAGAAAAAAAAGAACTAGCAGTTGTTTGGGAATTTCAGAAACTGCATCAATTCTTGTTAGGCTCTGAAGTGAGGGTTTTATCAGACCATAGAAGTTTGGAATTTTTAAACTGAAGTTATCTCAATAATGAAAGATGTATTAGGTGGAGCTCATATCTACAACAATTCAACTATAGCATTGTATATGTTGAAGATAGAAATAATATTGCAGCTGATATTCTGAGCCACCACCCTGTCTGTGTTGTACCCCAACATCCAGATACTCAACATATTATTGTAAATAAACCAAATTGTGGATGAATCTATAGTCCAAGACAATGATCATCTTGCTGCTATTCAGGATCATGATTTAACATTAAACAATATTATTTCTACTTTGGAAAATTCTCATCTTAGGAATAATATAATAATGATAAGAATATTCAGAAAATAATTGTAAGACATAAATTTAATCATGGTATCTTAATGTATAAGTCTAATTTAAAGGATGATAAATCATGGTGAGTCATCATTCCGTCATGTGTTGTAAATAAATTAATCGACTATGCCCATGGTAAATATGGACACTTTGGTGCTCCAAAAATTTACCATGTATTAAAACCTTATTTTTTTTGGTCTCACATGTGTCGAGACATTGTGAAAAAAATAAAATTATGTAATATTTGTATGAAATCAAAATATTGTACCAAATCATTTGCTGGTACTTTACAGCGAATAATCCCCAGTAAACCAAATGAATTACTCGCATTTGATTTTTACGGATCTCTTCCACCAGTTAACCAGCAAAAATTTATAATAGTTGCTTATGAAATATTCTCTAAATTAGTTTTCACATATCCTATACCAAGAACAGATGCTAAAAGTACCACCAGGCACTTAACTGATTACCAGTTTTCAATAGTTGGTAAACCTGATGTAATCTTGACAGATCATGGCACTGCCTTTATATCAAAAAATGAAGCCAATGGGTTTAAATGCAAGGTATTAAACATATTATGAGTTCAATAAGAAACCCTCAGTCAAATCCTTTCAAGCATGTGATGCGTGAGCTCAGTAGACTCTTTAGGGCCTATGTGCAAGGTGACCATAAAAATAGCTCAAAAAGCTTCCTGAACTGACTCACTATATTAATGTTACTTTCAAGGAGTCTACAGGATTTATTCCAATCTGATTACACTATGGGTGGCATGAACCTCTGCACATTAAGACTCCATTACCCTTCATTATGGAGGAGATCGATAAAGACAGTGACAGAACTAGGTCACATATTAGGCTCATAAAAATGGGTGAAACAATAAAAAACAGCCACTTCCATTTAAGGTCAAAAATGTGTAGAAAAGTCAGTATAAGACATTTCATAATTTATATGAAGGTCCTTTCTGAATAATTGCTCAGGTTGGGAAGAATGCTTTTATGCTCTCAACTCCTGAGGGCTCAAAAGGAACATACAATGCCCACAGTTTAATATCATACCTATCAACAAATTAATACATAAAAAAATGTCTTCAAAGTGCAAATCATTTTATTGTTTTAAAAAATGCTTACTAAAAAGGAAAACTAAAATATTTTTCTCTTATTTAAGTTATTATTACATACTGCATAAAAATTATATATAAAAATTTAAAATTTTTGCTTTGCCAATAAGGGAATAATGTAACTATATGATTTGGCTCAATGATATTAAGCTTTATTCATGTGATCCAGCATGTAAAATTTTAAATTTTTATTAATAATAATTTATTAATATATTGAAAATCAGTATGTAAAATCAGTAATAGGCTGAAATGCTTATTGGATTATAATTTTCCAATTAAGTATAAGCTCACCAATAAATATCTTGAGGGTGATGAAGTCTTGGCTTATTTGAGACACACTACAAAACCTGATAGAGTGGATATGAATTTCATAAACATTTTATCATAAGGTCTAGTGGCAGTCATATTAAGAATACTATTTTAATAGTATTAAACCAATTTGGAAGTACAAATATATTTAGCACTTTATTGTTATTATTATTAAACCATAATTGCAAGAAAGAAAACAATTTATAATTCTTCTAAATTTTGTAAACATTCTTCAAATATATTGTATTGCAATTTAAATTGATATGAAACATTCTAGGTAGTCATCACTAGAGGGAGAAATATTAATTTATTCACATTGTTCTGTTATTGGTCCATTTGTAACCATAATGCAATGTAATACAAGGTATAAATAATATAATAAAGTTAGTAGGGGGAAGTTAAGAAAAAGAAAATGGGAATAAAAGGACTTCAATTTCTACACCTACAAAATAAAGTAAAAAAAGCTGAAAAGTAACAACCTTGTGGATAAAATTGAATAAAATTACAGGATAATGTGGAGTTAAAAAGATGGAGTAAGAAGCCTTAAAACCTTGTATACATTCATCACTATTTTCCATTGATTTTATAATTCCTGAAATGCATTCTGGAGAAAAGAGAATAACAGCCATATGGATAATTATTTGGCTCAACAAATATTTCTTTAAACTAACAACAATTCCAGAAAGTGTAAGCAATTTTATTTTATTTATATTAGCCAATTTTTATAGTTGAAAATAACATGTAAATTATTTAGATTGGAAAAAAAAAGACCAAAATGTTTTGTTTTCATGCTCTTTATTATAAAATAAAAAAATACATTTCCTTATAAATTATAATCTTCATAAAATATAATTTGAAATAATTTTGAAGAAAAGTGTAAAAATATAAAGTAAACAGATTTAAAATTGATTTTAATTAGGATAAAGTTCAATCAATTTAAAAGAAAAATGTGTGAACTTATTCCCTATTATTATTAAGAAAGAAAACTTGTCTGCAAAGTTTTGCTTTAGCACCAATTTGCTTAGTTATTGAAAAATGGAAAAGTTACAGTGTTAATGCCAAGAATATCATATTTAAAATTGCTCACAATAGATTAAATTTTTCTTAGTATTATTAAACACATTTTAAATTGCTTATAGAAATGAAATAAATAAATATTTACTTCTTAATATTCATTGTGCAACATGTGAATTAAAAATATTTTTAAATGTTTTAAAAATGCCAAGATCATTTAAAATTATTACAGATATCATTGTGGATGGAAAGATGAAATAAATAAATCAATGAATGATTTTAAAAAGTTTGTTTTGTAGATCGTAATAAACCTATAAATTCATATAAGGAAAGTTATCTATAAAAAGTATGGATAAACCTATTTTTAATTGTGCTACACTTGGAAGGGTTTGAATATTGTTTCACTATGCTACCATCAAACACAATAATTATATATATATATATATATATGTGTGTGTATGTGTGTGTGTTACTTATGAATGTGTGCTCATGTTATCAGTTTTCGTATCATTTAGCTCATAAGGATGGAACAAACTTTGAACCAAGGAGGATAAAATCTATTGGGAGGAAATGTTCATTTATTTTTGTTTTGCCTAGGTTTATTATTATAATATACTGTTTGTAATGTATTATTCAGAGATTTTTTATTAATTATTATAGTATGATAATCTATTTAGTTAAGGACAAATAGTTTTATAAAGATATGTATACTTATATATATTTTTGTTATTTTCCCAGTTGAGGGAAAATGTAATATTAAATATTGTTTATCTAGACAGAGAGAGAAAGAGAGAGATATTTATCTCTCACACTTTTAGAACAGATTTTAATATTTTATTGAAGGGTAAACAAACAGACTAAATTTATCAAAAATATACTATAATGATCCAATTGTTTTATTATATGAAATATTTGATATAAGCATTTTGCATTTATTAAATTTTGCCTATGAATTAGCATGTCCACTTTAAATATAAAATGTATGCTAATCTTCATTGTTTATGTGTGTATGGCTTGTTATAACAAAAATATTATTATTTTTAAAAATAGTTAATAGTCATTTGACTTACACATGGGTTTGTTTGATACACTGATATTTTCTGCAATGTGAAATAAAATATTTATGTTTCCACTTTTATTGTTAGAATTATTTAATTTTCTATTGTATTGATAAGGATTCATGATGGCTTTCAGCTTATAAGTATATGCTACATATAATGGCCTCAAATATAGTATCATTAAAATTGGGCATGGACAGATGAATAATTCTCTCATTGCTAATTACATAAGAAAATGATATTGTTGAGGCTGGTCAATAGTTAGTGCTTAGTTAGCATAGTTAATCCCAAGAGAGGATTGTATCCATGATCTGAATCCATGGCTGAGTTTGAAGACATTAATGTGTCTAAACAATTTATGCTTGCAAACTGATAGAAATGTTTTGCATAAACACTTGGAGTTAGTGTTTAGGTCTAGTTTTATAACTCCTATCCCTCACTGATGAGAGCAAATCAGCTTGAAATCAGCTGATCTGAGGGTGGAGCAGAATGAAAGAGACAGTAAATATTGACTCTGACATTTATGTAAACAGAATATGCTTGCTTGGAGGTCTTGGTAATGTTCCATCTATTGATCATTAATACAAGCGATAGCAGGTTTTACATATATAAAACTTGTTTTTCTTTTTCATAAATGTACCTTTAAAGTTTTCTTGCAATGATATAGATTGCAGAAACTTTTACTATGTGGAGAAACTGAACTGATATCAGACCAATATAGCTATCTGGTTTGATAAGCTGAGTTTGAAGACATTAATGTGTCTAAAAAATTCATGCTTGCAAATTGATAGAAATGTTTTGCATAAATGCTTGGAGTTAGTGTTTAGGTCTAGTTTTATAACTCCTATCCCTCACTGATGAGAGCAAATCAGCTTGAAATCAGCTGATCTGAGGGTGGAGCAAAATGAAAGAGACAGTAAATATTGACTCTGATGTTTATGTAAACAGAATACGCTTGTTTGGAGGACTTGGTAAAGCTCCATCTATTGATCATTAATACAAGCGATAGCAGGTTTTATGTATATAAAACTTGTTTTTCTTTTTCATATATATATATATATATATATATATATATATATATATAATATATATATAAAAACATATATATATATATATATATATATATATAAAGTACCAGAATTGTGTTGGCACATAATAATTTTGTTTAAAAAATTATTAAAATAAAAATCTTTCTTAAAAGAAAATGTAAAATTAAAAGTCAAAGAGATTTTTTTAAATAAAAGTTACAATTAATTAATTAGAAGGGGGGAGGGGATTTGCTTTAGAAACAAACTAAAAAATTCATAAAAGAAGTTAAAGAGTTTTTATTATTAATATTATTATTATTATTAGTTAAAATGTAACATAAAGTTTAAAATTATAAATCTCTTTTCATTCGAGTTAAAGAAAGAAAAAATGTAATCTTAAAACTAATATCGAGTTTATTAGAATACAATATACATGTACGTAAATGACAAATTAATGTGTTCTGGTTAATAAAATATATATGTGCGAGAGTAAACAAAGAAATGATAAATGCATATATATGTGCATGTTAAAAGCATTTTAAAAAATTCACATGAAAATAAATATTAAAATGAAATAAAAGAAAAATACATTTAAAAACACAGTGATGGCTACTAATTAAAAATACAAAAACAACTCATTTGCATGGCTAGAAATTAAACGATCTCCAAAAACACATAATTAAAAGATTATCAAAGGAATTTCGACAAAAGATATAACTGGAGGATATTAAAATGACAACACATCCTATTAATAAATAGTTCAGTTTTTCATCGGACAATTAGTTGAGTTTTAGTTGAGTTTGAGTTGAATTTGAAAAAACAGTTGAGTCTTTAATCATTCAATCTATCAGTGTATCCAGAAAGAAAATGCAGTGCTAATCATTGGAATTATATGACTGTCTCTAGCCTGAGTCCAGTAAAAACATCCAACTTGCCCAGAAAAGGATAATGTTTGTTTAACAACTGAAAATTCTCCATCAATATTTAACTGTCTCCAAGAATAACACCAACGAATAAGCATTAAACCTCCTTGAGAAACTTCAAATCTAACCAGTTAGAAACACTTCATTAGGAGCAGCAAACAGCAAGAAGTATCCACATTATAAAGTCCTAGGTAATAACATTTTTCATATTTTAATTTCCAAAGTAGCCATTGGATTCATAAAGCCTCCAGAGACAAGTAATTTGAACTTTATAAGCATACATAGACGAACTATTGATGTGTGTGTTTGTTAAATTTCAATTTCAAATATTTTTAATGCTTTCTCCTAAGATTATAGTGCAAATTAAAAATATGTGTGTGTTATATTAGTTAAATAAGATATTTAAAATTAGGTTAATAAATGTTAATTAAAATAAATTGACTTTAAAATTAAAACTTTATTTTGTCGGTCAATTCTTTTCACCACTATTTAAATGAAACAGTATCTTGTTATTGAATTAAAAATAGATTGAGCTAGTTAAAAGATTTTTTGAGCACTGGATTATGAGCCTACTGTTCAAACATGCTAGTCTTAAACTAGCTGACCCAGGGTTTACTTCAAAACAAATAAAGTGTTTGGATAGTAGGGGTTTGAATCTAGCAGTCAAGGTGGGCCATGATCTAAAAATGTGATCGGATTATGCGTTGCATAGATCAGTCTGATTGTGGGTAGTATTGACAGCTTTGCTATCACTAGTATTCCAATTTGCTCAAACATGCAGTTCGTTCATGTCATATTTATAATAAAATAAGATTATAAATGTATTATATATAAGGTTGAAACACAGATAAACCAATTTGCAGAATAAGTGTGAGTGACATTGGATTGAACCCAGTACAAATGGCTTCACCCAATGTTGGTGCTGGACCTAAGAAAAAATAGTAATTAAATACTTTGTTTCTTGTTTGAAATTTTTTTTAGGAAAACTAAATTATGTATGTTAAAGTGGTTTAATTTTTAAAAAAGAATTGACCAAAAACTTTTTTCTTTAAATGAAAGTAGATTTTGACATTTATGCTATTTAAAATACATTATTCTTTTAAATTAAAGACAGATATTTTGGGTGGAGCTAAAGCATTAGGAATGGTAGAGAAAAGGACAAGGGCGCAGAGTTAGTTGTATGTTTCAGTTTTAGTAAAAAATACATAAACAGTAGTATTTAAATTTAGTTTAATGTAAGTGCTAGTTTAATAGAAAAAAAAAGAAATTGAAATTTTCGAAAATGGAGCCAAAAGAAAGTCTGGTATATTTGAAAAATCCCTAGTTAGTGGACAAAGAGAAAGAAGAAATATCTGAGATGCAGATGATGATGAAAATGATGATGAATATGATGCAAGAATTCAGGGAAGAAATCAAGAAAAGTCAACAAGATCTCAAAGAAGAATTGTATCCGGAATTTAACAAAAGTTAACAAGACCTCAAAGAAGAATTGCTTCAGAAATTTAAACAAGGTCAGCAAGAACTTAAAAAAGAAATTAAACAGGTCAAAGAATAAATTAAGGTACTCAGAACAGAAGTAAAAAAACAAGAGGTGAAATTACAGGAAAGGTGTGAAATTACAGGAAAGGTAGAGAAAAATCAAGAGATCATAAAAGTAGATTTAATTAAAGAAAGTCAGGAAAATGAAAAGGAAGTTGAAGTGATAAAAGACATAAAAATTGAATTAGAATCAGATAGCATTGCAATAGATAAAGTACGAACAAATGTAGACCAAGAAATAGAAGAGAGACATAAGTTCAAGGTAGAAGATAATGAAAAAAAGTTCTCACAAAAATTTAAAAGGTTAAAGTAAGCTTTCATGTTTGTTTTAAACATAGATTTAAAATAAAAAGAAAGAGTAGAAGAAAATATTCTCAGTTTACAGAGTTCTGTGAACTTAAAGGCTTTCTAATTTATAAAGCAGAAAATAGAACAGAACAAAAAAGAGTTAAAGAAACAAATTTTAATCAAGGAATAGACATGAGGATATGAAGTATAATTTATGTTAGTGATTCGGTAGAAAGAAAGAAGGAACCATCTGACATAGTTTAAAAGTTAGTAATCAAGTGGAATAGTAAAGGAAATAAACAAAGGCCTGGAAATGGACAATAAGCATGAATATGATTATTCTATGGTAAATAAATCTGAGAAATTTAAATCTGAAACTTCTATTTAAAACTAAATAATAAATTTAAAAATAAATGAATAATAATAAATGAAATGGTTTAACATAATCAAATAAATAAAATATCAGTATAATAATGAAGGGCAATAAAATAAAATAGTTTTCTGAGTACACACACATTAATATAAGAAGGTAAACAAATGGTTTAAAAGTAATACTGTAATATAAAGAAATATGTTAATGAAATCTTCATGTGAATTTAAAAAATAATAATACTATTGTAAGATTAGGTTAATATAAATAAATGTGTAAAATAGTGTTTATAATGGTTCAGAATAATATTATAAGATTAATATAAATAAATGGTTTAAAATAAGGTCCAGGGGAATTTAAAAAATAATATTGTAAAGTTTAATATAATGTCAATCTAAGTTATATTAGTAATGTATAAAGGTTTGAAATTAAAGGGAATGAGGGTAGTATTGAAATAAGTTTTAGATAAGGGTAAGTGAAAGCTGTCGACTGGATAAAATTTAGCATCTGTAACGGACTTATTAGGGATCATTCTTCTTTTAAAATGTGCACTGGGAACAACCAATGTAAACCACCAATCACTTTTTCAGGGGAGAATCCCCATACCTTGTAACTCATTTTCAAAGCATAACAAAAAATGGACAGTTAATAAATCCTGACATTTGTAGAGACCTTTTCTTTGTCAAAGTTCAGTCAAGAGAACCGGCACCCAAAGCTTTGGTTTTCATATGTGTAAGTCAGTATAAGCCAGTGAATCTGCATCCACCTTGTTTTCAAAAGATCCCTGTATCACAAAAGGATGCTGTCCTTATGGTCATTATCCAGGACTAAGATCATTGTAAGCAATGCTGTCAGCATAGAAAAAAGTAAAGTATAATTGAATATTAGCCTTAGCATGTAAAGTAAAAGATATTCAAAAGCAAACTTAGAAAATTAATAAATATTTAGAAGTAAGAATTAAAGTTGTCAGAGATAAAATGGTCAAAAATGCCACATTTTATTCTCAAATGGAGGGCAGTGTAATGTACCAACATTGTGTTGGCACATAATAATTTTGTTTAAAAAATTATTAAAATAAAAAGCTTTCATAAAAGAAAATGTAAAATTAAAAGTCAATTTTTTTTTTAAAATAAAAGTTACAATTAATTTATTAAAAGGGTGGAGGGGGTTTGCTTTAGAAACAAACTAAAAGTTTCATAAAAGAAGTTAAAGAGTTTTTTTATTATTATTAGTTAAAATGTAAAGTAAAATTTAAAAATATAAATCTCTTTTCATTCGAGTTAAAGAAAAAAAAAGCAATCATAAAACTAATATCAAGTTTATTAGAATAAAATATAGTTACATAAATGACAAATTAATATGTGCTTGTTAATAAAATATATATGTGCAAGAGTAAACAAAGAAATGATAAATGCATGTATATGTGCATGTTTAAATCATATTGAAAAAAAACCACATGAAAATAAATATTAAAATGAAATAAAAGAAAAATATATTTGAAAACACAGTGATGGCTACTAATTAAAAATATAAAAACAACATGTTTGCATGGCTACCAATTAAACGATCTCCAAAAACATGTAATTAAAAGATTATCAAAGGAATTTTGGCAACAGATAAAGCTGGAGGATATTAAAATGACAACATGTCCTATTAATAAAAAGTCCAGTTTTTCATCAAATAGTTAGTTGAGTTTTAGTTCAGTTTGAGTTGAGTTTGAGAAAACAGTTGAGTCTTTAATCATTCAATGTATCTGTGTATCCAGAATCAAAATGCAGTGCTAATCATTGGAATTATACAATTGTCTCTAGCCTGAGTCCAGTAAAAACTTCAACTCACCCAGAAAAGGATAATGTTTGTTTAACAACTGGAAATCCTCAATCATTATTTAACTTTCTCCAAGAATAATACCAATGAATAAGCATTAAACCTCCTCAATAAACTTCAAATCTAACTGGTTAGAAACACTTCATTAGGAGCAGCAAACAGTAAAAAGTATCCATGATCTGAAATTATAGGTAATACCATTTTTATTATTCTAATTTCCAAAGTAGCCATCGGATTCATAAAGCCTCCAGAGACAAGTAATTTGAACTCTATAAGCATACATAGACGAACTATTGATGTGTGTGTTTGTTAAATTTCAAATATTATTTAATGCTTTCTCCTAAGATTATAGTGCAAGTTAAAAATGTGTGTGTTATATTAGTTAAATAAGATATTTAAAATTAGGTTAATAAATGTTAATTAAAATAAATTGTCTTTAAACTTAAAACTTTATTTTGTCAGTCAATTCTTTTCAGCACTGTTTAAGTGAAACAATATCTTGTTATTGAATTAAAAATAGATTGAGCTAGTAAAGGAATTTTTCAAGCACTGGATTATGAGCCTACTGTCCAAACATCTTAGTCTTAGACTAGATGACCCAAGGGTTTACTCCAAAACAAATAAAGTGTTTGGATAGTAGGGTTTGAATCTAGCAGTCAAGGTGGGACATGATCTGAAAATGTGATCAGGTGATGCATTGCATAGCTCAGTCTGATCACAGGTAATATTGACAGCTTTGCTATCAATAGTATCCCACTTTACTCGAACGTTCTGGGTTGTTCATGTCATATTTATAATTAAATAAGATTATAAATGTATTATAAATAAGTTGAAACCCAGCTGAACCAATTTGCAGAATAAGTGTGAGTGACATCAGATTGAACCCGGTACAATATATATATATATATATATATATATCCTAGTAACCCGATATTAGTAGGTAAAGACCCTTTTAGATACTATTAGTAGCACAAATAATAGGTGAAGATCTCTTGTTATATATGTATTTTTTATATATAGTTATAAGTGAATAATTAACCTGAAAGTATAGGTGAAGATATCCATATATATATATTGTGCCAGTCAAAAAACACACATCGATCCAACAAACCCTTGAATACAGCTAAAGTACCTCGAGTCTGACCACATACAAGATATATAAATCAGGTACACCATGAACTCTGCCTTATTTACCTATATCCCCAGGTCAAAGATCTAATCAATAGCCTTTCTTGATGATACAATCAAATTCCTTTAATTTCACTGTGCCGGAAGCTGGGTCTTACAGCATGAGATTCAATTTAATTAGATATTTTAGTGAGAACTTGGGTGATTGGTTGATAGGTATATTTAAAAATCAAAATTTATTTCAAATAAAAGTAAATTAAATGATTCGAGAACACTGGAAGTTTGTTTTAGTTATATATATATATATATATTTAAAATCATTAGGTATTTTACATTAGTTTAACTCAAGCTCTAAAAACAAAAAATACAATCTTTAAATTAACTTTATAATTATATGAGTTCATGACGACTTTATTTATATTTGCGGTTAACATTGACATTATTGAGTTTGTACAATTTATTTTATGAAGTTTATACACCTTTACTTTGGTTTACATTTATTCTCCTTTTAAAATAACAAAAATGATTTTTATAATTAAATGATCACAGATTTTAAAATTCCCCATGCACATTTAGTACAAGTTTGTAATATAGCGGTAGGTTTAAACATCTGCCTAACGCACATATATAAGAATGACTATTCTAATGATTTCTTTATACAAGATTAAAAAAAAAACATTTCTATTAAAAAAGATGATCAAATAGATGATTATAAGAAGACTAATTTGACATCTTACTCCACTAATAGATAAAAAAATTGATTTCATTTCTCTTTATAAAAAATAATAATTTAGATTTTCAATAACTAATGTTTTATGACATTAGTGGACCTTGCTGGCATAGCTTATAAATAACTTTAAAACTGTAAGCAGTTATAATAAAAAAAAATAGATCAGTTAATTATCAAAGCAAACAAGTCACTTTAGTTGGACTTACAACTAAAATCATACCTATAATAAAATGCAATGTGAATTAGCCAAAACCAAACAATTTTAACTAATTATGCAAATGAACAAAAGAGTCGATTACTCAGGTCAAAGATCCTTTCAGTAGAATCATTTCCCTATGGCTTACATATTAGATAGGCAAAATAAAAGCAAAACAATGTCGGGTTAATAAATATATGAATGCACAAGAGAGAAGAAATGTAAGTAAGAAAATATGAGCCAGATTAAGGACACTCGTATGCCTTTTCCAACGAAGAATAGAAAGGGAAATTGATACGTCCACATGTCATGTCCATATATCGATAGGAGATAGAACTTACAGAGAGCCCTCAGATTTGCCCCTATGAATTCTGCTGACAAACCAACTCTATCTCAACTACACTGTCCGATACACAGATTATGCGAAAACAGAAGCTAACTCTGAATCACCAAATCAATGACCGTTTTAAGTCTGTTTATGATACTCCAAGCATTTTTTATTAACCCGAGTTATTATAATTATTAAATAGGAACAAATTATAATTAAATTGCCTTAAAATGATCTAATACTGCATACAGATCAACCTGCGTAAACAACTACTTTCAGTAATATTTAACCTACAAAAAACATACATATAGAAATAAGGAAATTTATTTCTCGAATAAATCCTTCCTTCCCACTTTCCTAACTTAAGAAAAGGCAAGATAATTAACTGACACTATCCAGCGGCACTGTTACTAGGTCAGAAATCTATAGCATATTTTATTCTGTTTTGAATTACAGAAATATAAAATAACAGAATCCCATTCTGGGAAATCTATAATAAATTTATTTGAAATTACGGTAGATTTGTTTAAAAATATATACATTCGACATAATCTCACTCGTGAAAATAAATCAACTTACTTTACTTTTAAAATCAAATTGTTCTTTGTTAAAATTCCCTTTTCCTAATAAAACATAATTTGCTCTCTTAGCAAATTATGCTCTTTGGACCCCCATGAGAGAAGTTTGTCAAAAAAAAAAAAATCAAAGCATGAAATCTCATACTTTAATTAATAAACAAAACAAATAAATATTTTCATATTCAACAATTAAAATATTAAAATTATTGTGAACTTGAGTTATTAAAACGAAAAACATTATACATAATTTAAGAAAAGGTTAAAGAGACAGTAAAAAAAGATTCTTAATAACATTAACTTTTGACATTTTTTTAAGCTTTACAAAACTACATTTATATTCTAATGATAATTTTTAAAATCTTGATGACAGGATTTAAGCTCTTCGGCATTTTACCTGGAGTTTCCTGGTATGAGTGCATGGGTGAACATTGATGGCTGGTGGCATTTGAAGGCAGGTTCTGGCAGCAGCATAACAGAAGATTTCAGGTCTCAGGAAGGAAAGGGCGGTGATTTACCCTTTTTACTCCTCAATCATCATGGCATGATTTCTACAACTTTTTTTTTGTCTGTTCTCTCTCTGGTTCTGGTCTCTTTCTGTCTAAAAAGGACCACTATTTATCACTTCCTACTCCTGTTCGATTTCTGCTGCCTCAGGTCATTTTCAATTTTAAGAACAATCAAAATCATTCTTTTATTCTAATTTTAGAAAGTTTGTACCTCGATAATAATTTTCTGTTAGTTTTTAATTTAGATAACAATGTAGAATCTCTATTAATTAATGAATAGAGATTCCACAGTGGATGGATTTTGGTAATTTATGAATGCTTTTAATTTAAATATTTATTTCAAACTTCTTATCAAGGTACAAATCTTTCAGAAAAGGCCATCTTGGATTCTTATACTGAAAAAAAATAAAACATTTTAAACATATATGTCTAAAATATATAAAATAAATTCAAAGTTAATTATTTGAATTTTTTTTTTAATAATAAATATGGAATAACAGTGTTAGTACAATTATATATATATGATCCAAAATAAATTATAGGATTTATTCAGGATAGTTAAAAAAATGTTTAAAAAATGTTTTTTTAGAATAATAAAAAATCAAATGTTAGTAAAATAAATAATTAGGTGGGTCAGACTGTGAAATGGCAAATCTGAATCAGATTTACCATTTCAATATATATATATATATATATTATAGTAACCTGATGTAGTAAGTGAAGATTCTCATAGATATATTTGTTTCAAAATAAATTAGTAATCTGAAAGAATAGGTGAAGAAATTGTGATATATATATATATATATATATATATATATATATATATATATATACAACAATATATATATATATATATATATATATATATATATATAGGTTGTTGTAACTTTCACCACATGTGGCTTCTGGGCTATGCCACAGTAGCATAACCAAGTCACAAGAAGCATGCAAGTGATAAATTTCTATTCAAAAATGGCTGAAGTCATCAATGTAAAAAAAAGTAAAAAATCGCTGAAATCAAGGATGGAACAAAAAATAAAATCCCTGAGATCATCGATGGAACAATAAATAAAATAAAGGCCATGAAATTATCCATGGTACAATAAATAAAAAAAATAAATCCATAAAATCATCAATGGAACAATAAATAAATAAAAATGTAACACCATCGGCTCCCCCCAATAAAGAATTTCTATCCACAAATACCTCAAATGGACAAATTAAAATGAGTACATCACAGAATTCCTTCTAAAATACAAATTAATAAAAAACAAGAAAACTCTACAGAATTCGAATTACCACAAAAACAGTAAAACTATAATATAAATGTATAAAAAAGTAATGAAGCCTCATTAACTAATAATGGGGGATGGCATAGTTTTCAAAAAAATATACTAAATTTCATCACTATTTAAGTATTTTAAAAATAGCATTATAGAAATCTTCAAAAAAAAATTCTTACCCAATTTTTTTCAAGGCTGATTTGCAGCAGGTTGCATTATTATTTAGAGCCTTATCACAGCATGTGGACCTAATAACGTTTAATTTTTGGAGCCTACTGAAGGGTAATTATTTGGAGAAGCTTTTTTTCAAAGATATTTCATTCAGCACACTTAACTAATAACAACGGATTTAATAATGGTGGTTATTTGATTTTAAAAAATACAATAAACATGGCACATTTTTACTGAATTAAATCCATGCAAATATGCCAATTAAAAATGTAAAAAGAGAAATCTAATCGCAGTTCATTACATTTCACTTCACAGTTTAGTTCCACAAAAAATTAGTTAAAAAGAAAGTTCAAATTTTTAGGCTTTCAGTGCAAAATTATTGGTTACAAATTATTTACAGAAATATTCAACTGTTGAGGGTTATTGAAGCTAAATTATGAAGAGAAGTCTTTTTTTTTCAAACACATTGCACAGATGAAAAACTGGTTATTTGGTTTAAAAAAATAAAACAAATGTGTCACAAATTAACAGCAGGCTTTTTTATGGCAGCACACATCACAGTTTGTACTTAAAAAAAGCAGTGCGATGCAATAGACATTTCACATGAAAAATATAATTTCTTGAGCTGACAAGTTTAATCAAAATGTAATTGAACTAGTCTTATGAAATATCTGTTTAGTTTTATTATGACATATTAAGTAATTTGTACTGCAACAAATACAAGTTGTTGGATTATTTTTATTTTTTGATGGTGTTAATATGGATTATTTTTTACAGAGATGAATACAATGTTAAACATGTGCAAATTTTCAAACAACATTTTAATACCTATGCCAAAATTTAATTATAGTGTGATATAGATATATTGAACTTTTATTTTGTCTATTTTTGTGGAACTAAACTGTGACATGTAATGCATTGAACTGCGATTACATTTCTCTTTTTAAATCTTTAATTGGTATACAGGTACGGATTTAATTCTATAAAAAACCTAACTTTAATTTGTGCCATTTTTGTTTTATTTTTTTTTAAACCAAATAACCACTGTTTTTTATCTGTGCAATGTGTTTGAAAAAAACATTCTCTTCATAATTTAGCTTCAATAACCCTCAAAAGTTTAATGTTTCTGTAAATAATTTATTACCAATAATTTTGCACCAAAAGCGTAAAAATTTGAACTTTTTGTCTATGTTTTTGCAGAACTAAATTGTGATGTATAATGTATTGAACTGGAAGTACATTTCTTTTTTTACTTCTTTAATTGGTATATGTGCATGGATGTGATTCAGTAAAAATGTGCCATATTTGTCATATTTTTTAAAATCAAATAACCACCATTATTAAATCTGTTGTTATTAATTTAGAGTGCTGAATGAAATCTGTTTAAAAAAAGCTCCTTTAAATAATTTTCCTCAAGTAGGCTGCAAAATTTGAACTTATTAGTTTTATGTGCTACAAGAAGGCTATAAATAATAATGCAACTTGCTACAAATCAGCCTTGAAAAAAACTGGGTAAGAATTTTTTTGAAGATTCCTATAAAGCTATTTCTAAAATATTTAAATAGTGATGAAATTTAATATATGGTTTTGAAAACTACACCATCTCCCATTATTAGTTAATGAGACTTCTTTTTTATACATTTACATTATAGTTTTACTGTTTTTGTGGTAATTCAAATTCCATAGAGTTTTTGGTTGGTTTTTTTAATTTGTATTTTAAAAGAAATTGTGCGATGTACTCATATTAATTTGTCAATTTCAGCTATTTTTAAATAAAAATTATTTATTGGGGGGAGGGCATGGTTTTGTTTTTTTTATTTATTGTTCCATCAATGATTTCATGAATTTATTTTATTTATTTATTACTTTATCAATCATTTAATGGACTTATTTTTTTTATTTATTGTTCCATAGATGATTTCATGGATTCTATTATTTATTTATTGTTCCACCAATGATTGATGAAATTTTGTTTTGGTAATTTGCACATGATTTTAATGAAGCCTCATCTGTCATTGTTCATTTTTTATACATTTATGTTATAGTTTTACTGTTTTGTGGTAATTCAAATTCTGTAGAGTTTTTTTGTTTTATTTAGGTTGTATTTTAGAAGAAATTGTGCGATGTACTCATTTTAATTTGTCCATTTAAGCTATTTTTGGATAGAAATTCTTTATTGGGGAGGGTCCATCGATGATTTCATGGATTTATTTTTTTATTTATTTTTCCATCAATGATTTCATGGACTTTTCTCATTATTTATTGTTCCATCGATGATTTCAGGGATTTTATTTTTTATTTTTTGTTCTATTGATGATTTTAGCAATTTTTTATTTTTATTTTATGTTCCATCAATGATTTCTGTGATTTTTTATTTTTATTTTTGTTCCATTGGTGATTTCAGCATTTTTTTTATTTTTGTTCCATCGATGATTTCAGCAATTTTGTACTTTTTTTCCCTCAACAATTTCAGCCATTCTTGAATAAAAATTTATGACATGATGTTTCTTCCAGCTTGTTGATGCTACTGCAGCAATGCCCAGCAGCCACATGTGGCGTAAGTTACAACTATATATATATATATATATATATATATATATATATATATATATATATATATATAAATTAAAATTACGCCAAATTCAAAATTCAACCAGACCAGCATAAAAATAATATTAAAACACAACCAAAGGTTTCACTGCTACAAGCAGAATTCTCAAGTGTAAAGAACTACAAAATCTACACAATATACATAATATTAAACATTACCCACAAATCCATTCACTTCCCATCCACTCTTAATATTAAAAGAACTCTTAAATAAGTTAATTGCTTCAGAATAATAAATTTTCAATAATAAAGATTCATTAATTCTTCTTTTGATTTTATTTCTCTCAAAGAAGACAACCTTAACTTCATCAAAATCAATAGTGTGGCCTGTATCTTTTCCATGGACATACAAAGCAGAACTAAGGTATCTATTTTACCTCTATTTTTATGAACCTTTATTCTTTCATTTAAACTCAAACTACTCTGACCTATGTAAATCTTCTTGCAAAATAAACAAGGGATAAAATATACTACACCATGAATAGTCTTTCTATCAAAAACTTCTTTTGTATTATTTAATAAATTATTCAATGTAACACCCCTTTTCCAAGCAATTTTCTTATTTCCAAACAATTTACTATTCCTACAGACAATTTTATAAGAAGACACTTTATAAAAATGGCAAAGAAATAAATCAGATTTTTCTTTATCCTTTACATCCTTACAAATATTACTATTAAATAAAATACTTTTAACAAATTTATCAGAGTAACCAACCCTGAGGTAATCTTTATAAAATTGATATTTGTGAAACAAAACTACCCCATTAGAATTATTTAATTTATTATTCATCTGACAATAATTCCTTAAAGCAGCTACTTTATGAGATACAGACTGATAGCTATCAGGTTTAATTATAGATCTTAATTCTTTACTTTGGTTGTAGATTTATGGACAAAGATGCCACTCGATGGCACCATTTACATGCTAAAGCACATAAAAATGCCATTTCCATGGCTGACATGTTCAAACCCACATTTTCTATAGTACAACATTTTTGTTGTGCTACAGATTGCAGGCCGCTATGTCGCATTGCAGTACAGCATGTATGTCACATCGCAGCAAATACATTTGGCAAATTCGCACAGTTTATACAATTTTTATGGCTTGGTGAGATGGTGTGTGTATTTGAATTGGATGGAAATGTGGTTTTCATTGAATTTTTTTTTTAAAGTATTGAAATGTTCAGATGTTCTTAAGTAATAATTATCTGACTCTTTATCCCATTCTGTATTGAAGTTTTAAGTGGCAAAATCTTGTCCAGATAGATGTGTAAAGTCTGTTGGAATTAGGTAATGCATCAAGTAATATACTGTTCATAACATTCCATGAGACCAACAATATGGAGCAGGAAATCGCATGTCTTGTTCAATTCTGTGATTTACCAAAACAGAACCCTAACTGTAAATCTAAACCTAATCATAACCCTAAAAATAACCCTAACCCTGACAACTTTTACTTTTTGTTGTCATTCTATTTGAAGTAAAAAATAGCAGTAACACAATATTAATATATGTTTGACTGTAAAAATTAAAATGTAAAGTGAAGACTAAGAAAGTAAAAAATAGTGGTAACACAATAATGTCTGTTTCTCTGTAAAAATTAAAATGTAAAACGAAGACTAAGAACTTTTACGTTTTATTCCGATTATGAGTTTTTAAACAATAACAACAAAAACAAAAGTTGTAACCCCCCTAAAAAAAATCCGATTGAAAATTGTTTTTTTTTTAATAAAGCAAAATAAAAACCATGAATTAAATTATAATTGGTTGATTTTATTTTACATTTATTGTTATCATTTAATTTGTATATGTTAATAACAAAAAATATTTAAAAAACACGATTTTTGGTTTTTTTTATTTTCACATTGCAAAAAACACATCAAAATGATTAAAATCAATGGCCTGAAAATGTTCATATTTTATAGTTTTAGCATGATAATGGTGCCATCGAGCAGTGTTTTTGTCCATAATACTACAACCTTTACTTTTAACTAAATTACTGCATAGTAAACAATTTGTCTCTACATTTCTAATGATTAAAAGATCTAAAAAATTTAACTTACCAAAATTTAACCCCCCTCCTTCTAACACAAATTTTATAGAAAGATCAAAACAATTAAACTCATTTACAAATTCCTTCAATTTATCATTCTCAACTACAAATAAACAATCATCAACATATCTGACAAATAACTTTACATATAAACAATTCTTTTTAATAATAATTTCTTCTTCCATATAATTAATATAAAGTGAACATACTAAAGGAGAAATAATATAACATATTATCCACCCTTCCTTAATCTTATACAAGTTACCTTTACAAGTAAAATACATAAAATCTTCCAATAACAAAAGCAAATCTTTAATTACCTTAATTTTATTATTTGATAAAGAACTTTTCTTAATCAATACAGACTAAGAACATCAATACTGCTTAAAAAGTTCTTGGATAAACAAGAGTCTCTTTTACAGAAAAAATAGACTCTATCAGGATCCTATTATAAGCTTATTTTAAAGAATGGTTTGTCAACAATTTAGTCATAATCGGAAATAATGAATCATAGCTTACCAGTAAGTTTAGTGAGTTCATGAAGCTTGTAGATTACTATGCATAGATTTTTTGTGGAGAATGAGCTTGGCCATCGGTTATACTTGTTCTTGGTCCTGATTCTAAAGGCTAGTCATGAAAACTTTTCTGGGTTTGACAGTCTTCATGATGAACAATGTCAAAAGCTTCAGTCTGCTCCTGCATGAAGAATTATTTCATCGTAGAGTGGTCCTAAATTCCATAATCCAAGACCAGCCAAAAGAAAAACACACAAGCCAAGATCTTGATCAAACTGACCTCTTCATTTTTATACTCGAGGTCCAGTTTTTAGACTTTTGCAGATACCTTTTGTTTGTCAAAAATATACGATGATAATCTTGTACATTTTTTATAAAATTTACATTACAAAGTTTTCTTCTTTATAATGTCTTTCAGCCATTTTTAATTAGCTAAAATATTTTTCTTTTAGCTTATCTAGATTAGTAATTTGTGTGTCTTGTGTTTTCTCCATTTTTTACTTTTAATTAGTTAGATTAAAAAAAATAGAACCGACAATTTTAACTTTCATTGTACTTTTTAACAAAAATTATACTAATCAAAAAAAATCTAAATCTACTTTTTTTTTAGCTTTTACCAAATGTCAATATATTTGTACCACATGTAAATAAACAGTACAAAATTAAAATATACGTATGTTAATCATTAAAATAGTTTTGCTATAGATTTCCTAGGATGGTATTCTACAATTTTAGATTTTGTTAAATTGAGATAAAACAAAATACTATTTATTTTGACCTAGAAACAGTGCTTCTGGAAAAGCATCAGTTAATGAGCTTGCCTTTTTTAAAAAAAGTTAAAAGTTAGAAAAGTGGAGAGGGGAAATCTATTTGAGAAATATTTTTATTTATTCTATAGATGTTGTTTTGTTAGAAATATTTACATGAAGTAATTGGTTGTGCAGGTTGATCTCTGTGCAGTATTAGATCATTTAAGGTTATTTAATTATAATTATTCACAGTTGGTTATTATAATATATTGGGTTAATAAGGAATGCTTGGAGTAGTTTGCTAGACTTAAAACGGTCACTTATTTGTGTTAGGAGCTGACTTCTGATTATGCATACATCTGTGGGTTGGAGAGTAACTGAGGTAGAGTTGGGTAGTCTGCATGATATCCATACAGATAAATATGGGGCTTCTCATAATTCCTATCTCCATTCGGTACTTGTTTTGCAATATGGTGGACATACTGAAACCATTTTTCTTGACTGGAGTAGGTATGTGAGTGTCTGTTAACTGGCTCATATGAACTTACATGTCCTTTTTCTTTCATTTTGTATTCATATGTTTATTAACTCGACATTGCTTCACTTTAATTTTATTGCCTATTTAATACATAAGCCATAGAAAAGTGATTCTACTCAAGAATCTTCAGCCTGAATAACCAATTCTTTTGTTTTAATCTGTGATTAGTTAAATCTTTTAATTTAGCCAATTCACATTCTAGATTTGTAAAAAATGATTTAGTTGAAAGTCCAACTAATGTGGCTTATGTGGTTGATAATTAACTGTTCTATTTTTTTTCATAATAACTTACAGTTCTAAACACTGTGAGGTTATTGTAACGCTGTTCCAGCAAGGCCCTCTCATAAAATTAAAATGTTATTTTAATTGAGACTTAATTGTTATTCATAAAGAAAAGTTAAAATCAATCATTTTCTTTTCTTGTGTCATTGAAGTAAGATGTCAAATCAGTTTTATTACAATTGTTTTTGACATCAGTTTAATATAAAATGTTTTAAAATCTTTAAATAAGAAAAAAAAATATTCTTTTTATATAATCAGTTTGTCAAATGTAAACATGCTTATTGATCAAAATCATCTGCTACCTTGAAATAAATGTGAACAGAAAATTTAGATATATTCAAAATCCATTGCCATTTAATTTTAAGTTTTTTTTAAAAAATAAATATAAACAAATAAATTTATGTAAACTAAATAAAGTAAAAGATAACTGCTAATGTATATCTTTCTTACAACATGCAGTCTCATGTAAACTTTGTGAAAATATAAAACTAATGTAAATAACCTTGCTTTTAGTGAGCTTGAGTCAAATGTAAATTTAAATCGTTAATGAATTTGAAATATATATATATAACTAAACATACAGTGTTTTCAAATCATTTCATTTACCTTGTATTTTAATTAATATTATATTTTAAGTTATATATAGGAATGTGATCACCCAAATTCTCATTAAAATCTAATTATAATGAATCTCATGATTGAAGGCTCGGCTCTGGGATGGTGAAAGTGAAAAAAATTGATGTTATCATTGAAAAATGTTATTGATTACATTTTTGATCTGGGGATATAGGTAAATGGGACAAAACCCATGATGTACCTGACATATATCTTGTACATGGTTGGACTCAAGGTACTTTATCTGTATTCTGGTTCTTCTTGGATTGTTAGATGTTTTTCAACCAGTACAATATATATGAGTCCATCCAATATTTATAATCAAAGTTTTAAATAGAAACTTTTATAATTTTATTTACTTATTAACTAATCAAGAAATTGAATATATACAAGTTGGCAGATGGAAAGTTTTATAATCATCATTCCAAGTGTGGATGATATTAGAAATATAGAAAGATGTGAAGCATGGATTTGATGTACAGATCCATTGCTTCTTTTCCTCTAGTTACAATACAAAAAATAACAAAGAAATAAAAATTGCTTCAGATGGACACAGAAAACAACCAGGTTTGAAATAGCTTGTTCTACCTTATTTTATTTGACTCTAATTCCCCCAATTTTCTATTCACTACTCCCCTATCTAGTGTTTCCATGTTATCTATTAGGGTTATTCAGATCATTTTTCTGGTTTAAATCCTGTTTTATTCATGACTTTTGCCTCTTTTTTGCTGTTGCTTTATGGGTTTTCCAGGATCAGGATGTATATATGGCTTTAAATTTCTTGTGTTATAAATTCCTTTTAGACCATGACCTCTTTCCAAAAAGAATATGTTGTCTCTCAATTTCTGTTTCACCACATATGGTCCTTGATATATTGAGAAGAATTTATTAAATTTTTTTAGGTCATATTACTAACTTTTCATTTTTCAACACTGCCTAATTTCATTGACTGAATTCATAGTGTTGACTTTACATCCTTCTTTCTTGATATTTAGTGGCAGTTTTAATCACTCTCAAACAATTTTCTAGTCTCCCATTGGATCTATGTAGTTTTCTTCCATAGGAAATCTTGTCTTGAACAGCCTTGGACATGATTTTTCAAAGTGCAACAAGGTTGGAGTAAATCCTGCCAATTCATTCATGGTATTGTTAATATAGTCTACAATCTCTTGAGTTTTATTTACCCAACCATGGTGGTTTGCTGTGTTGTATGTGCAAAAGAGTCTACTTATCTCCCACATGACCCTTTCACATCAATTGGACTGTGGATTTCTTATTGAAGTGAGCCAATGATGAAACCCTTGCTTGCACACCCATGTCTTCCATTCATTTGAAGTAAATGCTATGCATTGGTCTGACAATATGATCAGTGACCACCCAACCTTGGGAATTTGCCTGTTTTGTAAAGCCTTTATTGCTTTCCAGGAGTCAGCTGATCTTACTGGATATGTCCACACATATTTAGAAAACATGTCATACATAACAAACAGATACTTAAATTAAAAAAACATGAGAAAGGGACAATAACGGTACACAGCCAACAACTTATTTGGCTTGGATGTGGTGATTCAGACCAGTTTTCCTGCATACAACTTGTTTGGAGCTTTATTCTGGGCACATGTCACACAACTTATCAAAACTCATAGAAATCTGTGCATATATTTCTAGCCAATAAAATTGGTGCTTCACTGCTTTATGCTTTGTGGGGTCCATAATGTCCTAACACTGGGTGAAAGTGATTAATAACTCATGTTTTTAACATGCTGGGTATAAACATTTTCCATGAACTATCAAGTGTTTTTGTATAGATATTGTACTGATGTAGGTGATTAAATATTTCTAAGAGTTAACAAGAGTGAATTTTATTGAAAGAATTTTGTAAAAAAAAAAGATATTTTTAAAAGTTAGTTTAGATTTCAGAAAGATTTTAATGAAAGTTTGAGAAAAGGAAAGAAACAAAAGAAAGGCAAGGGGGAAAGATTTTGAAAATAAATAAAATTGAAAGAAAAAATGATTAGCATTGTTAGTTTTAAATTAATAAAAAATGTCTTGTTTTGTCTTGTAACAGGAAATGTGTGTGTCCATAAAAATTAATTAAAAGAAAGGCATTTTTAAATGATAAAACAAAAAGCTAATGCAATGCAGATATGGAACTGAAAATTTAAAATAAAAACAATGGAAATAATCAACAAAGGGACCAAGTACTACTGTTTAATTGAAATAAACAACCAATGGAAGGACTCGAATGAAGTTTGAACTTCTAAACAAAAGGAATAAAAGCCCAATAGGATTACTTGAGATTGCTTGATTGATCCTCAGATAAGGAAACCTAACTATAAAAAGAGAGATTTTGTATTCCTAATTTACTTCAGCCATTCATAAAATAAAATCATTAAAAGTTATTAATTATTCAGAATTTTTCAAAATTGATCTAAATATATCAAAATATCCCAGAATGAATATCCTACCATTTAGAATGTGCTGATGAACCCATCAGATTGTGCAGCCAGCTTGAACCTCCCTGCAATGACATCAGCAGTTAGTTTGAGAGAGAAATAATGTTCATATAAAACTAGAAATCTTCAGTGTGTCACTGCTAAGATCTGCAAGTACATTGCTATACATTCCAACTGGTTAAAATCAGGAGAACTATCAGAAGCTTCAATGCCTTATTCACATGTTAAAATCCTAGGTCAACATTCATTTTATCTTCAAATGTTAAACATTTCAAGAACTAAAATTTTAATTTAATCAAATATAGAACTATTAATGATCTATCTGCATTAGCTTAGCTTTTGTAACAAGACTTTTAATACAAATATGTTGTTAGTTATGTGTGTGCATTATATAATTAAATATGGGTTTTATTTTGTTTAGTATTTAAAATGTATACGTGTGTAATTTGAACATATTAAATGTATACTTTATTAATATAATGTATATATGCATTTATTATAAGGCAAGATTGGGCATTTGAGGAAAGCTGGAAATAAATATTTTAATTATTCTTAGGTAAGGTTGAAAGTAAGGGAGGGATTTATGCTATAAAATTAACAGCACATGTATATTATATTGGTAAGATATTTGTGACAGAAATATTGGGAATGGATATTCATAGTGTAGGTGGAGAATTGAGAATAGCTAAATTCCGATGAGTTAACTGGGAGGTCAGTATTGAGCAAGCACATTAATTACCACTGTAATTAACTGGCACCTAAAGACTTTTTCCATAAATTAAGTGCTTAGATGACCAGTGTTATAATTTATTAGCTGAGATTTAGTATTATTGGTAGCTTCCTATCAGTGATATTATTTTATCTATCTGAAAGATTGGAAACCTTTGAAGATAGTAATAGAAACTAATGTAAGGGATCGAATAAATAAATCTAAAAGGAATAGATGTTACATCTCTTTGTTGACAAATAAAAGAAGATAGGTGCTACAATCGAATAAATAAATCTAAAATAAATAGATGTTACATCTCTTTGTTGAAAAATAAAAGAAGATGGGTGCTACAATATTTAGAATCTCATTTTAGATTTTATAATAACTGTACCAGTGATTAA
Source organism: Epiperipatus broadwayi (assembly GCA_028023455.1). Taxonomy (NCBI): domain Eukaryota; kingdom Metazoa; phylum Onychophora; class Udeonychophora; order Euonychophora; family Peripatidae; genus Epiperipatus; species Epiperipatus broadwayi. The sequence goes on along the minus strand of JAQFVV010006952.1, from coordinate 15,972 downwards.
ATGGAACATTGCACTACCTTATTTTATAACGTCAATAATTATCTTACATTGGCTGTGTTGTTTTTGCTAATATGCCATGTTTTTCAGTTCAGACACTAATGACATCTTTTTGGTAGTGATCAAAATTCTCATGGTTTGGTTTGTCAAATCAGGATTGTCGAAAATCATCAGAAGAGGATGATGACTTAAAATGTCTACCACAATATTTCCTGGCCCAGGATTGTATACAGCACAATATTGGAACTGTTGAAGTATGAGGTTCCACCTCATGAGTCTGTCATTATTCAAAAAGCTTATATTTTAAAAACTTGAGGCATTTGTGATCAGTCACAATGATTACTTCAGACCCCAGAAGTAACTGCTTAAATTTTTTACAGGTCCACACTATAGCTAAGGTCCTCTGTTCAGTGGTTGGATAACAAATTTCTGCCCTTCTTAATTGAAGTAGGAAGTTCCACCTCATGAGCTTGTAATTATTCAAAGCATTTATTTAAAAACTCAAAGCATTTGTAATCAATTACAATGACTACCTCAAACCCCAGAAGGAACTGCTTAAATTTTTGACAGGCCCACACTATAGCTAAGGTCTCCTGTTCAGTGGTTGTGTAAAAAAGTTCTGCCCTTCTTAATGCCTGGCTAACAAAATATAATACCTGATGTTCCCCTTGATGGCCAGTCTGTAACAACATGGCATGTAAACCCTGTTTGCAGCTGTTGGTCTGCACATAAAAAAGGTAGTTGATCTGCAAATAAAAAGTGTGTTTGAAATCAGAGTGATGAAGCATCATGATTCCAGGGAGTTTTTCTTTAATGTTAGACAGTTCTTGGTCATAGTTTACAATCCACTCTCATTACTTGTTTTTCTTTATCCACTTGATTTAAGTGTGAAGTATAACAAGCAAAACTCATATAGATGTGGTGATAGAAATTGCAAAACCCCAAAAATGATCGGACCTGCTTTATGGAAACTGCATATGGCTTCCATATTTTTTACTAGAGCCTTGATACCATGTTTGTTAACCATGTGACTTAAGAACTCAATCTCCTTAATTGCAAAGCCACTTTTTTCCATCTTTATTAGGATGATTTTTTCAGGCACATTAAAAAAAAACATTGCAGGTCTTTCAGATCTTCGTTAATGTCTTTAGATGTGATTATGATTTGATCTACATAACACACCATCTGTTCTTGTATTTCTGTCGACAGTATGTTCTTCAAATACCAAATCAAACTGCCCCATTGTTTATCAGCTCAAATGGAACTGTCTTAAATATGTTGGTCTAACCATTGCAACAAAATGTGGTATACTTACTTGAGCTAATCCAATATCATCTGCCAGTAACTGGCAGTCATATCTAAAGTAGAGAACACTGTTTTGCATTCCAGATGAAGAAACATGCATGGGTGGTATGTTCCATTCTGGAATTATGACACTATTTAACTGGTGTTCATATAGGCATAACTATAGGTTTCCATTCTTTTTAACCACAATCAGTGGATTATTATATGGTGATGGAGCCCATTCAAATATATCCCACTCCAGCATCTGTTTTATATGTTTTTCAACCTTTTCGTTATACTAAAAATGAATAGGGTAAGTCTTGGTCTGCACATAGGATTTCTCCTTTACTTTTATTCAGTGGGTATATCACCTAATTCTTCCTGGTATATTAGAAAACACAGATATATATTTTTAGCATCTCACCTAACCACTGGTGGTTTCCAGTTTCTATAATAATAGATTTGTCTACTTCCATCATTTATCAATTCATCACATACTAGTTGCATCAGACTAATGGTGTGGAATGGGAAGTTGATCACTTCAAATGCAACTAGTTCATTATATATTATGCACTGTTTTTCTGGTTAGTTTATGAGTCCCTGGTTCTGCATCAAACAATCAATCCTAGGACCATATTATATAACAGTCCAGCCATTTACTAGACATGCCTGACCAATGTGCTGCTCATTAACTCTGACTTCAAGCCAGATTTGGTAGTTTTAACTGACCATATTTTACCATTTTCTAGGAACAATTGGAGTGGAGGCACAGGAAGCCACTTAAGTTAAAATCACTCCCTTGAGATGTGATCCATTTCTTAGATATAATTGACACTTGACTATCTGAGTCAACAAGGGCATGTATTTGCTTATTAACAATAGTAACTTTAATTGTAGGATCCACATTTGCTGGATCCCCCTTTTGTTTCCCATCATCTTTATAAACAATTGCCATAGTAGTTGTATTGATCTTTCTTCTGTTATGCTGTGAAATTTCTTCACCATTTTTTCTGCTCCTATTTTTGCTCCAAAGACCTCTGTCTGCACTGTTCTCATCTTTCCATAATAATGCTTGATATTCATAGTCTATTGATGTGAAAAGCCACGTGATCCTCTCAATAGTTGTTATCTGACTTTCCAACATTATCTTTTGAATCCACAGGGGCATATTATGGTGTATGATTCTGATAATATGAGCATGTGAATATGCAAATGCTGATAATTATCTTAATTTTGCTATCTGATGTAAAAATAATTGTGCATGAGTTTACTGATGATTGTGTTGATATTTTTCATTGGATATTGTGAAGAATTCCTGGTGCTCCTCATTCCAATATGTTTGCATTAGAGCCTTTTTATATCCTTCAAAAATTGTAGGTTGTCAACTCAATGACTTCTACCCATTTTTGGCAGTCATTTTGAGATGATGGCAGGTAATTACCATCTTTCTTCTTCACAAATGCAGTAGAGATAGAAATGTCCCTTGAGGCTATTGAGATGTTCCATTGAATTTTCACCTAGTTTGCCTCTTAGAAATTGGATCTGTATGAATTGCAGCATGGGGGACACTCATTGGGTGACAACTATCAGGGTGATTTGTTGATATTCTTCATGGCGCTGTTGCATTTGGTCTGTTTATATTTATCACATTTTAGTCATTAATTCCCCTAGTTGTTTGGTGATCACATCCCATACTAACCCTTGATTCTTTTTCCTCATCTTGATTTCTGCAATGCTGGAGGCAGGACATATCTCTTGGTTGTACAACAATTGTTTCCCTTCACCTAGCATGGCTTTCTTGTATGTCCAACTTTTTCTATCTCAGCCAACCATGTTCTGTTTTTAGTGATAAAGCCTTACATAATTTCCACCACCTGTCTCTCTTCCCTCATTTTGTTTGTCAAGTTATTCATCAGACTATTTTTCTCTTTGTCCTGATCTCTCCATGTCAGTTGGTTTGACTCTTGACTTGTTTCTTTGGGTTTTTTGAAAATTATCTCTTGGCTCCCTTTTTCCAATTCCTTCATCTTTTCTTTCTTGTTCATCTTCTGGATCTACCATTATAGTGAACTTGTCATCAAATATGTTCTCTGCCATTTTATTTGCTTTGAAGACTTGTAACAACTAAACACAACCTGCTCAACTACCAAAGTCCCACATCTAATCTATCTAATCTATATCTGCCCTCTTTTGCTATACTTTCTGTTTCCATCCCTATGCCTAAATTTCCAGTTGCCCTGTTTACTTGAGAATTTTTTTTCACCTGGCTGTCCTCTGGTTCCTGAAACAAATTGAAGACATTTTTGATTAGTTATGTATATACATACTTATTAAACAACAAATTTACTTTATTTATTTCATTTGTATCATTTCTAGACATTCTATAATGTAATACCTACATTCAAAGATATTGCTACTGATGAACACTCTTGTTTACAAAAATTATTTTTATAAAGGCACCAGCCAACAACGTGAGATCCCAATAAATCACAAAGGATTACTCAAGTTCACACCCAAAAATAAATATGCTATTTTGTCATATTCTGATGTATTACTTATTAAAAAATTTTATTTCTTGGTTCAGTTTTAAATAATATAACATACATATATATATAATAATTTGAATTATTACTATATGATTTAAAAATACAGATGTTAATGGGTGTATATATATATATATATATATATATATATATATATATATATATATATATATATATATATATATATATATATATATATATATATTTGTAACCTAGTGTTATTGACACTTTGTTTTCTTGGCATTATTTCTGCAGGAAAACAATGCTATTCTTTAAAGAAATAAAAAGATAAAATAACAATAGTAATAATTGATTAATAAAGTATGCTATTCACTCACTTTGGCATGTTTTGGGTGAATAACTAATAGATTTAATAACTCAATGTCATTTTAAAGAGAGAACATGAATAATTTAATTGAGATATTAATAATTAGAGCAAATTAATATGGTATAAAAGCTAAACAGTAATTGATTTTGGATGGGTAGAGGGAAGAGTGGGTGAATGTCTTATCATAAAGCACAATAACTTCTGGTAATTTCTTTTTGTAAAAAAAAATATATATATATAATGTTTAAAGAATTATACATCACTGATTGTTAATTTAATGTATTTATTATTTTTTTTATATTGTCAAATTACTTTGTAATCCAGGTAAATAATACTAAAACTATATGATTGTAATATGTTTTTCCTTTCTTTTGTTTATGTTATAATCAAACGATTATTTTTCTGGAAGAGGTCGCTAAAGTAAAAAAAAACAAAAACAACAACAATAACAAAACGAAACAACCAATTTCATAATCAAGATCATTTTTTTTGGAAAAATATAGTCTGCTTTTAGTTTTCAAGGAAGGAACAGTACTGAAATTTGGTAACTCAATTTTTTCATTTTTATTTTGCAGAAATAAATGTAATCAAAGTAAAATTTTAATAATATAATGTGTGGCTAAAATTTTTTGATAAGATATCCTGATTTTCTTTACCATCTACCTATTTAAAGACCTTTTATACTTAAAAGTTTATTGTCTCGCACTAAAGTTCAAAAATGACAGAAGTAACTAAGGGAGTCACGAAAAGTGTTATTATGTCTAAATTAAGGAAGATAAATGATTTTCAAGTGAGAAATAATTATTTATTAACTTTATGTCATTTATTGATATTTTCTTGGTATAGAAAGAAAAAAAAATAATTGAAAGAAATATTTTGAAACCAAGGAAAATCAACTAGAAACATTTTCGCGCTCTTTCTCAATATTGTCTGCCTTTACAAGTAATGTAGTTACATACGTTAAAATATGTTTTATTCACCAAGAATTGTCTGGAAATAATAATAATGATAAATAAGATTAAATTATGCACCTGTATATTTTTTTAAAAGAAATATAAAAAAAAAAAATATATAAACTTTCTCAGAGTAAATATGGGAAAAGTTATATAGGGGCATTCTTACGGAGAAGTTATCGTTAAAAAAATTTATAATTCCTAAAGTATGAACAAAACCAAATATCTTAGTGACTTAATGATAAAAATAAATGATATATTCTATTATACATCAGTTGGAATTATTAAAACTTCATGTACACGTAAATTGACTGCAGTTATTATAATAATCTCTCGGAAAATTGCGCATTTTCGTCCATAAGTAAGCTAGCTAATAAGTATATGTATCGTCAATAAAAAAAAATATTGTGTATGTTTATCGTTTATCATCAACTGTTTGTTATGTTAGAATATGTATATTTTATTTTCTTGGATCCCAAAATTGTAGTAGTTTAATTCAAGTAAGAATTAATCTTCAATTCTGCTATATGTTTCTTTACCTAATTTATTAAATGCACAAAATAAGAGAAAACTTTTATTTAAAGGAAATAATACCATGCATTTATTGTTTTTAAACTTGCTTCGTGAAATACGACTGGATAAAACTCTTCACCTGGACCAATTGCTCAACAGAAAAACATTTTCTAATGAGAGAGTATGAACTTGTTAATTAATGATTGTTTAAAACTAAGTTATAAATGATATGTATTTTTTTTTATATCACATAGATTAAAGTCTGTATGGTCAAGTGATATTTAATAGCCTTGTAATGACAAAGGTATGTTTTAATATAATTATTATAGGTTAAGTTGATATTTAACATGAAAGAAAAAAAATCTATAAAATATGTTTTAATTATTACATACAATTGTAGGTAGAAATTTTGTATGTTAGATATGTAAAAGAAAAAAAAAATTTAGATATTTAAGGGGTAAAATAAATATTGAAAATTATCAAAAGTAACTAAAAAAAAAATGCTATAACAAAATATTTCTTGTTAAAGTTTTGAAACAAATTTATACTGTATTAATTGAGGAATTTATTCCTAATTATTCTTAAATAACACATCCACTTTATGTAGTTTAAGATAGTATGCTACCAACTATTTTGAATGTTCCTTTATTAAAATTAAAATTATTATACTTTTATTCTATGATGTCCATTGATTTCAGATGTTGATCAAAGTATACCCGATAACATAAGTTTATTATAATCAGTGCATTTACTTATCCTGCCCAGATATAGCATTGGTATATGCTTAATATTCACATAGGTAATAATTATAATGTATCTATTTTGTGGGATGAAAAATGATCTCCCCAAAAGCTTTGTTTTCCATGAGAGGAAGATTTTAAATATAATGTTCGGGTATGTTTATAGCCCAAGTGATCGATTCTCATAGATAGGACAATCAAGAATTTATCTAGCATTTAGTAGGCTTCATTCGTTTAAATCGCAGGAGAGGATTGTATTTGGTGTGTGTTCGTTGTATGCCCAAGTAAGAGGCAAGAAACCACCAAAATATTTTAATGTAGTAGATTACTCTACAGACCTTCGTGGTTATCCATATTCCTCATGTGAAGATAAAGATAGCTCCACCATGGAAGATGTTGATTATTGTGCTTAATTTTGAAAGTTCGGGCAAGATAAAGGTTATATTGGAGGTGTTAGTTCCTCAAGATCCACTTTAGTATAAATAGTGCGTTAGTAACTAGGGTCAATATCTGTATTGTGCTGCTAAATATTGCTAGTATTTGACAAGTAAATCAATGAAGAAAGTAATTAAATTGCGTAATTTAAAATGCTTATTTACAGAATGAATATTCAAATGCAATATTTAATTCTGGTTAGTAATTAAATAATACTCATATTTAAAATTATATGTATGAATAAAATTTATATCATAACTTAAGTTAGCATTAAGTTAAATGTAAGATGGTAAGTGTAACTTCTGATAACTGGCCTATAATTAGAATAGGTTATCCCATTAAAGACCATAAATGAAGTAAATGTATTAGAAATAAATTTAATATTTTGCGTATTGCATATGATGGGATTAATCATTTAAAAAAAAAAATAGTTAGTCAATAATTTTGAATAAAAGCTTCTACAAGGATACCAAAATTTAATAAACAATGTATTGGTAATGAAATGTACTTTTAGTTAATCGATCCATATGATTGCCTACAGGAGAAGTAGTAACCTCTAGTCCATAACCAAAAGAGTATACAGATTAATGTCAGTTATATTTTATATTTTTGTATTACTATGGGATTATTGAATAAAGGTTCATATTTTTTTTTTGTGATAATAATAAATTATAGTCTTGTTAAAATTTATTGTAGATTCATTTTTTTTGTTTTTATATGCTAAATATAAGTGTTTGCACAATATTTGCAAAACCTTTTCTTGAGTCCGAAATCATTCCAAATTCTTAAAAACTTAATATACCAGATAAATAAAGTTAAGCAGATCGGAATATGTCATTATATTTTAGTTTAATGATAATTATTTATGGAGTTGAAAACTTAAGACTAAACATTTACCTTTGTATAAAAAAATAAAAAAAATGAATTTATTCCCAAACCATTAACTTTGGTTGTACATTATTCCATTCCCATTTAGTTAAATTGTCTAAGTAATAAATCTTAGTTATATTATTGTGTTGTCATGGATGATGGAAGGACACAAAAAAGCACCCTTGTCTTTTTATTATTCTGACTGAGATTCTAAAAAAAAAAAAAAGGCTGTGTTATTCAAAATTATACGTCATTATTGAATAGAATTATCATCTCTTTAAATAATATAGCAGTGGATATGAGAGATGAAGACACATTAAATTAAGTAAAATAAATGTTTCCTATAGCCGACCAGAATGCCAGTCATATGCGACAACACAATACTGCCAAGCATTTCCTTACATGAAACAAAGAACCCTGAGATTAATATTATTATAATTATTCTTTAAATAATTAAGTGATCAATTATTGTTGTTATTACAATCGTGGCATGGCTTAAGAGAATTGAATGTACAATTGTATTATATGAAAGGTATTTTAGATCATATTGGAAAACTAATGGATATGTTGCTTTATTTTGGTTGCCTTAACAACAACCAGAAAAATTAGTGTCACAAGTGCAAATAAATAAACGAAACTAAAATAAACTAAACTAATAAAAATATACTGGGTTAGAAATAAAATAAAATAAACTAATATAAATAAACTAATAAAATACTGGGTTAGAAATGGCCACCCAACTACAGGGGCCTTCGATGGCTATAGCTGGCCACAAGGAATTTAGTAAACTTTTCTTGGAGTCAATATTAATATTGTTTGCACTTGAATGGATTAGTTATTCATTGATTAAAAATATTTACCAATAATGAATTGTTTTAGCCATAAGATATTATGTGAATATCTCTTATATGATCTAATCTTTTGCCACTGAAAAATAAATAATTAAGTTGTCAGTTTAGGATGTTGTGGTCTGTAGGCAATTCCATAAAACACTGTAATGATTTTATCATTTATGATGATCTGTTTGTCTGGTCTTGTGATTGGCACTTATGCTATATTACATAATATAATGATATTTATATGGACTAAGAAGCATGTGAAAAAAAAAAAAATCATATTTAGTAGTTAATGTTGGAGCTTTAGGGATATTAAATGTCAGAGCATAGTTTTTTGGTGTAGATTGTTTTTGATAGGAGAGGCATGGAGGCAGGATGTCTTGTCAATAATTTCTTATCGATAAATTTATTAATAGTTCATTGCTAATATTTCAGTACTGTTAAATACTAAAAGAGTTAGAGTTTTAATATGAGTGAAAACAAAGATAATCATAGTATTTCAGAGGATTTGGGAGGATCCCAAGAGTTACAATCCCCTGATACACAGACTCCATATTTTAGTGTACAATTAAAAGAGGAAGGGGAAGATTTGGATATAGCTAACCAAGAAGAAGCCACAATAATAAAGGGAAAACATGAAAATGAGCCAGATCAATTAATGAGAAATACATTGGAGGAATTCTTGAAAAAATTAGAAAAATCAAATAGTGAATTGAAAAGTCAGATACAAAACTCAAATAGTGAATTAAAAAGTGAATTAAAAAGTCAGATCCAAAACTCAAATAGTAAATTAGAACAATCAAATAGTGAATTAAAAAGTCAGATCCAAAACTCAAATACTAAATTAGAACAATCAAATAGTGAATTAAAAAGTCAGATCCCAAACTCAATTCATAAATTAGAACAATCAAATAGTGAATTAAAAAGTCAGATCCAAAATTTAAATATTAAATTAGAGAATCAAATGCAGGAGATCAAAGAGACATCTCAAAATCAAGTACAGGAGATAAAAGACTTAAGGGAAGATTTGAGAAATCATGTAGAAGAATCAAAATTGGCCTCTGAAAAGCTGGAAATAAGAATAAGGAAAGAGATCGAAACAAATTCTGAAAGGGCAGAAAATATGATTGAGGCTATCCAGCAGGACTTTAAAAGTCAATATATTGTATTAAACAATGAAGTACAGGAAATAAGAAATTATCAAAAGGAAACAGTAGTATTTCAAAGAGAAGTTCAGGATAGAGTTGAATCTATTAAGGGAGAATTAGACAGTGCTAGAAGTGAAGTCAGTAATTTGAAAGAGGAAGTTAAAAATACAACTCTAGCACCTGACAATGTAGTGAAAGGATATCAGAGCCAGATTACCAGATTAATAGCTAAACAAGAAACTCAAGAGTTGACCCAAAGTGAGATTAATCAAAATCTAGAAAGTGAGCTAAGTCAAGTTATGGGAAGAGTAGAAAATTTTAATGATATAATAAAGAGTAATGCACAGCTATTACATAATAATCTCCAAGATAAAATAGGGGAATTAATGACTCAGTGTAAGAGTAAAGCCTATCAAAGGTTAGAAGATAAATTCAAGATAGATAAAGATGAAACTATTAACCAATTGGAACACCAGATTAAACACTTAAATGTAGGCCTAAAAGATAGTTCAAAGAGAATAGACTGTGAATGGCAGAACTATAAGTTAGAATTAGAGAGTTGAATGCAAGCTATAGACTATAATAGGGATAATTTTACAAAAAGGGAAAAAGTTGTTCAAAGTAAAGGTTTATCTGAAACTCAAGTAAAGGAAACAAATAATGGTCATAATAACCAAGTAATATCTGAGTTACATACGGTAATTAATCCAGTAGAATCAATATACGATCCATTAAATGAGGCTAGAAGTAAAGTCATGCTAGAGCCAGAAAGTAATAGCTCTATGGCCTTAAAATTCTTAAAAATAAAATTTTTTAGAGGTGAATATCTGGAGAATCCACACGAGTATCTCCAGAATCTGGAGGAGTTATTCACCTTATGTCATTTATCTGAGATAGAAAAGATTGCTATTGCCGCTAACCATTTGTGTGCAGCATCTAAAGACTGGTGGCAATATTATTTATTAAACCAGAAACATACGGAGACTTCAAATATCTTATGTTAGCCAGTTTTTGGGGGGAAGACCGCCAAGATAACCTGAGATATCAGATATCTCAGGAAAGATATCATGTAAATAAGGGTAGTTATACTCAGTTTTTCAGGAGTCAGGCCATCAAATTGAAAACCTTGACAGCTTATCCTTTATCTGAGACACAAATTGTGCGAATAATTTGCCATAATCTGCCGAGGCATATAGAACAGATCTTGATTGCTGCTGACAGACGTACCATAGAAGAGGTAGTAGAAATTTTAGATTCGTTAGAGACCAGTGATAGGAATATTGATAATAGAAATAGGGTAAATAGAAACACCCATCCGATGGTGAGTAATATCAATTTTGCAGATAGGTCACATATGGGAAGGAGGAAGTTAGTTAGAGAAAAAGGATATTATAGGACAAATCCCTATGGTAGACAGAATAGCCACCTCAGTAGGCCAACAGTTAAGAGTAGAATTCTGAATGAGAATCAGCCTTCTACTAGTGGTATCCCAACAATACCAAAGAAAAATATAAAAGGTAGTAAAAGTAGCGGGGCATTAAATTAAAAAGGACCTCACAGGAATGTTCCTCACTTCAGGGCCCTATTTTTAAACATAGGGGGAACAGCATAATGTAGAACATGACCAAGCACTGGCCAGAATTAACCTTAAAAAGATGGGTGATAAACGCACTCGTTATTCCAAAACCAGTCCACATCCTTTTAAAGTCCATGATTTTGTTTTAATTAGAACTCCCCATGTGAGTAATCTCCGGAAACATATGATTAGAAAATTCATGTATCTTTATGAAGGCCCCTATGAAATTGTGAAACAAGTGGGTGAGAATGCCTTTTTAGTCTCAACCCCTGATGGAACAAGAGGTACCTATAATGCCTGAAGCTTACTACCATATCCCAAGCAAAATTCAATCTGTTAAACTGTATTTATTGACATAAGAAAGTAGGATATAAATTTAGTAATACCATAAGAAGTGTTAAAAATGCATATATTATTTTTTTTATTATAATGGTGGGAGAATTGTAACCTAGTGTTATTGACACTTGGTTTACTTGGCATTATTTCTGCAGGAAAACAATGCTATTCTTTAAAGAAATAAAAAGATAAAAAAACAATAGTAATAATTGATTAATAAAGTATGGTATTCACTCACTTTGGCATGTTTTGGGTGAATAACTAATAGATTTAATAACTCAATGTCATTTTAAAGAGAGAACATGAATAATTTAATTGAGATATTAATAATTAGAGCAAATTAATATGGTATAAAAGCTAAACAGTAATTGATTTTGGATGGGGAGAGTGGGTGAGTGTCTTATCATAAAGCACAATAACTTCTGGTAATTTCTTTTTGTAAAAAAATATATATAATGTTTAAAGAATTATACATCACTGATTGTTAATTTAATGTATTTATTATTTTTTTTATATTGTCAAATTACTTTGTAATCCAGGTAAATAATACTAAAACTATATGATTGTAATAGGTTTTTCCTTTCTTTTGTTTATGTTATAATCAAATGATTATTTTTCTGGAAGAGGTCGCTAAAGTAAAAAAAAAACAACAACAACAAAACGAAACAACCAATTTCATAATCAAGATCATTTTTTTTGGAAAAATATAGTCTGCTTTTAGTTTTCAAGGAAGGAACAGTGCTGAAATTTGGTAACTCAATTTTTTCATTTTTATTTTGCAGAAATAAATGTAATCAAAGTAAAATCTTAATAATATAATGTGTGGCTAAAATTTTTTGATAAGATATCCTGATTTTCTTTGCCACCTACCTATTTAAAGACCTTTTATACTTAAAAGTTTATTGTCTCACGCTAAAGTTCAAAAATGACAGAAGTAACTAAGGGAGTCACGAAAAGTGTTATTATGTCTAAATTAAGGAAGATAAATGATTTCCAAGTGAGAAATAATTATTTATTAACTTTATGTCATTTATTGATATTTTCTTGGTATAGAAAGAAAAAAAAAAATAATTGAAAGAAATATTTTGAAACCAAGGAAAATCAACTAGAAACATTTTCGCGCTCTTTCTCAATATTGTCTGCCTTTACAAGTAATGTAGTTACATACGTTAAAATATGTTTTATTCACCTAGAATTGTCTGGAAATAATAATAATGATAAATAAGATTAAATTATGCACCTGTATGTTTTTTTAAAAGAAATATAAAAATATATATATATATATATAAACTTTCTCAGAGTAAATATGGGAAAAGTTATATAGGGGCATTCTTACGGAGAAGTTATCGTTAAAAAAATTTATAATTCCTAAAGTATGAACAAAACCAAATATCTTAGTGACTTAATGATAAAAATAAATGATATATTCTATTATACATCAGTTGGAATTATTAAAACTTCATGTACACATAAATTGACTGCAGTTATTATCATAATAATCTCTCGGAAAATTGCGCATTTTCGTCCATAAGTAAGCTAGCTAATAAGTATACGTATCGTCAATAAAAAATATTGTGTATGTTTATCGTTTATCGTCAACTGTTCGTTATGTTAGAATATGTATATTTTATTTTCTTGGATCCCAAAATTGTAGTAGTTTAATTCAAGTAAGAATTAATCTTCAATTCTGCTATATGTTTCTTTACCTAATTTATTAAACGCACAAAATAAGAGAAAACTTTTATTTAAAGGAAATAATACCATGCGTTTATTGTTTTTAAACTTGCTTCGTGAAATACCACTGGATAAAGCTCTTCACCTGGACCAATTGCTCAACAGAAAAACCTTTTCTAATGAGAGAGTATGCACTTGTTAATTAATGATTGTTTAAAACTAAGTTATAAATGATATGTATTTTTTTTATATCACATAGATTGAAGTCTGTATGGTCAAGTGATATTTAATAGCCTTGTAATGACAAAGGTATGTTTTAATATAATTATTATAGGCTAAGTTGATATTTAACACGAAAGAAAAAAAAATCTATAAAATATGTTTTAATTATTACATACAATTGTAGGTAGAAATTTTGTATGTTAGATATGTAAAAGAAAAAAAATATTTAGATATTTAAGGGGTAAAATAAATATTGAAAATTATCAGAAGTAACTAAAAAAAAAATGCTATAACAAAATATTTCTTGTTAAAGTTTTGAAACGAATTTATACTGTATTAATTGAGGAATTTATTCCTAATTATTCTTAAATAACACATCCACTTTATGTAGTTTAAGATAGTATGCTACCAACTATTTTGAATGTTCCTTTATTAAAATTAAAATTATTATACTTTTATTCTATGATGTCCATTGATTTCAGATGTTGATCAAAGTATACCCGATAACATAAGTTTATTATAATCAGTGTATTTACTTATCCTGCCCAGATATAGCATTGGAATATGCTTAATATTCGCATAGGTAATAATTATAATGTATCTATTTTGTGGGATGATAAATGATCTCTTCAAAAGCTTTGTTTTCCATGAGAGGAAGATTTTAAATATAATGTTCGGGTATGTTTATAGCCCAAGTGATCGATTCTCATAGATAGGACAATCAAGAATTTATCTAGCATTTAGTAGGCTTCATTCGTTTAAATCCCAGGAGAGGATTGTATTTGGTGTGTGTTCGTTGTATGCCCAAGTAAGAGGCAAGAAACCACCAAAATATTTTAATGTAGTAGATTACTCTACAGACCTTCGTGGTTATTCCATATTCCTCATGTGAAGATAAAGATAGCTCCACCATGGAAGGTGTTGATTATTGTGCTTAATTTTGAAAGTTTGGGCAAGATAAAGGTTATATTGGAGGTGTTAGTTCCTCAAAATCCACTTTAGTATAAATAGTGCGTTAGTAACTAGGGTCAATATCTGTATTGTGTTGCTAAATATTGCTAGTATTTGACAAGTAAATCAATGGAGAAAGTAATTAAATTGCGTAATTTAAAACGCTTATTTACTGAAGGAATATTCAAATGCAATATTTAATTCTGGTTAGTAATTAAATAATACTCATATTTAAAATTATACGTATGAATAAAATTTATATCATAACTTAAGTTAGCATTAAGTTAAATGTAAGATGGTAAGTGTAACTTCTGATAACTGGCCTATAATTAGAATAGGTTATCCCATTAAAGACCATAAATAAAGTAAATGTATTAGAAATAAATTTAATATTTTGCGTATTGCATATGATGGGATTAATCATTTAAAAAAAAAAAAAAATAGTTAGTCAATAATTTTGAATGAAAGCTTCTACAAGGATACCAAAATTTAATAAACAATGTATTGGTAATGAAATGTACTTTTAGTTAATCAATCCATATGATTGCATACAGGAGAAGTAGTAACCTCTAGTCCATAACCAAAAGAGTATACAGATTAATGTCAGTTATATTTTATATTTTTGTATTACTATGGGATTATTGAATAAAGGTTCATATTTTTTTTGTGATAATAATAAATTATAGTCTTGTTAAAATTTGTTGTAGATTCATTTTTTTTTGTTTTTATATGCTAAATATAAGTGTTTGCACAATATTTGCAAAACCTTTTCTTGAGTCTGAAATCATTCCAAATTCTTAAAAAACTTAATATACCAGATAAATAAAGTTAAGCAGATCGGAATATGTCATTATATTTTAGTTTAATGATAATTATTTATGGAGTTGAAAACTTAAGACTAAACATTCACCTTTGTATATAAAAAAAAATGAATTTATTCCCAAACCATTAACTTTGGTTGCACATTATTCCATTCCCATTTAGTTAAATTGTCTAAGTAATAAATCTTAGTTATATTATTGTGTTGTCATGGATGATGGAAGGACACAAAAAAGCACCCTTGTCTTTTTATTATTCTGACTGAGATTCTAAAAAAAAAAAAAAAGGGCTGTGTTATTCAAAATTATACGTCATTATTGAATAGAATTATCATCTCTTTAAATAATATAGCAGTAGATATGAGAGATGAAGACACATTGAATTAAGTAAAATAAATGTTTCCTATAGCCGACCTGAATGCCAGTCATATGCGACAACACAATACTGCCGAGCATTTCCTTACATGAAACAAAGAACCCTGAGATTAATATTGTTATAATTATTCTTTAAATTAATAAGTGATCAATTATTGTTGTTATTACAATCGTGGCATGGCTTAAGAGAATTGAATGTACAATTGTATTATATGAAAGGTATTTTAGATCATATTGGAAAATTAATGGATATGTTGCTTTATTTTGGTTGCCTTAACAACAACCAGAAAAATTTGTGTCACAAGTGCAAATAAATAAACGAAACTAAAATAAACTAAACTAATAAAAATATACTGGGTTAGAAATAAAATAA
>JAQFVV010006951.1:157341-235119 GCA_028023455.1 Epiperipatus broadwayi | reverse complement strand
CTGAGTTTAACAAAAACTATAAAATTGTTTGCAAAATGAAGTCCTATGTTTCCCTCATTAACTCTTTCATCAAGTGCAAATTCATTATTTTTTCTTGTTTTTTATAGCATATATTTATTTGAACCAGAGCAAGATTATAAGTAATTATTAATACTTTTGCAAAATACTGTATTTTTTAAAACCAACAAAACATCAGATAATCACCATTTCATATGCTTACACAAGCTGCTATTAGTATTAGCAAACTCTCCAGACAGTAGTGTCACCCAGTGCAAGCTTTAGTAATCAATGGATGCAGGAAGATTTGTGCATAAAATCCCCTTCTACTGCCTATGTATCCAATATCCCCAGACTAATTTCTAGCTTGTAGCTTTCTTGAGTGTTGAGCTTTAGATCTAAGAGCACTGCACCTAGATCTAATGATCTAATGCAACCCTCCAGAAACCTCCTACTACTGTCTGGAGAGTTTTCTATTACTGTATTTTTTATTATATATGCCCTGTTTCTGCAAAAACTTTAATAGAAGGTTTTTTTTTCTATAGGTGGCCAGATAGTAGAATTTTTAGTCTCTTATTAACAGATATACATGTAGAATTTTTAATCAACGGAGTCATTTGTTTCCATTTCTTTATGTTTAGCTTACAATTTTTTATATAAATAAAGAGTAGATTATAATAAAAATATAAATGCATGTAATTGGTTTTTATTTCTAATATTAATTTTAGTGCTTTCTAAATAAAAATTATAAAAATTATTTGATAATGATTATAAAAAATAAGGTCAAACATATGTTGATACAAATTAATAAAAAACGTCATACATCACATGATTATATAGCTTGTATTTACAAATATGTAAAACAGAGAACATGCTAATAGCTGTAAACAAGCTTATTTTATTATTATTTTTTATGATAAATGCCACAAGTGAACGCATTCTAAATCTTTATCTAGGATTATCCACATCTTGAAACTGGTTTTTGTCTATCACTCTTGTCAGTGAGAGATAGGACATCAGATTCAAAATAACAACTCAAGCCCAGCATTTATCTAATACTTAACAATTAAGTAGAAGATCTGAAATTTTTAGACATCTATAAATCTTCAAATCTAGTACTCCAACTGAAACAACCATATGGGATTAAACTAAATTCATGTACAACATATATTAATAGCCTTACCGATCTAATATAGCCAAAGCCTCAACAGTCAAGTCATATATTACATGACTTATAGACAAAATATTAACACGAATATATATTTGATAAAAAACGTCTTTCAGATATTGCTATTGTAAGTATTATCCCTTATAAAAAGTGTTCTTATCTCTGTCTCATAAATTGTATGGAACTATAGTGCTAGAGTAGAAAACTTTGCAATTGAAAGACCTACGAATGCAACTTGTTCTATCACTTCCTGGTACTTATCATTTCCCGAGCAAAAAAGCCATTCCATTATTTTTTATATTGGTAACAGTTATTATTATTGATTACAAACTGCATGTGGTATATGTGTTCATTCTTTCTTAGCCAAGAGGTCAGCACAGCGGCTTTGCAAGCAAGCAGTTGGTTGCAGACGGTTGTTGCGGGTTCATCTCCCAGCCAATGCTATGACATATGGAGAAAAAATAAATGTAAACTTTATAATAAATCTAATCCCTAAGATATTAAATAAAATAATAACCTTTTTTGTTGATTCGATTAAAACTTGATAAAGGAGAGGCGATGCAGAGGCAGATAAAGAATAGTTTCCTAATTAAAAATAAAAGAAAAATTAATACAAAATTTTTATGCAAATACTTAATCAGTCACAGATACAAATACATGCACACATATCTATACGCAATTCATAAAATCATAGATTTATTAGTAAAAAAAGTAATATTAAAATTTGCTTTACACAATATATGAAATTTACACAAAGTATATGAAATTTACACAAAAATTTCTACAAATATTTAAGCATGTGCAGAACAAATTATTTACACATACATCTATCAATAAAAAAACTAATGTTATTAAAATATAATTAACACAAGATTATATACCCTTTTTTAATCAATGCTAAGCTTATTCTTGTACTATATTTTAAAAATTCAATGAAAATCCTCTTCAATAGAGTTTTTGCAATAATTTCACTAAAAGATAAAGTTTTGTAGAAAATGTAAGACATGCTTTTATAGAAAGAACAAACAAAATGTAGTTATTAAAACAGGCAAAACTCTTGATACATATTGCCATTCAGTGCAAGTCAGAGTAATAAATGGATGCCAGAAGGCTTGTGCATAAAATCCCCATCTAATGCCTACTCATCCAATATCCCCAGACTAGTTTCTGACTTGTGGCTTCATCAGTGAGGAGCCGTGGATCTGAGAGCACTGCACCTAGATCTAGTCTGGAGATATTGGATGAGTAGGCACTACATGGAGATTTTATGCCCAAGCCTTCTAGAATTCATCGATTATCCTGGCTTGCACTGAGTGGCAATATGTATAGAGAGTTTTACCTGTTTTAATAATAGTTATAAGCAAGCATAAGAAATGGTGATCATGTGATGTTTATTGCCTTAAAAGATGTAAAGTTATTACAAATAATTTTATTTATATGTCTTATGATTATTTATTCTTAGTTAACTACAAACAAATATTATAAAGAGTGTAGATGTTATAACCAGAAGATTAATTCACAAAAGGTTTTATTAAGGCATTTATTTTTAAGGTAAGCATAGATTTAACAATCGTTAATTATGTGATTAATGATTTTTATTTGCCTAGATTGCATAAATGAGAAACAATTGGCAAACATATCATACTTGATAAGTAATATTTACTAAGGCAATAAACCTTTAAGCATGTGCACTTGAAAATACAAAGGTAGTTACCTCTACAGGTCTTAACCACAAGCTTACTCTTTGGAAGAAAAGAGGAGAACCTTCTTTACTTTAACCTACTTTCTATATAAATAGGTGAAGCTGAAGCGGTTAGAACTGAGAGCATGAAGCTATTCAATACTTCACTGATTAAGTCCACAATTCCTATTACCCATTAGTAGTTGCAAAATCTTTCAATTTACAATGAGTCAATGGAAAGATGTTATAGTTAGAAATCTATTATGATAATTTAAAGTTGTAATTATAAATTTATTTAACGCACATTGATTACGTAAGTAATATTTACTAAGGCAATAAATCCCTTGATGAGAAGGAGACTATCCAATTTAAGTATAATATATCAGATGAACAGATTTAATATAACTTAATTATCATACAAATACATGTTCTTGGTGATACATTCCAAAATTCAATCAGGGAGGCAATTGAAAATCCAACCATAAACATGTTAGAAAATATGTTATTGAATGATTGTCAGATTTCTGTAAGGTATGTCTCCTGCTGTAACACTTCCTATAGTATTTTGATAACAATTTGTAAACCGTGGATTAAGTGAATAAACTTTGCTACATATTATTGATTATTGTTCCCTTCTAAATAATGTAAAATTAGTAAGCTTGCATTATCACTTCTAAGATTTACATGGTTATTAAGATGTAAGCCATTTTCCAAATCAAACATTACTACTATATTTAACAATTTTATGAATACAGGTGGAAGCAATATTACAGAAAATTAAAATACCTTCCAAAAAATTAAGATATGTAATACTACCACAGAGTTTGTTCAATTCATGGGTTCTATTATGATCCACATGAAATGCAGATTTATAACTGCACAATAATTAATGAAAACCACTTATCTATATAAAAATACATTTAAGTAAGTAAGTTGAAAATCATGCAGTAAAATGATAATTAACAAAATATGTCAGTATATTTTCTAAATATAACATTAAGTTATGGTTTTTCAAATTAACGGTTTGTATCTTCTTTATATATGTGTGTGGTCATGGGTATCAGTTGTAAAAAAACGAAGTGGACAGCTGTCTGAGTTCAAGTTATGTCTAATTACGTTAAATTCAGTATAGACAATATGCATGCATTTAAATATTACTTAGTATATTAAGGAAACCAAGTCATACTGATGAGAGCCATTATATTGAAACCGGTTTGGGGATATGGATAATTTTAGATATTTTAATTGCTTTCTCTTGTGGCATTTATTGAAAAGGTTGTTTAGAGATGTTAGCATACTCATTATATTATATTTGCAAATACAAACTAATTTACGTCATGTGATGTATGACTTGGTTTCATTACTCTTATACTTTGGCTTTTAAGGCTTTGGTGATGTTATATTGCTAATTGTATTAATATATGGTCTATTTGAATTTAGTTTAGTCCCATATGGCCATTTAAGTTAGATAACTGAATTTGAAGACATATAGATGTCTGAAAATTTCAGACTTTCTACTTAATAGTTAAGTATTAACTAAATTCTGGGATTCTGTTTGTATTTAGATCTAGTATCTGCATGTACTAGTGCTTCACTGATAAGAGCCATTAGCTTGAAATCAGTTTGGGGGTGGGGATAATTCTAGATAGAGATGTTAAATGCTTTTTTCTTGTGGTAATTTATCAAAATGCTTCTCTAATTAGAGCTACTAACACATTCGTTCTATTATTTAATATGTAGATAATTTGATTTATGAAATGTTTTTTTTTTTACATCTGTAACACAAAATAGTTTTTCTTTCCAACTTAGGCATGGCTGAGTGCACTTTTGGTAATGTTCACCAGAATTATCATTGAAAGTTCACTCTGTTGTGTCTAAGTTGCAAAAGAAAAAAAACATTTCATGTTGCAGATGTAAAAAAACATTTTGAAATGAAATTAAAAATACAGACGAAGTGAAAACGTAACATTATATATATATATGTAAATAATAGTAATAGTAACAAGTCAGATGTCACATGACTTATATATAGCTTGCACTTACAAATATGTAAAATTAAGAGCGTGCTAATAACTCTAAACAAGCTTTTTTTTTATTTATGATAAATGCTACTCCAAGAGAAGGCATTCAAATCATTTTTATCTTGAATTGTCCCCATCCGCAGACCGGTTTCGACCTATGGGTCTCTTCAGTGAGGAGCTGGGACATTAGATCTAAAAAACCAACTCAAACAAAGCATTTATCTAAAAGATAATTGTTAGAAGAAGATCTGAAACTTTTAGACATCTACATGTCTTTAAAGTCAGCTCTCCAACTGAAAAAATCATATGGGCCTGAACTTAATTCAGATACTCCATATATTAGTAGGCTTAGCTCTTTAATTTAGCTAAAGCCACAACAGCAAAATAATAATAGTAATAGTAACAAGTCAGATGTCACATGACTTATATATAGCTTGCACTTACAAATATGTAAAATTAAGAGCGTGCTAATAGCTCTAAACAAGCTTTTTTTTTTTTTTTATTTTTTAGTAAAATAAATTAGTTTCTAAAATAATGGTCTGACAATTCAATTCCATTTTAGAAGTAGGTCATAAAAGCAGCCAAGAATGGTCACAAATCTATTGGCAATATTATCCCAATATTTAGTAAGATCAAATAGAGTTAACTTTACCATTGGATTTGGAAAGAAGATATATTTTTATAGGAAGCCCATTTTATTCTTTAAACAATTATTAGAAAATAAGATAATACCTTTTATTATACATTTTTATGAGATAATTTATTTTCCTATCTATAATTTAAAATAATTTTAATATATGAATTTTTTTTACAGTATAGGCTTTTTATACCCACACTCCAATATGTAATATATAGGGGGTTTGAACTCAGACTTTCACATGACCTTCAACTATCCATGCTATCTCATACTGCTGACACCCTTGATCACACACATGTTGAAAATATGGATTACTTATCTGTTAACATGTGTGTGATCAAGTGTCAGTATGACATAGCATGGATAGTTGAGGGTCGTGTAAAAATCTGAGTTCAAACTCCTAATGTAAGATAATGTGAAAGAACACAAAGCAATTGTAAAAGGAAAGACTTCAGAATACCTGTAATTTTTCTATTAGTATGCAGCATTAAATAAAAGTATATGTTTATGATTGTGTAAAAACTATTCAAAAACTGCCAGATTTTCAACATATTAAACCACTAAACATCACATGATCACTATCTCATACTAGCACATAATTGTTATTAAACAATTCAAATCAAAGCAAAAACTCTCCATATAGTAGTGCCATCTTGTGCTAACAAGAGCAATCAATGGATGCCAGAAGGCTTGTACATAAAATCCCTATCTAGTGCCTACTCATCCAATATCCCCAGACTAGTTTCCAGCTTGTGGCCTTCATCAGTCAGGAGCCTTGGATCTGAGAGCACTGCACCTAGATCTTAGGATCTAATGCAACCCTCCAACACCCACCTTTTAACTCTATTTAACTATAAAACTATCTTGCACATAAAATGTATTTTATATCCAATTTTCAATAGATGAGAAAAATAAATTATGCTTATATCCTATAAGATTATGTTTCACTCATCGATTGTAAAAGGTCATAATTATATAGTAGTGATTCCTTGCTTAGATAAAAAGTAAAACATTTTTATATGATTAAAGTAAGATTCCAAATTTCTAGAAAAGTTTCGTTTGGTAAAAGTTAAAACAATATCAATAGGACAGATCTATTTACTGCAACACTTTTTTTTAATATTAATGATGATAATATGAATAAAATTGTTAATAAAACTAAATACTGTGAAAAAGCATTTTGCAAAATTTTATATCTGTTATACTTATCATTTAGGGTTACTTATCCCTTTTTTTTTTTGGATAACAAACTAATTTCTTCCCCAAATTCTTAAATAAGTTATTTTTTTGCTTTTATATTTAAGATTACATAGAGGCAAAACTTTCCATACAGTACAGCCACAAAGTGCAAGACAGATTAATCAATGGATGCAGGAAGGTGTGTGCATAAAATCCCTATCTTATGCCTAGTCATTCAATATTCTGATTAATTTCTAGCTTGTGGTTTTCATCAGGGAGGAACCTTGTTTCTGAGAGCACTGCACTTTGATTTCAGGATCTAATGCGACCTTCCAACTATATAGCTTTGAATCTAACATGAAAACACAATAATGTTTTCAATTCAAGCTCATCAGCTTGTATAATCATATAGATTGGAACTCAGTTCAGCATCCATACTTTTTGGTGTCTTTGGTTCTTTAATAATCACAGTCACCATAACTTTATTGGGCAGAAACTAGTTTAAAAATATTGGATGAATAGGCACTATACACAAACCTTCCTGCATCTATTGATGACTCTGGCCTTTTGGAGAGTTTTGCCTCTGTGTAAACAGCTTGTGTAAGCATAACAAATGGTCAACATGTGATATAGAAAGATTATACAAACTTTTATCATAGCACTAGTTTTAAAGTTATTTTGAAAACTCCTTTTATTATGAATTGTTAAAAAAATGTTAACAGAAGTTAGTGGTGCCTTAATTCTAACTCGTTTCAAAAATCAATAGTTTTCCTGTATTGGTATTATTTTTGTTGACATTCATCTGTAAAAACTGTTTATAAAAAGAATATTATGGGTGAGCAACCTTGTTAGGTTTACTATGTTATAATACATTGATAATTTTGTTTTCTTCAACATTTTGGGATAGTTTTTAGGTGAATAGTATTAAAATGACAGTATGATTCTGTCAGCACGAATGAATTGTGCTTAATGGGGTTTATATAACATATGGAATAACAATCATGAACATTTTATTTATGGGAGAGAAGTCATGCCAAGATCCTTAAATGCATCTATGTTCAAAACAGTAACATATACAAAGAGAAATGGTTAAATAATCTGTTTAACCTTCATTCCACCATCATTTTTCTGAGCATATTGTAGAATAGATTACACATCAATGCAATCCATTATTAAAATTTGTAATTGCTTTAGAAACAGGTTTTGTTCCAAATACACAAACATACACACCAGTTATATCCCAGCATGACCCTTGAATTTTTGCTTAATAAGTTTCTTCATTCATCCCTCCATGCAATGTTTTTTTTTTGCAAGTTTCCAAACAGATTAAAATTTTTTTCATATAGATCATCAAAAATCAATTTAGGTTACTATCCAAATATCTGTCATGAAAAGTGTACTTAGTTATCCTTAGATACAAGTAAACCAGAAATTAAAAAAACAGCTTAAATAATTACCATTCTGCAGTTGGTAACCTTTAGTGAGTACCACCTTTTCTTTAATTGGTCTTTGGAGGCTTTATAGGAGAGACAATACATTATTTAAAGACTATTGTGTCACATATCCTAACTTCTTAGCAACATTTGTAGCCCTTATAATTGTTTTTATTTAGTTGACTCTGTCTTTACTAACACTTGGGGTTATTATTGTTTGTTTTTATCTAGTTTGTTTTGTTTTCTGTGTGTCTTTGGTAACACTCATAGTCCTTATTATTTGTGTTGATTTAGTATAGGTTGGCTTTCTTTTTGACTGTCTTTGACCCATTTTAACTACTAATGTAGTTATAATATTTTATTCCTAGTGATAATATATTTTTTAAATTTGCAAACAGTTTTAGCAAAAAAAACATGTGAACAATTTAAATTTCTTATTTTATATAAGATTCAATTTAGTCATATTAAACTGTATTTAAACTTTCATCATTCCTAAATCCTGAAATTATATCATCATCATTATTGTCAACCATTGGGTGAAGATCTTTCCAAATTTAATCCATCTCCGATTTCTAATCTCATTTTTTGACATGACACCAGCACACTTCCTTATTTCATCTAGCCATCTCACATGTGGTCTTTTTTTAGGTCTTTGATACTTTTAGAATTCAGTTAAGGTTTCAACTGCCCATCTGCCATCTTTTCTAGCAATATTTCCAGCCCAACTCCACTTCAGTCTCTCAATTATTTTAATGATGTCAGTAACACCTGTTTGATCTCATCCACATATTTCCTTTTCAATCTTCTCTTATTCTATATGTCTCCATGATTTATGGGGTAGTCTGGAATCTCTATATTATTATTCTGTTAAGTGCCAAGTTTCATATCCATAAATAAGAATCGATAGCTATACAAAACTATGAATGTAAACAAAAAATATTAAACACATTAAAGAAATGCTTTTATTCATATAAATGTACTAAAATGTAAAACAATCTGATGTATAGATTGTCATTGATGGAAAAAAGTGGATTTAGTTGCAAGTCTATCTTTAAATATGATCATACCACACATTAGCCCGTGCTGTCTGATTGGTGCATTTGGTAGAATTCCAATTTGGGATCATGAGGCCCAGCATTGATTCTGGCATTCACAAATCTGGTGCTCAAACCTCTTATAAATTCTTAAGCAATGAAGCCATATGTCTATTTTTAATCTCACACATTATGCCCTGTACATGAGGTGTCAGATTGACTTTAGGTCAACATGGGTGTGATGAGAATCTCGGCCTCAAGGTCGTCTTTGAGCGTTCCATCATCAGATTTTGAATTGGATGGACGATTGAAGAGTTTGAGTGTGGAGTGAATTGAAACCTGCCCATGAAAGTATGAAGATTGGCTATCTTTAATATATATCTGAGCACTTATTGCATATATGTGTAGAGATGATAATCCAGACCAACTGATGATTGCTGGTTTAGCATGATATATATATATATATATACTGTATTGGTGATTATTTATCTTTTCAACATATATGCGCTCAAATATATCAGTGTTATGAGATAGAGTGGAATGTATGAAAGTCTGTGCTCATATGCCCTATATATTAATCTATTTATGTGAATAAAATACTTTTTTTAATATTACAAACACAATTCAGAATTTTCCATTCTCATCTGTAAATGTAAACAAAAAAACTTTGACTTCTGAACTGTTGTTTTTAAATATATCTTCTATTTTTATTAAGTCTACTAAATAAATTCCATTCTATTTTATTTTAATTATTTTGTTTTATTTTTATTAGTAGATAAAAACTGAACCAAGACACTCAACCATCCTTTTTTTAAATATTTTTTCATTAACGATACACCTTGCACGGTTTGGCACAGTTGATAGAGTATCCGATTTGGGATTGATTTGGGATCGATTCTAGTACTCACACTTCTGACGTTTGAACTTTTTATAAACTCCTGAGCAATAAAATCATTAGTGTGTTTTTGTAATTAACAATATTAAACCAAAGTAAAATCATTTTCCTGCATGGGTTAAATATTTTTTTTAAATTATTACATTTTGAATTACAAGTGTCAAATTAACTCAGCCCATATCTTTGACACCATCCACTTTAGATAAATATAGTATTGACTATTATTAATCATTTACTAAACTAGAGATTGTCTCTAGCATAGATATAAACTTTAAGACTCTATTAAAGATTAATATATCTGATTTTTTTGTAATTAAACACACAAACACATGGAGATATTCACATTTCTTTTTTCCCATGTGTAATGTCTTTATAAATATATTAAATAATCTCAATATTACTAAATATTATTTTAAATTCATATAAATAAGGATACAATAAAAGACAAATCACCCTAAGATGCATTTCATGCTGAACCAGCACTCATCAGTTGGTCCAGGTCACTATCTCTCATATACATCTTTATTATATGAAAAATATTTATCTATATTAAATAATTACATTTGAATTACAAGTGTCAAATTAACTCAACCCACATCTTTGACACCATCCACTTTAGATAAATATAGTATTGACTATTAATAATCATTTACTGAACTAGAGATTATCTATAGCACAGATATAAACTTCAAACTCAGTTAAAGCTTAATATATCTAACATTTTAAAA
Organism: Epiperipatus broadwayi; assembly: GCA_028023455.1. Classification (NCBI taxonomy): domain Eukaryota; kingdom Metazoa; phylum Onychophora; class Udeonychophora; order Euonychophora; family Peripatidae; genus Epiperipatus; species Epiperipatus broadwayi. The sequence goes on along the minus strand of JAQFVV010006951.1, from coordinate 224,346 downwards.
TAAACATACAAACACACAAAATGTGTCTTGGGGATCATTTGTCTTTTATGGCATATTTATTTATATGAATTTAAAAGAATATGTGGCAATAGTGAGATTATTTAATATATTTTTCTAATATGTTTTTTTCTCATAAGAACTTTATTACTTAGATAAATAATTACATTAGTACAATGGTGAAAGCAATATAGTTAATGACATAGCTGGGATGAGAATCACACAACTAGTCTTGCCATCAGGAACAACTAAATGTACAGCCCAAGCATCATAAATGAAAATCTGCAATGGAAAGAAGGTCCCATGTATTCTTAAAAATCAATAAAGGAGCTAATTTTTTGGCTCTATCATGGATAGACTGAAGCTTTGATATGAATAATTGATGGGGATTCTCAATGGTAAGATTAGAGATAAGCATACAACTAATGGACCAATATGCAAAAAGTAAGAAAGTGAAAATCCTAATAGATGGAAACACACAATTGCCAATACTACTAATCAGGGTAGTGAGAGTAAGCTTTTTGCTTATATAGATGGAGGCTATATTGGCTTGGTAACATTAAAGTGAGGTACCATGCCAGACAACATGCAACATGGTCTTATGATCCCTATGACATAAAGGGCAGACCTGGTCTATGCACAAGAAACCCCTATATGTAATCAGAAAATGGCTTGTAGACAGAACATTTAGGTTTATCTTGATCAGAAAATCTAAATATTTAGGTTCCAGATGCCACTGCTTAAATTTTTTAATAATGGTATGATTAGAGAAAGATAAAATGGATGGATAAGGAGGAGTATCATTATTAATAAGATGATATGTCTTCCAGAAATTAATTTTTTGAATTTGTTTGAATAAGAATCATGGTAAATTTTGAGATGTGCTCTAATACGGACAACAACCAGATCTTCTCAGAAGGAGGAAGGGTGTCTGTAGGAGAAATAGCGGTGAAGCATAACACATCAGGAAGCCAAGGAAAATTTTTTAAAATGGTATTATAGGCACATTGGAATTGGAACATTGCAATGGAGTGAAGTGAAAGTACATTGACTTTTGTATGCTTCTGAAGGTTTCTGAGGCTAATATCTACAGTCCTGCCCTTCAAAAACATTTTCAGCATAAATTGTTTTTTTCCTCATAAACTCTCATGAGGAATTGATGACCGGCATGAAATAAGAAATCCTTGGAAACACAAGGATGTTAAGAAGCAAGGTCTTTAAAAATAGAGACATATAGACTTTTGATAATGAAGATGTGATTTGTAAGTAGATAGGAGAAATGATTCTTCAATGGTTTTTCTCATTGCTGAGGGAGAATTAAAGATCGAAAAACCTGCAAATTTTTTGGATTTGGCAGAAAATAGTGAGGTGATAGTGTTCCCGGAGAATAACTTCTCTGCTGAGGATTTGCCCATGTTATTAGCTGTCTTTATGCAAATTACTTCAATTACAAATATAGTCTAAATACCTGTATTTATTTAACTTTTACATTTGATTTTTCCAACTAATCTTTTGAAAATCCTTCTAAAGTAGATAAAACTATTGTTTACCAAATTACATTATCTCTGTCTTTAATTATTTAGTTTAATTTATATAATTACTTGCAATAAACAATAAAAACAATTACAAGAAAGTTTTAAAATTAATTACAGAAACATTTTAAATATATTAACTTTTAAAGTTGTAAGTATAAATTTATTTAACGCTTGTGGTTAAGACCTGTAGAGGTCGCTACCTTCGCATTTTTAACCGCACATTCTTTAGGTTTATTGCCTTAGTAAATATTAACTTTTAAAGTAAATGTATTTATAAAATATTACTACAGCATCAATAAGAATAGTTAAAAATAAAATTTTAAAAAATGTTTTATTTATTTTTGCCATAAAGATAAAATAAATAATTTACATAGTATAATGAAGTTTTTTAAAAGGTTTTATAATAATCTATTTTATGTATTACCATTTATATTGTAATGGTGTGGAGATATGGAATAAGAAAACATTAATAAGCCACTATATTTTAATAGAAAAAAAGTGGAGGATCAACAAATAAGCGAAGAATCAGCAGATCAAATAGTTGAGGTAATAAACATAGTGGATGCAGAAAATAATCAAAAGCGAGCATTCAATGTGACTGGATTTAAAAGAACCATACTATAAAATCTTAAACGAATCATCATCTGTTCAATGCTGATTTAGGCACACTATAAAGCAGCAGTCGTCTATTTTTACTGCACATGCTTGGATAGGTACTAAAATAACTATAAATGTAAGGATATATTAAAATGTTAGAATCTATTATACCAGTGCTGACTATTATCAATGCTCAAGGTCATCTGGGGTCATGAATGTATTGGCTGTACTTGAACTAATAATCACATAGAGGCTAAATTCTCCATACAGTAGCACCACTCGGTGCAAGCCAGAACAATCAAAGGATACAAGGAGGTGCTACTGTATGGAGAGTTTATCTTCTGTGTAAACAGCTTGTGCAAGCATAAAGAATGATAATTATGTGATGTTTAGTGAACTAATCAACATGATTTAAAACATTTCATTATCTTAGTAATATCCAAATAATTCTAAAAAAATTAAATATATACCGTTATATTTCATATAAGACAATATACGTAATATTTAATCTATTCTATTATCAAATACATCCATTGAAATAACTGGAAATACTGATTAATAAATTTATTGATTAATTAGAAACAAAAATAATAAAAAGAAAATGAATATTCTGATAAATTCTCTATAATACAAATAGGTTATTCTGATTTTAATTATCCGAAAATATTTCAGCAGATTAAAAAACAAAACAATAAAATTTATCGAAATATATAAACAAGCAGTTTACTAACTCATTTATGTATACAGGTACACGGATGTGCATGTTTGATAAAGCAAAATATTCCAATCACTAATAAGCGAGTAAACATTAATCTGTTTTAATAAGCATAATCCAAATATTTTAATTATCGATACTGCTTTTAAAATTATTTTTAACACTTTTATATTGACTATGTTAATATCTAAAAAAAGTTACATTTAGCAATTTTATTATATTTTGCCAAGTCTAAAACAAATCTTTTATGAATTACATAACAAAATTTAAAAAAAAAATACCTAGAGTTTTTATTGTCTGGAAGATTTTAAAATTTTCTGACTTTTGTTAGTCAGTCACTCATATTTTGTTTTCTTGATGAAGTCTTATTTGAATTAATTAGATGATTTAATTCAACTCATTCAAATGTAGTTTACTTTTAAAACAAATTAGTGAAGGTTAAATACATTTTTTCTTGGGAAATAGCCAGACATAGGTTTTTGTTAACAACTGAGTTAGTGTTTGAAATAATACATCAATATTAATTATATTTTATTCATATTGACTTGGTTTTTTGTGCTTCACACCTGTATAAAAGTTTCAGTAATAACAGGTGAAGGAATAATAATCAGCTTTGGTCTGCAATTTTATTTCTATGCAGCAGCAAAGTTTTTTTTACACGTTTACATCTTCATATGTCTATAAAAGCTAAACCACTGGAATCTATCATTAGGCTGGTTATTCTTATATATTGCTGGTAAAAATAACGATGGCTAGTAACTCAGTTTCACTTTTATAATCTCAGTGATACAGGTTCATTTGTTAGTGTTTGCTATACACTTATCAAGCCAGGAGTCATTACAGAAAAGGTGTTCTAATATACTTCTCAGTAAGCTCAATTTAGACCAAAGTTTTAAGATAATAGCAACTATCCTTCTTTTGAAGTTAATGTCCTATAATAAGTTCTTCAATTAAATTAAAGCTTCTATTTGTAATAGAAATTGTCAACCGTAATAAACACAGAATTAAGTTTTTTTTTCATTGTTAATTAATTAAAAATAAAATTATAACTAAATTACACTTGTTCTGTTTTTTAATCATCAAGAGTAAAAAGTTTTTTAATAAAAATTATATATTAATTATTTAAGTAAAAACATTAGAATTAACTTTATAATTATATGTTTATTACAAAAATCATTATTGTTTTATGCAATACAGAGAGCGTCCCAATAGCACCAACCAGCTCTTAATTAATAAATGCGTTATGAGAAAATATTTAAAATCTCTATCCAGAACACTCTCATCTCCAGACCAACTGGTTTTGAGCTTATGGCTCACGTCAGTGGAGAGCTAGAATATTTGGACACTAGATCTAAAACATAAACTCAAAACCCAGCACTTATTTCAAACATATATTTATGTAGAAACTCTGAAATTTTCAGACATGAAAATGTCTTTAAATCCAGATATCTAACTTAAATAGCTATATGGGACTGAACTAAATTCAGATCACCATATTTTAATAGCCTCAGCATAGCCAAAGCCTTAAAGGAAAAATTATAATAATTAATAAAGCAAGTCATATATAACATGACATTACTTTTATAAGCTTGTAATTACAAAAATGCAATACAGAGAGCATACCAATAGCCCAAAGAAGCTCTTAATTAATAAGTGGGGTATGAGAAAATATTTAAAATCTCTACCCAGAACACTCTCATCTCCAGACCAACTGGTTTCAAGCTTATGGCTCATGTCAGTGGAGAGCTAATAATAATTTTCTCTCATTGTTACATTAACATTTTTAAATTTTGTCAAAATGAAAAGAAAGACAAAGAAAATATTTGTATTCAATAGGCTTTTATATTTAACTCAAAAATTAATTACAAAATTTTTAAAATATCAATTGCTTAATTAATCAATATTAAAGATATTCTAGAATTTATTTTAATATATATATATATAACATTAAAATACGAGATTCGTGGAATTTGAATTGATGACGTTTGCTTCCGCTTTTAGTTTTTGAATTTAATAGCAGTTGAGGCAGGTTTGAAAGTAACCGAAAGTACTTCTGCGGATTTAAAGATTGTTTGAATTGTTTATAAACCGTTTAAAAATATTATTTCAATTATAATTATATATATATAATCTTTGTTCATTTCTACTTTTGCTTTTAAGATTTCAATATATTGCATAAGATTTCAATATATTGCAATGGGACAGGATTTGACTGTGCATGGCAGATACCTAGTAGGTGATCAAAATGGGTGAGAAAAGGGGAAAACTTAAAATTCCTACATTGAACAATAGGTTAAACCTAAATGAGAGCATCAAGGTACTTCTGTACATCTTCATTCACTCTTTCCCATCTCAATTTCCATTATGTCCCAGAATTTAACCTCATGAAGAATATGCAAGATATTCTGCTTCAGGATATGATAATATTATTTTTATACAAGTATAAGTATGATAAATTGATTATCAAATAAGGTAATACACCAACAATTGAATTTACTTTAAAATAATATATTTAAAAATGTTATTTACAAAAAAAAAAAAAAAACAATAACAGTTTATTGATTTTGGACATCCATGTTTATTTTTTGATTTATCATATCAATATTTATTATCCCAAACCCCATTTTTCTTTTCAAAGGATAACCATTTGACATACTATTATACAGTTGAAGTTAGATAAAAAAAAATTATTAATGTTTATATATTTTTCTTGCTAATTTAAAATTATTGATATTATTATTCCCAAAAAGACAACATATGTACATTAATCAATTATTTTAACCTATGAAGATCGTGATTTTAAGACCCCCTCCTTCAATTGCTTGTTTCTGTAATGATAGTAAAGCTCAATTATACGAAGAGTTTTTAGTCATTCATACCAAAAAATAAATAAAATAATAAACAGAATTAGTATGGATAAATGAATAATATATAGCTATGTTCCTGTATTCAATTAATGTCTTACAAAAAAGTATCTTATCTTCATCTTTAATGAAGATGACATCCATCTGAAAGCAAATGTTACCTAGACCTATATTTTTTATTAATTGGTAGTGGTTTTTTTTATTTTTAAAATATCTAAATGCCAGATTGACCCATTGTAAAGGAAAGAAATAAAGTAAAAAAAATATATGCATGAGATTAATTGTACGATATCATCCTAAAATTATGGCGAGTCCAAGAAGAAAAAAAGTCTTGTCAATATTGAAAATATTCATATTTTACAATTCCTAATTCGATTAGTTGGGTCTGAACACTTTAGAAGATTCCTATTGATAATCCAAATTTCACTTTTTTATATAGTATCTTTTGGATTGGTGAGATGGAATACTAAGATCTGGACAGTGTCTTTGATGCAGTCTTCAGCATAGATGGGTAACTGACGATTTAAATTGAATATTATTTTTATTTTGCAATTATGGATCCATACTTAATAGACTCTTCCCAATGATGTCACTTTATACTTAGCCATATCTTGTTACTCATATATTTATCTGAATATTTAAATAGTATTTGAATTTGCTGTAAACAGGTGGTTTTATCACATTGTGTGCACTGAGATCTTTGTTGCTTATTAATCATATCAAAAAAAAAAAAGATTAATTAAACTTTAAAATTGTAGATATTGATAAGTATACTTCCCTTGTTTATTTGAATTTATATTATATAGATCCCTATATAGAGTAAATTTATATATATATATAGAGAGAGAGACAGACAGAGAGAGAGAGAGAGATGTTGTAAATATGCTGAAAATCAAGAAAATTATTAGAAAGCTAAATGATGAGAGACAACAGGTGGGCACATTTCGGCACCTTATAAAAAAAAATTATTCCAGCTATTTTGATATTTTTTTTATCAAAAATATGCAGAATTAATTCATTCGTTTTATTCAAAACAGAGAGTACTAGTATTCAAATAGCTCACATAGGGCTTTATATATATCACAACATATATAGACAAATATAAATTAATTACTGAACGATTGCCAAAATCGTCTTAATTTAAATCAGTTTAATGCACCGAGGTTTTTAAAACGATAGTTTGATAATGTTAATTAGTCAATTTAGTTACCTTGAGCGTATTTCTAATCTTTTTTAAATACCGATTATGTTTATTAATGATTAAAGGATGTAAAGTTTTGCTCGAACACTTTAATTTGTCAACTCAGTTTATCTTGAGCTAAATTCTCTAATGGTTTAATGATTAATGATTTAACCATGTGTTCTATCATTTAAAAGGTTGCAGTTTTCTCTAGTAATTTTTAAAACATATTTATCGATTTATCTATCAGTACTTTTGTATTTCAACCCAGCTAATAATTAATTTGCATAGTTTTTCTCTATTTATCTATTTAATTAGTTCTCTTCTTAACTATTTATTTAAAAACGTTTAAGTGTTGAATATATATGTATATAATACATGAAATTAGATGTGGTGGATATAACATAAATATACGTATATAATCTTGCTATTTAAAATATTTTATATAGCTAACCTCATCTGTGAGTAATAAAACAAAACTAGATATATATTAGACAATCTGAGAAAAGGACTTGAATAATAAGTAGAAAAATAATGATTTGATTTCTTATTGTGAGTTTAAACAATACTAACAGAGCAAATTATTAATATCCATACATACGTGTCTTACTGTTGCAGCTATTTTTACTATGTGATTATTTTCATAGTAAGTAAACTTGTATGAACAATTTAATAATTTTTTTTTTATTCTTTGATTTAAAAATCAGAGAAAAATCATAGATTTTTTTTATTATCTCAGTTTATCTAATCAATTGAGCCATCAGTTAAGTTTTCACGAATGTATGATCAATTAATCTGCTTATTTTTCTTCTATTTACTTATGACAGTATTTAAATACATGTATATTGTCTATACTAAACTTAATGTAAATATAAGACACTTGAAGTCAGACTTTTAAACTCACCACAGCTATCCAATAGACCTTATACAACTGATACACATGACCACATACACGTGGAAAAAAATAATTGATCTCCAATATACGTATTTTATGCTAAACTAGCACTCATCAGTTGGTCCAGATCATCACCTTCCACACATATATACATTCACTGCTAAAGTTTGCCTATTAAAGTTTAAATATTTACTATCTTAATATAAACTAAACAGTGACTGTATATACGTGTGGGAAATGGTGATCTGGACCAACTGATGGAGTGCTGGTTCAGCACAAAATACCTATATTAAAGAACATTTATCTTTTTCACAGGTATGTGGTTATGGGTATCAGTTGTATAAGATGGATTGATAGCTATTGGGAGTTTGAAAGTCTGAGTTCAAGTCCCTTATAATTACTTATGATAGATAAAAATTATAACTTAGACTGAGTTCAAGTCCCTTATAACTACTTACGATAGATAACAAAATTATAATTTATATATCAACAAACCTGCAAAGTCATTATTCAAGGTATATGTTGGTAACTAAAGACAGAAAATGTAAAAAGCATGGATTTATGCTCTTGGATGTCCATTGATGATGAGATGTTTTTTTATATTATTAATTACAAGCAAAGAAATATTATACAAATTGGAATAATTATATTAGATAAGAGGTATATCATCCTCGATCACCAAAACACAATGGGCCATATATTCGAATCTGCAGTTGCCAAAATCATGTTTATCAAGCAAAACAATGCCAAGCACAAGATCAACAATACCATGGCAGATAAAAAAACTGTTCCCCTGTCAATAATGGGCCATATAATTTACATATATTTACATAACCTCTCTGCATATAAAAAAAGATTTTATATAAATGTACACAATAAATTTTATTAATTCAAACAATAATTTTAATAGAGTCATAATAAATTGCAAAATAGCTAACTGCTATTTGTCAGTGTAATCCATCTCTAAAATAATATATTTGAATGAATGAATGAATGAATGAATGAATGAATGAAAAGAACCACTATATAAATAAAACAATTACTTTATTTATGTAAATATAAGTAATGTAGCAAAAGAATATTAAGTCACAACAATAAATAAATAAATGACTAAACACCGGATTGATGTACAATTCACAATCTGTTTAATGCATCATTTCAGACGAATTTAAGGTTTGTTAATATTTGTATTTTCAAAAAAAAACTATAGGCACAATAATTAAATGCTTCAATGCTTATTGTGTTGATTAGAAATAATCACATGGTTACCACTTCTTTTTCTAGCAACTCTCCCCATACAGTAGTGTTCCTCAATGTAATCTATAGTAATCAATAAATGGCATATGGTTTGTGCATTTAAATCCATAACCATGCTTCTCATCTAAATCTCCTGATTAGTTTCTAGCTTATGGATTTCATTAGTGAGAAGCCTTGGATCTGAGAACAATGCACGTAGGCTTTTGTATCTAATTAAACTCTCCATTAATTACATTTATTCATTTAGTCAACTGTAAAACATTGAACCCAAATTAAAAACACAATAATGTATTTAATTCTAGCTAATTTACCTGCATACTCATACAAACCTGAACTTTATTTGACAACTTAATATTCTTGTGTCTTTGATTTTTTTATAAACATAAGCATCATCATCCTTTGGCTAACTTTGGTATAAAACAATTAAAACAACACATGACCACCATTTTTTTTCTACCTGTATACTCATACAAACATGAACTTTATTTAACAATAATATATTCTTCTGTCTTTGATTTTTTTTATAAACATAAGCACCATCATCCATCCTTTGGCTAACATTGGTATTAAACAATTAAAACAACACATGACCACCATTTCTTTTTCTAGCTCAAGTTATTAAAATAGTAGCAACTCTTTCCATATAGTGGTGCCACCCAGTGTACAAATGTATCAATTTTATTAAACCAAATGATATTTTTATATTATCATGGTAGATTTTAAATCAAAACATAAAAACATTCTGAGTAAATTTGAATACTAGTAGAAAAACAATGATATAGACTTGTAAAATTGAACAAAAAGTGATTTTTTTTTTCTTGAAAATAAATTCAAAACAGAATTGAAAAGGAAATCATTGAAATAAAAATATAGAAGAGTTTCATTATATTTGTATTAACAGAAAATATATATTTTACATCTATAACACTCTCCAAAACTATGATATAAGTAAATGATATAAATATCATATTGAGAGCAATGTTTTATTAGTGCAGACAATTATGATGTGCTGAGCATAGTTTCAAATGGGTTTAGTCATAGTTGTAGCAATGAATGTAATAGAAGTGGGAAGATATATTAAATAGTTCAAAACAAGTGAAATAACTGCATATTGTCTACAATGGAAATTAAATGGTTAGAATGGGCCTTTTTTGGAAAGGGATCACATGATTCTTTTTGGTTGTTGCTATGTTTAGCCCCAGAGTTGTGCCAAGTTTTCTTGACTTTGCACTTAGCATCATTGAGTGAAGACTATGCTAAAAGATATAGGCCTTAAACTATGACTGAATTTAGAGAAATAATAAGCATGAGTGTTCGTTCAGTTGTAAAGGTATTTATGTTGATCTAAGTGGGTTGATAAGTCAGCTTAGGACTCGCCATAATAAACACAATGACAAGTAGTATTTTGACATTTAATTTTGTAAAAAAAATCAGAATAAAGACCAGGGAGGCAGTTTATCTTTTGGATTATTGATTAAATAATGCAGTGGGGGAAGGATGTAGAGAGAAATTTGATAGTTAGAGGAAACTATTTTATTAATTAGATGAAAAATTTTGTTTAAGTATGGAAAGGATATACAAGACTTGTCATTAGTTTGTGGAGGGGGTGCTTGGTTTGCGGAAAGGGTGTTGTAATTCATAATGAAAAAATTTAATAGTCTGAATAAGCAATGAATTGTTGAATCCAATGCTGCATAGCTCTGATATATGTTATTTTTTTGGCCAGACTTGAAATTTCCATAGGTGGAGGAATGCCTTGCACCCTACATATTTATGTGTCATCAGTGTAAGTGAGCTTTGGGTGTATATAACCACATACATAAAAAAGGTTTAACAAGCATTTTATAGTTTAGTATCCCTATGTCATGCTGAATGTATATATTGAGAAATTTTGTGCCATTAAATCTTCATTCACTTTAGTCCATTTTAAAGAGGTGGCAGGTGCTTAGACCAGCCTGATTTGGCTAATAAGAGTGTTAAAAGCACAAATCAAAACATCACCTACATATTTAAGTATAATAATGTAGGGTGTAATGTACCTACTTAGGAAGAATTATTTCTTTAAATTTATTAAGAAATGTACTGCAATGATACCACTTATTTCAAGGTCCATATGCCAACTTTCCTCCATTTTATAATGTACATTATTAAAGGGAATGGTAATATCATTATGTATCAAGGTTATAACATTTATGATAAAGGTGCTTTTCTGGGAATTATAGTCCACATGTTATAAGGCTTGTTTAATAATGTGGATGAAGTTTGTACAGAGGATAGAGCTGTACAGCTCAGTAATGTACAGTGAAGTAAGGTAGTTGTGATTGTGGACATGAAAGTTTTTGATAGAGTTTGTACAGAGGATAGAACTGTACAGCTCAGCAATGCCTGGTGAAGTGAGGTAGTTGTGATTGTGGACATGAATTTTTTTGATAGAGTTTGTACAGAGGGTAGAACTGTACAGCTTAGCAATGTACAGTGAAGTGAGGTAGTTGTGATTGTGGACATGAATGTTTTTGATAGAGTTTGTACAGAGAATAGATCTGTACAGCTCAGCAATGTATGGTGAAGTGAGGTAGTTGTGATTGTGGACATGAATGTTTTTGATAGAGTTTGTACAGAGGATAGAGCTGTACAGCTCAGCAATGCCTGGTGAAGTGAGGTAGTTGTGATTGTGGACATGAATGTTTTTGATAGAGTTTGTACAGAGGATAGAGCTGTACAGCTCAGTAATGCCCGGTGAAGTGAGGTAGTTGTGATTGTGGACATGGATGTTTTTGATAGAATTTGTACAAAGGTTAGAGCTGTACAGCTCAGCAATGTCCAGTGAAGTGAGGTAGTTGTGATTGTGAACATGAATGTTTTTGATTTTGTCAACACATTCAAATGAAGAATTAACTGTGTATTTGCCAAAGCCAAATTGATCGATTTGTAACTGACATATTATTTTGCAGTTATGAAGTAGTAGGCTCCACTGAAATTTATTATAAGGCATAAGGGGCAATCAGTTTTTTAAATTTTAATGTTGGAAAATCATCTGGAAGAAGTAGCAGATGAATGAATGTTGTAGTATTCACATTTAAGTAATGCTTCATTACAAAATTTATGAAAGATAGTGGCCATAAATTTATCTTTATTTCTTTTAATGTTGTAAGATCATGAATTTGTAAATTAATTTTAATTACAAACTCTTGTTTAGAGAAAATACAAATGTTTTCCTTTGTCCTTCTTGACATATGTGATGTTGTTACCCAGAAAGTATCGTTTAGTGGCAATTATTCCTTGAGACCACGTCCTATTTCGAAACCTAGGATATTTAGAAGCAGCAATTGACATGACTAGGCCAATGATAATTTCAAATTTGTGGGATATCACAAAATATTCTTTCTAAATAAGCTGCAAGTTCTCTGATTGGGTATGGTCATGTACCAATAGCATCATGTCTACCATGAATGAGAATATTTACAACATTAGTGGTGGTGTGAAGGTCAATAAAAAAATTATAGTTGAAAGTAGGTGCAAGCTACACACCTTGTGTATTCATGAGGAAACTTATTCTCTTGGTGTATTTAGCATGTAAGTTGATAGCCAACACTCAGAATTTCTCGTAAATATCCACAGAGTATCCAGGTTGTGCCCCATTTTCCGATGTCTAAATTCAGATATTTTGAAAGCTCTCTTAAAAGCTTTAATATTATTTTTAAGAATGAAAGATTTGAGCTGTAATATAATTTTATCGTGGTTGTAAAGAGACAGTATAATGTAACATTGTAACAATTGGGAAATTTTTTATGGATATAGCAAGTTTTGGAAAATTTAATTCTTTCTTTTAACACATAGTTTTGACTTCAAAATTTTAAATACTGTCTTATGAATATGGTGGAGATCCATATTGTAATAATGTACAAATATAACACTTTTAAATGCTTTATCTCTGAAACTAGAATATAAGTAACAATACAAGCAATGTATTGAGAGCAAATCTTTATTACTGCAGGCTATTGTACTGGATTCAGACATATATGAAGTAATGAAAGTAACAGAAGTGGGAGGGTATATTAAGTAGTCCAAAAACAATTGAAATAAATTGCACATCTTTGCATTGTAAATTAAATGGTTAGAGTGGGCCATTTTTTGGAGAGGGAAATACACGATTCTTTTCAATTAATGGTGTGTTTATCCACAGAGATGTGCCAAACCTCCTTGACATTGTGCTTAGTACTTGTGCTCAGTGCAGATTATGCTAACATATGCAGACTTGAAATTATGACTGAATTTGAAGCAGTAATTGAAAAAGATAGACTTTGTATAAGTAGTTTGGCTGTAAAAATATTTAAGCTGAACTATGCAGGTGGATAAGTTGGCTTGCAACACACTATACTAAACAGAATGGAAAGAAGGATTTGACATTTAATTTTGTTAATAATCTGAGAGTGATGAGTAGAAGGCATTTCATCTTTTGAGTTATTGATTAAATGATGCAGTGGGGGAGGACTGCTAAGAGCAATTTGATGTGTGGAAACTTTTTAATTAGATGGGGGATTTGGAGTAAGTAGAGAAAATATATCTACAGCTTGGCATTGGTTTGTGGAGGGAAGGGTCATACTTTATATTAAAAAAACCCTACTTACTGAAAATATCCCATCAAATTACTCTACATCCCTCTCTACTGCATCATTTAATCAATAACTCAAAATATAAACTGCCTCCTGATCTTCACTTTTAGACTATTTACAAAATTAAATGGCCAAATAATTCTTGTCATTCTGTTTATTATGGTGAATTCTGAGTCAACTTATCCACCCACTTAACTCAACAAAATACCTTTACAACTGAGATAAAACACATGGTGATACAAAGTTCATCTTTTACAACCATTTTACTAAATTTGGTCATAATTTTAAGCCTACATACTTTAGTGTAGTCTGCATGGAGTGCAACATCTCTGGAGGATAAACATTGTCAACAATAGAAAAGAATCATTCCTATCTTTATGAAATGGCCCAATCTAACCTTTTAATTTACTATGCAAACAATATGCTAATTATTTCACATTTTTGAACTATTTAATATATCCTCTAACTTCTGTCACATTCACTGCTAAGCCTATGACTAAATCCAATGAAAAGCCTACTCAACATGTCATAAGTGTCTGCACTAATAAAGCCTTGCTCTTAATATATTATTTATATTCTTTTCTTATATTTTAAGTAAGATTTGAAATACAAGCATTCTTATACCTGGAACCTAATTGGAAATATAGGGGATTTGGAATAGATTGAAGTCTGTCCATTAAAGTATAAAGATTTGCTTTCTTAACGTAACTGGAGCACTGATTATATATGTGTGTGGGAGATAATAATCTGGACCACTGATGAGTGCTGGTTCAGCACAGATATGTATTTTTGTGATTATTTATCTTTTCTGCATGTGTGTGGTCATGCGTATCAGTAGTATGTAATGGTGTGGATGGTTGAAGGTTGCTTGAAAGTCTGAGTTCAAATCCACTATATTTATATTTTAAGTCTATAATAAATAAAAGTAAATAATCAAGTCTTTTATTACCCAGGAATTTGTAAACTATTTGAGGACAAGAATTAACAGAACTAGAGATATGCCCTTGCATTCTACAGACTGTCAATAAATTAATGTACTAAACCTAAAATGATCAAATAGTGTATATCTTGGTAGTTTAAAAAATGTGCCAGTAAGGTTAGGGTTTGAAGATAGTATTCATCCATATTAAGTTTTAGGGTTTACTTCTCTATAACAGCATTAAATCACACAGATCAAAGACTGTAATATACCTAAAAAATTCTACATGGGAAAATTACCTTCCAATATAGAGTTGTATGATATATTTATGCAAAATTAATAGAACAAAAGCTACTAGTAAGTAATATCAACTGATATTCTTAGTCTTAAATTTCAATAAATTTAAGCTAAACATTGAACAAAGTTTCTATAATACTAACAGACTACAAGGGCGACTTAGAAATGAATGAATTCAATAAAAATATCAAACATTCTATTAAACCTATTTATACGGTTATATAATATAAAAAGCAGCAATGCAACAATAAATTTCCAGCTGAAAGAAAGCATTGTGTAAAGATAAAATAGAATATATGAAAATATTTAAAACCAAGGGCTGCCTGTGCAAGATTTTTAATTGTTATAAGCTTTCAAATATTTTGTTTCTTAACTTAGATTTGAGGAAAAACTGTTTTAAAATTAATTTTTAAAATAATAAATAAGTAATAATGTGAAATTCATAAAAAAAATGTTGTCTATTCTGTTTGGGATGATGTTTTTCACTTTAGTTTTTTTTTTTTAATTAATTTATAGATCCGGACCATTTTATTTTGTGTAAATTTCACTATGCGAAAAGCTGGATTCTGCTAAATAAAAATCTGGATGATAAAATAGATAATATTCAAGTCCATGTAACAATTCTTGTGTTTTTACTAAGGCGATCACCTTTTTTGAATTATAAAAAAACATAGGCTTTCGATTTCCACCTGAAATATTTATATAGAAACATTTTCATAAATTTAAATTGAGTGCTGATTATTAAATCACATCCACAGCAGGTAAATAGCATTAGCCTCTATATTACAGTCTATGTAACAATTGTTTCTTTATTAATTTTTTTTGTATTAACATATCTTGTTTTTCTATTTCAAATTATTTTAATAATTTTTTATCTTTCAAATTAAAATGTAGTAACAACTCATAAAAGCCAAGTCCTGCTACTTCTTGAATTTAAACATTTCATATTTATTTCAGAGTGCCCGCCTAGAGTTATTTCAGAGTTTATCCCTAGAATTATTGCAGAGTGCAAGCTAAGAGTCATTTCAGATTGCAAGCCTAAGGTTATTTCAGAGTCCATGCCTAGAGATATTTCTGAATGTAATCCTGGAGTTATTTCAGACTGCATGTCTAGAATTATTTTAGAGTGCAACATTAGAGTTATTTCAGAGTGCTGGCCTAGATTTATTTCAGAGTTTAAGCCTAGTGTTATTTCAGGGTTCATTCCCAGATTATTTCAGAGTTCCTGCTTAATGTATCTTCAGATTGAATGATTAGAATTATCTCAGAGCTCATATCTAGAGTTATTTCAGACTGCATGCTTAGATATTTCAGGCTCTTGTAAAATAAAACATTCCTGAATCTTTTATAACTTAATTGTATTCAAGATTTTTCCTATGATTATTATAACTCATATATTAATAACATAACTCTCTAATCATTGTTTTAAATATGGTTATAAATAACAAATTACATCACAGTAGATTACCATGGTTCTAAACTGGATAAATTTGAAACCTTTTTTCTGAGCAGTTTTAAACTAGCCAACATGCTATGAAAAAAATATTCACAAGGGCTGTAATTTTTATAACATTAACAATAATAAATAAAATGAATAGCTAAAAAAGAAGGTTAAAATGTGTTTTTTTTTACTGCAATGTCAACATGTTAAATTCATACTGACACTCAACTCTGTGGTACACATAAAATCAAAATAATATTTATTCCATAATTTATGTTAATTAGCAAAATAAAAGACACCAGAAGAATCTACTGGTACTTTCTAATTTTGAAACATTACTGTATCAATCAAGGTCAAAAGTAAACTAAAAACATGATAGTCAAAACCTATGTAGCTTAACACATTATGTTACAAAGAAGTTTAATTTATATGTAAACTGTTTAGATATTTATTTATTTGTAATTTTGTATAAAAGCTAATCAAAAACTCTTATCATTCTACATTAGTTTATTGTAACAAATAAGAGGGAAATGATGACAATTTAATGTTCAAACATGATAGAATCAGTCACATGATGTAACAACGTGATATTCCAGTCCCTTATACATAACACACAATTTATGAAGAATTTCAGTAAACTGGTAATTGTTACTTTAAAACAAATTTCATTATTGTCTTTTTGTCACTTACTCATGTAAATTTTCAAGTAAATATAAAAGGTTAAAAAGGGTTGTAATACATACTGTATTAATATATAATAGTTGAATTATACATTGACCAAAAAACATAGATAAATAAAAACATTAAAATTTGTAAATTTAACAAATTTTACAATATGGTGGGGTCATACGTGATCTTTTTCAGTTTCCATTGGAAGATTCTTTATTTATTTTATGGGATATAATATTTCATATAATAAAATTACGACTAGGTAAAAAGTTATAAGTTTTATGAAACATGAGAAAATTCATAATTATTTTTCATAAATGATAAAATGAAAGTTACTAATTGAATAGTCACAAACAAAGAACTCCAAAATACTTTGATATTTTGTCTGAAAACTTAAAGCTTGAACAATTTAACTGAAAATCTAAAATGGGAAATGATAAATAAGAATACTGCACAGATTTTAAAATTGATATAAACTTAACCACTCAGCTGTTAAATTCTGTTAGATCTCATCCCATTTTAATTCTCATTCATTTTATTTATGTTTTGTGCGTCCTTGCTCGATTTAGGCCACATTTTCTTCATTTTAGGCATATTTTATAAGAAATTTGAAATTTAAAATTTTAGTTCTAAAAAAGCCTGCACGTGGCAATATACTTTGAAAAAAAATCAATTTTCATTGCTGCATATTGGTGTGAATGCCAGCCTTTTTTCTCTGATTAAATGACTGCCAACTCTGGAAATTGTGCCACAGGTATTTTTTAAACGATGTCAGAAATCAAAAAATGTTTTACACATACATAATTCATTTTGAATGTAAATAAATATATTTATCATAATTTTTTACATTTATAATTAAGATTTTACATTACTTTGTTGAAATATAAAGTTTGATTCGAAATTTTTTACATTTTACAAAAAAAATAAGTGTGGGAAAATTACCAGTCTTCAAGACAAGTAGTTGACCACTACTGACTGTAATTTGCATATCAGACATTTCTAAATGACAAAGTCAGAAATTAAAACAAAATGTTTTATGCTTTTGTAATAGATTTTGAACATAGATAAATATATTTATCATAATTTTTTTACATTCATAATTAAGGTTTTACCTTACTTTATCAAAATATAAAGGTTGATTTATATAAATCAGCATTTATTTTTTATAGTGTCTGTATACAATTGTAATCACATTCATACCGGCTTTAACCAAATTGTGCAAATGCTTTTTATGAGTGTTAAATAATAAATGAATACCCTCTGACCCATACAAGATATAGAATTTATGCAGCAATAAAAGGAATCCTCTTATTACTACGACTCAAATATTTATATATGAGCAAATCTGAAGTACTGGCCCAGAAGGTGTGACTATAGAACAGTCACTTTGAATTACTATATATAACTCATGAATGAATGACACCGATGAAATTTACTAGAATTTACTGAACGTCATTCCAACTGAAATTAATCATATATATTCATTATTATTTAACACTCGTAAAAAGCGTTTGCACAATTTGGTTAAAGCTGATATGAATGTGATTACAATTGTATACAGACACTATAAAAAATAAATGCTGATTTATATATATATGATTAATTTCAGTTGGAATGACGTTCAGTAAATTCTAGTAAATTTCATCGGCGTCATTCATTCATGAGTTATATATAGTAATTCAAAGTGACTGTTCTATAGTCACACCTTCTGGGCCAGTACTTCATATTTGCTCATATATAAATATTTGAGTCATAGTAATAAGAGGATTCCTTTTATTGCTGCATAAATTCTATATCTTGTATGGATCAGAGGGTATTCATTTATTATTTAACACTCGTAAAAAGCGGTTGCACAATTTGGTTAAAGCCGATATGAATGTGATTACAATTGTATACAGACGCTATAAAAAATAAATGCTGATTTATATATATGATTAATTTCAGTTGGAATGACGTTCAGTAAATTCTAGTAAATTTCATCGGCGTCATTCATTCATGAGTTATATATAGTAATTCAAAGTGACTGTTCTATAGTCACACCTTCTGGGCCAGTACTTCAGATTTGCTCATATATAAATATTTGAGTCGTAGTAATAAGAGGATTCCTTTTATTGCTGCATAAATTCTATATCTTGTATGGGTCAGAGGGTATTCATTTATTATTTAACACTCGTAAAAAGTGTTTGCACAATTTGGTTAAAGCCGATATGAATGTGATTACAAAGGTTGATTTGAAAAATTTTTAATTTACAAGAAAAATAAGTATGGGAAAGTGACCACTCCTCAAGAAACGTGAATAAGCTTGACTGCTACAAAACTGAATAATGAGACATCATAATTTATAACCAGCATTCACATAGATTAGTTGAAATATAATTCATTTGTTTTACTACTGGCTATTTTTTAAACATTTTTTAATATTTTTCTTCAGTTTTTAACATTATTTTTAATTTTCATTACATTTAACCAATTTGAATCTGAAATTATTCAATTTGTAGAAGCTGAATTGAAACAATTATGTGTATTTCAGATTAATATTATGTCAATAGAAACTAACTGAAAATGAAACTGATGAATAACAATTCTCAGATTTTAGTAATGGACCAATACAAAAATTAGACAAAGGTTTTACAAGTTGATGTTGATATCAAAATGGTTAAAAACATCAAATGAGCCAAAAAGACTATGATGATGGTAATAAGACTACTATTATAATGAAATATGGGATAATTATCTAGCATGAGTTTTTGGAATAGAAGTCTATTATTTTGCTATTTGTTTATTTAAGATAATGAAGATACAGTGCAGTAAGCTGTTGATTATTAATATCCTTTGAGAAAATGTGAATTAGTGAACACACTTCCTATAAATAACTAAATAAAATGATTTCTCAATTTATTATTGTTAACTAAATTATTATTTTTTTAAATTTTCATTATACTAAAATCTTAATTTATATAAACATATTATAAACATTAAATAGCATGTGTACGTAAAATGTCACATAAATGTCAATTTTTTTTTTGTAAATTTAATAGTATGCACAGATGTTTATTTGTATACCATAATAAATATTTAACACCATTTACAATAATAAATATAATAGACAGGGTATGAGCACAGACTTTCACATGACTCACCACTTGCCACACTACGTGTGATGTTTATGAATTGTAATAAACTAAAGATAAGCTTTTTAAGCTAATTCACATGTGTTTTATGAATCTTAATAATAAATGAATACTTTCACTTCCAACATAAGATAAAGTCTTTGTAAAAGAATAGAATGAATCACCTATTCTTTCAACCCAAATGCTTATGTTTGGGCAAATCTTAATTACTGGAAATGAAAGTGTGAAGATAAACCAATCACTTGAAATTACTTTTTACTATGTCTGAATGAATGACACCTGCAAAATTTTCTAGAATTTACAATATGTCATTTTTAAATGAAACTAAACATATGTAAATGAGACATTTATTTTATATAGTGTGATGTTTATGAATTGTAATAAACTAAAGATCAGCTTTTCACACTAATTCATGTGCACTTTATGAATCTTGAAAATAAATGAATACTTTCATTCAGATATAGTAAAAAGTAATTTAAAGTGATTGGTTTATCATCACACTTTCATTTCCAGTGCTTAAGAATTGCCCATACTTAAGCGTTTGGGTTGAAAGAATAGGTGATTAATTCTATTCTTTCACAAAGACTTTATTTTGTGTTGGAAGTGAAAGTATTCATTTATTATGAAGATTCATAAAGTGCATGTGAATTAGCTTGAATAGCTGATCTTTAGTTTATTATAATAATAAATATAATAATTTTTTACCTGAAACAGCAAAGTCCACATTGATATAAGCTACAGTTCTACCATACAAATTTTTCATAAATTCCTAAAAAAAAAAATACAAAATTTTTATTTAAAACAATACTGTTAAAAATGTATGCTATTTTATGTTTTCAAAGGTTTACAGATGTCTGTTTTTATTTTAATTAAGAGATGATAAAATAAATATATTTGATAATAAGATTGTTCCCAGTTCATGTTTATGTGATAATTGTATCAATATCCCTTACTAATTGATGATTTTTACCATGTAATGTCATGAAATGTTAAAGGACTCCATGTAACATGTTACCGATATCTTCAAAATATATAGTTGTTAATCTATTACTGTATTTATCCTTATATATAAAAGTTGAATTTGATCACATATATTAAAATATTTACACTTGTGATGGTATTGTTTTAGAATCTAATTAAGCTTAAAAGATATCCACTAGATAGGTTTAATAAAAATAAAAGATCACAACTAAAACAGGACAAAGGGATCAATATGAAAAATTAACAGAAATATCTCTGCTAAAGAGGGAAAATGGATGTTACAGAAGGTACTATATAAACTGTCCATTTCTACCTGTATATGCAAATTAATTTTTAAGTATGAATTTGTTATAATTTGGATACAATAAAATTGTAAATACATAAATAAGATAAATATTTGTAATTAGTGCCAAAAATATTTATAGTGTTTGGCTAAAGAAAATGTTTATTTTAAATCTTTTTATTAAGAGTAGCTGGGTGTGCTTTTGACTAGAAAATAAGATTCATAGTGCTCATAAGATGGCTGGCTAGTAAGCTGCAATATTTATAAGTAACATATCAATCACCTTATAAGGGCTATGAATCAGGCTTCTCTAGCCCATAGCCCAAAGTTTGCTCAGTTTTTGCTAATAAATAAAAAGACAGAATAATCCTTTTCTTTAGTCAAAATTCCGAAACGTTTTCTGTAAACTAATTACATACAAAATAAGAAAAAGAATAACAATAAATATTTGCTATATGACCAAATAACGAACAATTTATAAAAACCTTTCCCTTAAATAACCCAGAAAAAGTGCGAAAATATAACTTAAAAAGTGTACTTCAAAAATTATTTTACAAAAATAAGTATTAACTTTATCAAAATTATAAAAATAAAATTAAATAAATACACCTGTAATGTTTACATAATACATTCTTTATGTTTATTAGTCACATGATAAAAATATATATTATTGGATCATTAAAAGATGTTCTGTGCTTTGCTCAGTACGGAGTTTATTTCAAGCTTAGGAAATCACTATCATCTGATATGAAGATAATATTAATTTTTGTTTGAAAATATTGACGTACATGTAAAAAGTATGTCGTAATTTTGTAGAATTTCTTTTTATCATTACTTTCCAAATAAATGATTTTTGGAATTGGACACATAAAAATATAATACCGTAAAAAAACATTTGCCTGTGAAATAATGTACTGCCTCAGGTCTTCTTGTAAGATGAGAAACATGTCAGAGAGGTTTTTTTTCTGATAGGAGCACTCTTATTAAATATTGTTTTAGCTTTACATTTTGTAATAATCCATGATATTCTTAGAATAATTATAAAAAATATAATTTAAAGTTTAGAGAGAGAACTACCAAGAAGTCAGAGAAAAACAAACTTTAATTCATTAAAGAGAATAGTTTTTATTACAAGTTAAACGAAAAACTTAAAAAAAAAAAGATTGTATTTAAGAAAATATTGAGACTCAATTGGATTTTTTTAAAAATAGGTAAATAAGTATACAGGATGCCTTAGAAAAGGTCTTAATATGTGTAAAACTCTTTTGGTAAATTAATTAAATAGTAGATCATAACATAACATATTAAATACTAAAATAAGGGATTAAGTTTTGATTTGGAAAATGTTTGCTTTGAGATTATCACGACATTAAATAACACAAAGATTTTAAAGTTAATAAATATATATATATATCAAAAAACATTCATTCATCCTTTTTATACATTGCGTTTTAAAAATTATGATAAAATTTTAGGATTAAAATAGATATACATGTATGCTACTTTTGTAATATCATAATTAATAATTTCTTCAACTGAACAAAATTGTTAGTGAAATATTTAAAATAATTCAGAGTATATATTAGTATTACACACATTTCAAGTGATTTTCAAGACTTCATAATGGAGGGAAAACAGCATTAAAATATGAAACCCATTGTCACATTTCATGTCATCACACATGACCGCTACGGCCTTAACATTTTTATGGTGATTAGCTTTACTATGTTCCTTCATAATATAAAAATTTATGCAGAGATTGCAGAGGCACATTGGGAGAACCAGGGATCTTTTGACTGGGATATAGGTTTACATGATCATGAATATATTACAAAACATTGTAAAAATTTCAGACATCACACAAGTGTTACGAGTAGTGTTCATATTCAGATTAATAAAGTTATAAAAGAAAATTTACTAAAACACACAAAAATAAAATAAAATAATTAATTACCTCCACCCATTCAGTTGAACCAATTAAATTAAATTCTTTTGCATCCCAGCTTCCAAAGATTATAGTTCTTCTTGGTCTCCATCCTATATATATATAATAAACAAAATAAGTTATAAATTTCTAAACTTGCTCATAACTTGCATTTCATGATCACTAGATGGAGCTTTACCAATAGCCCACTATCAAGCTTTGTTTACATAAACGCTGAGAGAGATAGAATTCAAAATCTCTTTCAAATTGTCTCCAACCTTTAAACCATGGTTTTAAGCTAGTTGGCTCACATCAGTAAAGGTTTCGAGCTAGTTGGCTCACATCAGTAAAGGTACTGATATGAGCCAACTAGCTCGAAAACATGGTTTAAAGGTTGGAGACCCTTTACTGATGTGAGCCAACTAGCTCGAAACCATGGTTTAAAGGTTGGAGACAATTTGAAAGAGATTTTGAATTCTATCTCTCTCAGCGTTTATGTAAAAAAAGCTTGATAGTGGGCTATGTAAAGTTCCATCTGTTACTAACATTTCATTACATTTGAAAATTGCTTTTTTGTAAATTGAAAGATTTCACATTGTTTATTTTTATATAATATTTAGTGAATTAAATGTGAAGGTGTTTTAAGCTTCATGCTCTTAGTTCAGACTGCTTGAGTCTGACTTATTTATATATAAATTTAAGTAGAAAAGAGAGTGGATCCCATCTTTTTTTCATGGTTCTGGCTTGTGTTCTTGAATTGAGAGTTCCATGTGCAGTCATTATTACATCAAATTGGCTGTAACATAAGCATTTTTAAGATACTTGTGTCAAAGGTTTTAGCCTTTCACATTATTATTAGATCATCTTCTAGTGCTTAATAAATTTAATATATTTATATTCTTAAAAATATTATTTCAACATTGCAAATGATGGGGAAAAATAAATACATTATATTATTCATAAAAAAACAATATTTTTTTCTTAGTAGACAGTTACTGCCTTGCTAATAAAAATACTAAACTAAAAACTCAGAATAGTTTTAATTTAGTCTGTAAAGCCTGAACGAATTATTTGTCTCAGACTACTTAAAGGTAATGAAATTCTATTTCAAATTTTAAAGGCTATTTATAATTTTAAAAGGTGAAAAAAATAAATACGTTGTGGTCAATATGAATGTATTTTTGTTCAGCCAATTATAAGTTGTGGTTACACAGAGGCTAACCTCTCCATAAAATAGCACCTCTCAGTGTAAACCAGAGTAATCAGTAGATGCAAGAAAGTTTGTGCATTAAAATATTTATACACAGTTGCAACAACAACTGCAAAAAAAATTGAATATAATTTGGAGCAAATACACACAATCTAATCCAAATACTAGAAACACAATAAATTCCAATTGTTGACAAATCCAAGACAACAATATCAGATTGTGAAATATTTTTTACATTTTAATAAATAGAAAGTTTGCATGCAGTACCCAAATACATTGACCTCAGTTAAATTTGGCATCAAATATTTGTGGTTAAATGAAAAGAGAATTGGGATAATTTTAGAGGTATAATTAAATTCAAAATTATAAACGATAGATAAACCTGATAAAACAAATTGTCAAATGTATTCTCTGAATATTCTATGCTTATGAAATTTTCAATTATTTGACTATATTAAGAACTGTCAGTCTTATGTTAATTAAAACACTCTTATAAAATGATATGAAAACCAATGAATGTTGATATGCTTAATAAAGAATCAGGTCCTTCAATATGTGGCAGAGATTGTGCTATTATCTAGAAAGCTTGGGTTGTGTTTAATCACTGATATAATGTTTAGAATTCAAAATCATATTTTAAAGAAAGACACCAATATTGCACACAATGTTTCTCATTGTAAAGGAGATTAGTTACTGCTTTTCTGTGAAATCTCTTCATCATTGCACGTGTTACATAGCTATGCACTTTAGCTGCTCACTATAAAAAAATTTAAGTGCTACCAGTTAGCAAACCATAACATGAGATGTTCCACTGTGTTTTGTATCTTAATTCATAAAGAAACGATGCATTACAATCGTTTTCAAAACTTTGTAATGGCAGAAATCACACTGATAATAATTTATGAAGGTATGGCATACACTATTTTAACAGTATTTTATTTTTGCCCCCACAAAAATGATCTAAGCAAAAAGTGTCAGAAATGAATGTAGTATGAGATATTTATACCAATTTTAATTTCAAATTATTTTACAAATAACTATTTTATTAAACTGATTTGCTTATTTACTTTATAAATTATTTAGGCACAAAATACAAAAGTGTTTGAAAGAGTGAAGATGGAAGAATTAAGGTAATCGCTTTATATATTTTCATTTATTGTTGTTTATTATTATTTATGTTTTTTTATTGTCATGTGAGAGAATATATAAATAATTTTCTGAATAAATAGAAATTTTTTAAAAAATAATGCTTTAGCTTATTCATTTCATATATCCACTGACTGAATATGTTCTGTGACATCTGTGTAGGATAGTAAAATTGAGAGAAGGTAAACACATATTAGTATATTTATATCAGCTAATCCAGTTTATGGTAATCTGACAAGAAATAAAAAAGTTATAAAGTTAAGCCATGATATTGACTACATTTTGTTCATGTCCCCTTTCATGTACATTGCATTAAATACCTCATTTTGATAATAAACTTTGAATAGAATAGAACACATTATTTGTTGTAATACAAGTGTACAATACTTTTCAACACACACATATGCATACCACAGATGTTCTTTTATACTTATAGAAAGCATTTATAAATTAAAAGTATAGTATAAGTGAAATAGTTAAAAATTAATAATAATACAATTATTATTAGACAGGACAGAAATATATTTTACTGATTGTGTATTCAATTATTCTAGCATCAAAAAAATAATAATAAAAGTTTTCTGTACCATGTTTTATTTTTTAAATAAAATGAATATTGAAATGTCTGATGTTTATTGTAATTAAATATGTCATATGAATTTTTTTCAAAAAGATTTCCCTTTATAGAAATATAACAGTCTTGTTATTACAAAATAATTATCTCTCTAAATTGTTTTGATGTTTTTAAGTCACTATCAACTTTATGTTTTTAAATTTTGTAAAACCTTTAGCATAATATTTAAAAACTATTTTATTACATAAAATACTGACCATCAAATTCAGATAGGCAAAACTCTACTACAGTAGTGCCACTCAGTGCAAGCCAGAGTAATCAATGGATGCCAGAAGGCTTGTGCATAAAATCCCTATCTAGTGCCTATTCATCCAATATCCCCAGACTACTCTCTAGCTTGTGGATTTCATCAGTGAGAAACCATGGATCTGAGAGCACTGCACTTAGATCTTAGGATCTAATGCAACCCTCCAGCAGCCACCTTTTATCTCTACATAACTACAAAACTATGAGAATAAAACAAAAATACAATAATATTTTCAATCCGAGTTCTTTAACTTATATAGTCATATAGGTGTGAACTCAGTTCAGTACCCATACATTTTGGTGTCTTTGGTTCTTTAATAACCATAGCCACCAATATCATACTGGTCCACATCACACAATTCCTCTGTCTTTCACTGAATTGCACTACTATATTGAGAGTTTTTCCTGTTTTAATAACAGTTATGAGCAAGCATAAGAAATGGTGATCATGTGATATTTAGTGGCTTAAACTTAGAAAGGAAGATATTAGAAAGAATAAAATGTAGGCACTTTCAACATAAACCAAAAAAATTTTACTAATGTAATTATTTAGTGCTCTGAAGTGGACAAATAGCTATTACAATTTTATAAAATTTATTTACAAATTATTGCTAGAGTTTTTTTTGTTTGTTTACTTATAGTTTCATTTGTTTGTTTGTTTTTGTTTGTGCTTTTTTGAATGACTTATAATTAAATTTATGTATATAGATATAGCATAATTCACAACTTCACTGTAGTTCTATATTACTTGATGTGAAGAAATGTCTTCATTTACAGATATTTGTCTTTCTGTATTCTAAAAATTAATCAGCATTCCATGTATTTGATATAAGCTCTTTATAATATATAAACAAAAATTATCTACTTCAAACTATTTATTTCAAAAAATATAACTTATATATAGGAAAAAATAGAATATAACAAACTCAATTGTAAGTTATAGATTCATTATTTAACTAAACAAGTGCAACAATATTGTGACATTTATCTATCAATCTGCATTCATTTATCTATATATTATCTAATTATAGGGGATTTGAACTCAGATTTTCAAGCACCCTTCAACTATCCACACTATCTCATACAACTGATACACATGACCACACACATGTAAAAAGATAAATAATCACCAATACACGTATTTCATTCTAAACCAGCACTCACCAGTTGGTCTAAATTATCATCTCCCATACATAATCAGTGCTCAGTTTGTATTAAGATAGCAAATCTTCATTCTTTAATGGATAGGCTTCAATCTACTCCAACCTCCAACTTTTCAGTTATCCATATCATTAAAAATTTGTTGATGAAAACCCAAATCCCATGCTAATGCCAATATTATTGCCATGTCCATGTTGACCTCAAGTCACTCTGACTCCCCATGTATAGGACCTTATCCATTTACATACATAGAAGAGGGATGGACAGGATAGAATGTGTAAATATTTGAAAACCAGGCACTCTTCACAAACCTTAATTTAAATATAGGGGATTTGAACTCAGATTTTCAAGCACCCTTCAACTATCCACACTATCTCATACAACTGGTACACATGGCCACACACATGTAGAAAAGATAAATAATCACCAATATATGTATTTCATGCTAAACCAGCACTCATCAGTTGTTCCAGATTATCATCCTCTACATGTATATATAATCAGTGTTGTATACCTACATATATTTCTTTATATCTGACCTTTATATAAATATCTATCCATGTATTTGTCTAACTACATATTTTTCTATGTATCTCTTTATCTATATGCCATCTATTTACCTGCCTACATGCTTCTTTACATATCTACCAGTTTATCTATACAACTATCTATCTGTTATGTATGTACATACATATGTACATATATGAAAGAAAGTTACTGTTAACACTAACTGAAATAATTATACAAATATATAAACCATTATACAATTACAAATATCCAGTAACGCTCTCTGTTTAAAAGTCTATATCTCAATAATAGCAAACATCAAAATTATATATATATACCTAACTCTTTGTTTATTTATCTGTCTCTTTCAAATTATGTACCTATCTGTCTATGAACTTATGTTTTATCTATATCTATCAATTTATTTGTCTGTATTAGTATTCATTTTTCTCTATCTCTCTCTCTTTCTATTTATCTATCTGTCTGTCTAATTATTGTCTCTATCTATATCTATCTAGCTCTATATATCTATTTATCTACTTAACTGCTTACTTACCTATTTTATTACTAGTCTACCCGCATATCTAGCTTTCTATTTGTTTATCCATTTATCTCTATCTATCCATATATCTAATTATCAATGTACATATTTAATTGCTTATCTACTTATCTATCCATTGCCATACATTTTATCAATCTATCTACCATCTATTTATCTAATTTTCTACCTACTTTACCAATAATTATTATCAATCTATCTATTAATTATTCCATCTTTCTAAATAAATGGCTAGTTAAATAGATATTAATTAAAACATTTACAAACATATAATGCTTGTTTAGAGAATATATATTTTTATATTTTTTCTTAATTATATTTCTTGCTTAGATATTATTTTGTTTACTACATCCTCAAATTTTATACATTCAAATTTTATCATTTTTTATTAAGTATTACAGTAAAACATTGGTTGTAATCTTTAATATTATTAGCAGTTATGGTTATCCGTATTTTTTTTTTTTTTTTAATTACACTAAAAGAGGAATACTAAATGTAAAACATTTTTAAATGGAAAATATATAAAAAATCTGTTTTTAATTTTTAATTTTATTTTAGCAAATAAACTAGGCTGAATTTATAATTTCGTAGTAAAAATACAATTTTAAAAATTCTAATAATATTAACTGTTTAAAATTTATTAAAATGTATGTTTAAATAAGATTAGAAACTGTACGAATCAAAATAACTCGGAGCTAAAAAAAATTTAATCATCACGTGGAAGTAAATTTATATTTACAAATAAATTAAATAAAATGAATTTCTACAAAAAATAATAGCTATAACAGTTTTTTAATCAGTAATAAAATTTAAAATTAAAAAAAATAGAAATTTTGTCACAGTTTTTTACAATTTTAATTATTAATACGTTAAATAAAATTAAAACCTGAAGGAATGATTTTTTTTAATTATAGACCTATTAAAGATGGAATCCTGTCAAAAATAGTTTTAATTACATTTCAATTAAAGTTAAAAAAGATGGGGGAGAGCCGCAGTTAGTTTACAGGGATTGCTTGCCAAAAATAGACGCCTCTTCCGTTAATTTACGAGTGACTTGAAGTTGATTAAATAATTATACAGAAAGGTTTTTTTTTTTTTTTGGTTTTTTTCATATGTCATAGCATCGGCCGTGACGCGAACCCACAACCGTCTGCAACCAACTACTTGCTTGCAAGGCGGCTGCGATGACCTCTCGGCTAACAACTCTTGACCAGAAAAGTGTTTTTTTTTTTTAAAAAAAAAAGAAAATTAAAATATGAAAAATCATTTGAAAGACATTTATATTCAAATCCAAAAAAATAATTTTTGCAACTTTGTTTGGAAAACATATTTGCTCATAAAAGTTATAAAATTAAACACAAATATTGTTAATGCATCAGACAAAAACATTCAACGTTGATGGAATATACAGAGGCAAAACTCTCCCTTCAGTAGCGCCACCCAGTTCAAGCCAGAGTAAACCAATGAATGCATCCATTGATTACAATGGCTTGCCCTGAGTAGCACTACTATATGGAGAGTTTTGCCTCTACGTAAACAGTTTATGTAAGCATAAAAAATGGTGATCATATGATGATTGATAGAATCATAAGGAACATCACTAAATCAGAATTTCAAGCTTATTTTTTCACTAGATTCTCTAATATCAATCTGATAAAGCTTCTAGATAACTGGCTCAATTAAATAAAAAACTCTCATAATTTAGACTATCAGATAATGCATATTTAAAGCACAAAACAATGTAAATGACAAATTTATTTTAACTAAATGTTATATGATGAGGTGTGAAGAGAATTCTAGCCTAATTTATAATTAAAACAACATAATTATTTACAAGTCACATTATAACAAAATAAAAACCAAATTACAAAAGGTATATAATATAGGTAAGTCCTATTTAAATTAGCAAGTACAAATTTAAGCATTTCTAATTTTAAGAAAGTTTATAAAGGAAATATAAATCATACCCCTATCTTTCATTTAAGTGTAAATTTTTTGATTTATTTCTTACACTGATCTGAGTTTTGGCTATGGCTTCTCTGAAATAATCATCTCTGTCTTCTTGACAGGTCCCAGAGTTTGTAAATGGTACTTTTGAATTGGTTCACGATTTCTTTAGTGTGTCTTGTATCTTCTTCTTTCCAGGACAGCATATATCTTCATGGGATTGTTCAGCAATAATTTTGGACAAATTATTAGTGTATGTCTAAGCAATGGAAAGTAAAGGATTTGATCACATCTGAGGCCATAAAATATATAAGAACTGGGTGGTGAAAAACTAAATGAAAACCCCTTTTGCAAGTCTAGCAGGGCATGGTTATATTAGGGCATCCACATAAATGACAATGCATAGTTGGATCACAAAATTACACATTCTCGATGAAAGAGACTGCACAAAAAATTTAACAACTGCAGAATAGCTTGAATAATCTTTAATAACACTTCAAAGAACTTCTTATAACTTCAATAACTCTTACAAACTTTTCAGAATTTAATAAATAAAAATTTATTAGTTTATATATCTTGATAAACCATTGTGTGAAGTCACCCTCATCATAAATTAGTGTCAATATTCTTTTCTAATTAATTAATCCTTTTTCAATTATAACATTAATTATCTAATCAGTTGGGTGGCTTACTGATTTTCAGTAAAATTTAAACTTTTCTAGATCCAATGATCATTTTCAAAATTGTTTTAACATTAAATAGATAAAAATTATTTATAATTAATTAAATAACTTTACATTCCATTTTTAAGATATTTTATAATCTATAGTTTTCTTAAAAACAAAAGTACTTTTATTTTGCAGTTTACATATAATATTTTACATTTTATATTTTTGTTTAACTAGATAGATGGTTTCTAAATGTAAATCACATGATTGTAGCTATAGCTTAAATAAACTACATGTATCTACAATTTGTTGTCAAGGTAACTTCTATAGGCAAAAGATGGAAAAAATTGCATAGTAAATTGTAAATGTTGTGGTTTCTTTAAACTTTGGCAATTATGCAATATATATATATATATGTGTGTGTGTGTGTGTGTGTGTGTGGAATATATATGTAAGAGAAGTATATCTCAAAACAATAACAATTTTTTAATGTTCCAATTATAGTATTACCTTCTTTAAGAAGTTTTCCAAATATCCTTGTAAGTTCCAACATTGAAGCAGTGCCACTGGATGGATCAACACCCCCAAATACCCAAGAATCTCTGTGATTGCCTAATATTACATACCGATCTGTAAAAAAAATTCACTGTCACATAAATATAGTGATGTAAAAGTAAAATATTATTATTTCGTTTGATATCTAATTTTATTTACGAAGAAATAATTTTATTGATATAAATTCTTATGAAAGTTAACTAAATCCTTGATACATACGAAATACTCCATTTGGAAATAAAGCTGAAATGTCTTCAGCTTTTCTTTACTATCCTGTGCTACCTGTATTGCTATTTTTCTGGTTTTGTATTCATTTTGATGTATGAAATTTGAACTAAACTATATTGATTTATTATTTTCTTAAAAAATCTGAAAAGACAAAAGTCTATAATCCAAAAAATTATGAAGAATCTGAACACCACCTACCATATCACTTATTGATAGTTTCAGTTTTCAGTTGCAAGACTAATGGTGAACTCTCTTTTATTATGATGAGCAAAAAATGTATATATTCTATGGTTATTTCAATAAGTATGATTACTTTTACACAACAACTCTATACTAATTATTTTAAAGCAAAAGTATACACAATTATACTTTGATTTTAGTCAAATATTATTTACTTTTTCAAAATATAAGTTTACATTCAAATATCAGCCTTTCAAGCTAATTGAGCACGCACCTTTTGAGAGTGTTAAATAAATGAATACTTTCCTCTTCAATCCAAGATATAGTATTTATGCAGGAATAAAAAGTATCCTCTTATTCCTACGACTCAAATTCTTTTATATGAGCAAATCTGAAGTACTGTTGAGGAGAGCGTGAGTAGAATTCTCACTTTAAATTACTATTTACGATGTTTTTTGACTGAATGATGTCAGTGAAATTACTTAGAATTTACTAAATGTCATTCTTACTGAAACTTAATTATGAGTAAATAAGCAATTATTTTATCTAGTGCTGTGTTCCTGCATAAAGGAAAGTATTCATTTATTTAACACTCTCAAAAGGTGCATGCTCAATTAGCTTGAAAGGCTGATATTTAAATGTAATATAATTGTAAACATGGCGCTAGATAAAATAATTTCTTATTTACTCAAAATATAAGTTTAAAAATTGGTCATAACTCTATAAAGGAAATTACGATTGAAACCAATTTGCTAAACACAATAGTATGGAACCTTTGTGGCATTTTAATAATTATAAATATGATCTTAAATTGTAAAACAGTATTCCATAGATTTATGATGACATAATCATAATTCATTCATGTTTACAAATGAAGTTTAATCAACAAACATTTTATTAGTTTATTTTTTTTCCAGTATTATGATAATCATACAATAAGGAAAATATTATTGGTCTCATTATCTATTTCATTTTACTATTTGTTTTCTATATTTGAAAACTTCAAATATGATTTTTTAGAATGTTTTTATTTATAAACTTATATTTCTAAAAATGAAATGAAATTTATTGAATTCTAATGTCTAAATACTGAAATCAAATGTTGAATGTCTATAAAAATTGAAGTTCCAACTTGTTGAGGAGTTAAATAAGCATTTTATATAAAACTACAATAACAAATACCCCCCCCTCACAATAATAAAAGTTTATATATTCTAAAATGTTGGCATCAAAAGGAACTGGTAGCAGAATTAAAATCTAATAATGGGTAAAACATATTATCAATGGATACCATTAATATGTATTTGTAAAAGATTCTTGAAAAAGATAATCTTAACTAAAATTATGTCAATAATTAATAACTATTTTTAAAACCATGCATTTTTAAACTAAGAAGCTGCTGAACAATAATTCTTTAACAATATAATATCATCTATATTCTTTATTACTTTTTACAATGCTTTTTTATAATCCATTATTGTCAGTTTCGATTGCTCCAGCAATCTTCTTCAGATTTATAACAAGCACAATACAAATACAGTAATACAAATATACATGAACATTGAAACTGTCAGTAGTGGTTTGTAAAAAAGCAGTGTAAAAAGTTATAAAGAATAGAGATGATATTAATATTATATGGATGGGGTAATGCAATAAGAAAGATAAAGTTATAATACTTCATAAAGAATTCTTTAACTACTTATTTCAGATTATATGTGTTTGGAAAAAAATATCTTCTTCTAAAAGTCTCTAACATTTTTAAGACAAAAAAACCTAACGTAATTGATAAAAAAAATTTTAATAAGACAAATGTATTTATTATATTTATCAAGTAATAACTGTAGTAAATATAAAATTGTTTCCATAAGCAGGGGTGGTGTCAAACTATTTTGCACTTTAATGACAACCAACTACTTGCACGCATACCCCACCATATCCTATTTGTAAAAAAAAATCCCAAACACAAAACTGATTTTTTTTTTACAAAGACCTCTCCTCACTGATGAAGGCCACAAGCCAGAAACTAGTCTGGGAATATTGGATGAGTAGGCACTAGATAGGGACTTTATGCACTAGTCTTCTGACATCCATTGATTATTCTGGTTGTTACAGGGTGGCATTACTGTATGGAGAGTTTTGCCTTATTTAAGACATCTATTTCATATAAAACTCTATTTTTTTAAATTATCAGCATTACACCTTTCCCAAGCTCTTAATCTTATACAATTGCAAAATTTATGTAATGGTAGCAATGGTTCTACTCAAAAAGCATTCAGTTATATCACTTTCTTTATTATGCATTCATCAGTGATGTTTGAAAAATAAAATGTATCTATATTAACAACGTTTATTTTGACTTTTTACATAAAATTTATTCCAGATAAAAAAAATGTTTCAGTAAAAATATCAAAGTTTGAAAATATATTTTATAGATTGCAGCCATATCTTCACTCCTTCAGAGACAGTATGGTAAACTTTCCATATAAACTCCAAGGAAGCATATATAAATCACATGTATTTTTTGTAACAATAGAATAAATTATATCACTAAGTCAGATTACTTAAAAGTTACATTGGATTATATATAATTTACATTCTGCTTTAATGATTATTATTATTATATTTTACTAAAAAATATATAAGACTAGTATATAATAAAAAATTAAGTTGCATGAGTATGTGTGTATTAAGTTAGTATTAAAATGCATTAAAGCAATATTATACTAGAAAAACATCATATGCACAGTAAGTAAAATTATGCAAATACACAAATAATCTAATTACTAATTTGTAAAGAGACAATAATGAAAGTATTTATGCAAATTAGGTTATGTAAACATGAATAACTATCTAGAAATGTGAGAGAATAGTACAGTGCAGTATATGTGTGTGAGTAAACCATACTTGCAAAATCACAGTCTATAAGCGATGCGAAGTCAGTATTATACTAAAATGCTAACAGAGAAGATTTAATATAGTAAAATAAAGAATTTAAGTCATTTATATTTTGCAGATGATGTAGTTGCTTTTGCAAATAATACTTTAGAACTGCAGAAAATATCAGATGAAAGTAGTACTAAAGATAAATATCAAAAACACTAAAGTAATATTCAATGGATTTTCTCAAAATATGAAAATAAATATTGATTATGATGAGTTAGAAGAAGTTAACAGCTACAAATATGTTGGTCAGATTATTAATACAAGTGAAAACATAATAGATGAAATTAACCATGGTTGGAGTGCTTTTGGTAGAAATAACTTGACACTAAAAGGAAATATGCCTATGTCTTTAAAAAGGAAGGTTTCTAATAAATGTGTTTTACCAGTTCTTATTTATGAATCTGGGACTTGGATGTTTAATAGAAGAGCAATACAGAGACTTCAGATCACTCAAAGAAGTATGGAAATATGCATGTTAGGAGTAAGAAAAAGAGATCAAAATGCAATATATGGGTAAGTGAACAAACAGGAGTTATTGACATCATTGAAAAAATTAAAAGACTGAAGTGGAGTTGGGCTAAATATAATGCTAGAAGACATGATAATAGATGGACAATTGAAATCTTAAACTGTATTTCAAAAGATTGTAAAAGACTCAGAAAGAGACCACATATGAGGTGAATGAATGAAATAATAAAGTGTGCAGGGGTGATGTGGAGAAGAGAAACTAAACATCAGAGAAGATTGATTGAACTTGGAGAGATCTTCATTCTGCAGTAGATTGATAATGGTTGTTGATGATAATGATGAATAAAAAATGCACCATTATAGTTCAACACTTTAAAAAAGCTGTGAATGCATGGATAGAGACTGAGAAATAGAAGTAATACATTAACAGGAGAATGCAAGAAGTTTTTTTATTATTTGTATCTATGCATTAATTTATAGAATACAACCAGCAGTCACTAGTTCAAATACTAACAATATTACTAAATATTATATTTAGATTAATAAACTCATTATGCTTTAAGTTTTGAATGTTTATTACTTTCCAAAAAGAATTTCATGAGTATACATCTAGCGTAGTCAGTCTGCTCCTTATTTACATTAATTCTTAAAAAAATTCTTAACAGAGTCATATTATACTCCAACCTTATTTGGAAAATGGTGTTTATATTAAACTTCTGAAAATGAAATTATAAATTACTATGAGATCTATAATTAAAATATTCAAGTCAATTTTTTTTTGCAGTAATTTCTTATCTTTTTTTTTTTATTCTACCCAAATTGACTCAAAACATGTATAGAAAGTTATTGTGAAAATTCAAATTACCATTCACTGGATGTAGTTTTGTCAATTAAAACAAATCTTAACCCTATCACCTTTATAGACGTTTAACCAATAAATATTTCAAATACTCCTAACAATTAAACTTTAAAAAAATGGACTTTATCTTTTCCCCTGCTCTAGAAAAATGGAATTTAAAAACATTTTACTTAGGTAGTTGGGAATAATCCAAATCATAAACCACAATTAAGAACAACCATATTCAATGGCATTAATGATAAACAAAATATTATTAAATAAATCTCTCTGGTAGTAAAAAAATATTTAACTTTTTTTAGAATTATTGTGAATGTTTATAATTAAAGCAAATTAACTTAGATATAAAAAATAATAAGTTTACAACTTAAGTAAATTAAAATTAAATAATCTCTTATCTAAATTATAAGTATATTTTCAAACTATACAATATTGATAAACAGTATTATGTTATATTTTTGATCTGTTACAGAATGTGTCGACATATTATAATCGATTATTAAATTATTAAAGTAATATTGTGTTATTATTTAAATACCCTCTCTCACACACATATATAATTAAATCAACAAATTTCAGTGCATTTAAAAAAAAAAAAAAGTCGGCTGCCATTTAGTATTGCTTGAAAGAAAAACAATATATTTTATATTTTGATTTCATGTGTCATAACATCGGCCAGGAAGCGAACCCGCTAACCCGGGACAACTGCTTGTAAGGCGGCTGTGCTGACCACTCGACCACCAACGCTTGATATTGATGGTGATTTTTTTATTGCTCAAGCTTTAATTTAGTGATTGACAGCTTAATTATATATTGGTAGAATAATAGAAAATAATTACAGTAAACTGAAAAAAAGAAGTAATAATTATTATGAAAATAAAAAAATATTTAAAAATTATTTAAGCTCCAAATATCAGTTTTTAGCTTCTGAATGTAAATAATAAATGAATACATATATATAAAGCTAGAGAGAGAAGATGAGAAAAATAGCCAGAAAGTGGATTTTTTTTTTGACAGAAATGTGACTTCGATACCAAAAAACAAACAACTAATATAAGTGGAAAGTATCATGCTTAAAGTCAATAACAACAACAAGAATAAAAACAATGTTTCTAAAGCAAAAAATGATAATAGTCATAATTAAACTATCTTTATTGAATAAAATATCGTTTTAGAAGTCATTTCCGTAGCTTTTATTATTTTTTGGCATTAAACTGTAATTATTCTAAATCAATGAAGCATTAATGTTACGTAAAGTAACTTAATATGCAATATTTTATAAAATTTGTAATAAGGAAATTAAAACGTTATTCAACCTATAATAACTTTATAATTACATTAATATATCAAGCTTTCAAAAAAATAATAGAAAATTTTAACTAGTGTAAAAAATATAGATGTTTTTAAAGTTATGAATATGCAAATCTGCAATAAATAAATAAAATAAAACATTTTTACATGTGCCACATTGCCTTGACTTCTGCAAAGTCATTAATCACTAAATTATTCATTCAGAATTTTTTTTTTTTAAACTTTCCTTACTTTTTTAGTTACCGATAATCGTAAATTGACAAATAAAATAAACAGAAAAAAATTACTTGCACGTAACCTGTTTTTTTTTTTCCATAAATGATTATTAAATTTATTAATAATGTTATTAATGTAAAAATAACTAAGAGTTTCAAAATCGAAAAACAATATTTGAAAGTTTAACTCAGATAATTAAAAAAATGATTAGATAATTAATTATTATACATCGGTTAAAAATGTTAATAACATATTAAAAAATGTTTAAGCCATGTGAATATAGGTATCCTTCTTAAAGTCATAAAATGTCCAATAAAGTGCTGATTGATTTGAAAAATTATAATAAAAGTAGGTGATATAGTTGAAAAAATTTAATTTTTAAACAAATAAACACATAAAAAATCTGTACATTGAAATGTTTTTAATAGTGCTAGCCCAGTTTAAGTATTATTAAGGATGCACAACTTTTTATACCTGTAACCCCCTTACTCAGACTAAAACTTTATGTGACCTATTATATTGTTACCTATCTATTATAACCTTATAAAGATAATAATAAAAGTCCTTTTACCATTGTCATAGCTGACCCTGCCTTCAGAAGTGGACTATTCCAGATTCCTTGCCTGATCGGCTAGCACCCAGTTGCTATCCAAAGGGATTAAAACCTTCACTGGGATTTGGTGTGTGAACCCCAGTGAAGATTTTAATCCCTTTGGATAGCAACTCAGTGCTAGCCAATCAGGAAATTAATCTGGAATTGTCCTTCACTGGGGTTCATGCACCAAATCTGTGTATTAGCCTTGAAGTGTGATTTCAAAGACTTCATGAATGAAGCACTTTGTGATCGTTTTATAACCTTTGGATAGCAACTGGGTGCTAGCCAATCAGGCAAGGAATCTGGAATAGTCCACTTCTGAAGGCAGGGTCAGATATGACAACCATATACAAAGATATTTTATATTATATTTCAGTACATATAATTTGATATAAGGTCTTTGAAAAAACTGCATATTAACAAAAATGTATAATAATACTTGATTCTTAGTAAATTTGTTGATTTATAGCAATTACAACTTTTAAACTTGTTTTAGAAAATGTGTACATTCAAGAATGTAGACCACATATTAATATTAGAAAGATACTAGCATGAAGAACATAATTCTGAGAGTAAACAAGAGGAATGATAGAAATATAAGTGAAGTGCAATTATGATGTGTTGTTTATACAAAGCAGATTGGAATATAAAGAAAGAAGTGTTGAAACACAAAAGTTGTCAAACACACAATAAAGAATTAAGCAGTTTTCATAAAGTTTTTAATAGTGTTAGGATTTTCCCTTTACAATTACAAGTTTATTATTCAACATGAAATCTCAAAATTTTCATAAACCCCAACAAATTTTCTGTGATCCCTTGAGTGATCATGACCCACAGATTGCATACCACTGGTCTGTAGAACTAGTACATATATATCATTAGAAACCAATCAATACTTAGACAATCCCAATATCAATAACAATCAACAATTTCAAGCTCTTGTCAAGGCAACATCATTTTAACAATAAAGGTAAAATCTCTATATGTATAACCATTAGAAACACTCAACCTTAGACAATACCAATATAGATAATAACCAATAATCTCAAACTGATGTCAAGGCAACCTTTTATTTTAACAAAAATATAATCACAGTTAAGCGAAAGGGACATAATATCAGATGAGGTTAATTAAACAAAGAGGAAAGTTTAGATATTTAAAATATTATCAACAAGATTTAATTTTAAATGTGTATAAAGAGGGCCATGAGATAAAAAATAAAATTTATTGAGATTAATTTCACTGAAATTCCTGAACATTATTTGTGGAGCATCCAACTATAAAGTTTGCTATTAACAATTAGATTACATTGTCAACTTCTAGATGTAAGCATTTTGATTTTAAAATGAGTTTTTGTGGATTTTTATTTTTAACTAAAGTAGCTGCGATATTTCACTGGAATGGTAAGATCACTGAAGTATTATTATCATAAGAACATTGATATAGATTGTATGCATGTATAATAATGATTAAGCTAAATACTGATTTCTTAACATTTGAAAGGTAAATTGATTGTGAGAAGGCAAGCAATACTTAAAATATCTCCATTGTAAAGCATAAGGGGAAAACATATTAGGTTAAGATAATTAATGGGAAATTATTAAATTTTATTATCGCAAGAATTATATTTAGAATTAATAGGGGTAATTAGAAGATAAATCAGTAATTAAAAGTGTTAAGAATTGGGGAAGAAATTTAATATTCACTATATCTTAATTAAAAAGAAGAAGAAAATGAAGGTAAATATTAGCATTATATATTGGTTTTATTATTATTACTCCATGGCAATTATGATCCCCTAGTAAAAAAAAGAATGTATTTTATAACATGCAAAATTAGCAGTTTATTTAGGGATTTTTTTTTACCATACGGTTGAAGAACCAGGGAAAGCCGTGGGAATTATGTAAATAGGGTAAATATTATTGTATTGATTTATATTTGATAATAAAAATTATTTAAATAAGCATTTATTTTTATAGCCTATGTTTTATAAATTGTAATGCATTAAAGATCAGCCTTTTCAAGCTATTGTGCATGCGCTTTTTACTAGTGTTAATAGTAAATTCTAGATAATTTTGTTGACGTCATTCATTCAGACATCGTAAACAGTAATAAAAGTGAGTGGTCTATCTCACCCTTTCACTTTCAGTACTTAATATTTGCCCATATATAAGTATTTGGGTTGGAAAGAATAAATGGATTCATTTTATTCTTTCCTAAATACTATATCTTGTGTTGGGAGTGAAAGTATTCATTTATTATTAACACTCGTAAAAAGCGCACGCACAATAGCTTGAAAAGGCTGATCTTTAATGTATTACAATAAATATTATTGTTGTTTTTTTTTTGGAATAAAATTTTATGTAAGTCTCAATGTTTTGTGGTTTACTACAATCTAGAAATTTCAAATCCAATCATGTGTCAATACACTGTTATTTACATTTGGAGCATTATTTTATGAAATCACATCAGGTAAAAGGTATTTAAACGGTTAATTTTCTAAACTTATGTAGCACTGCATGATTTAAACTACCAATATTCCGAAAAATCATTTAGTATATTTAAAGTATAGATTATAAATTGCAAGATGGTTATTGGGTGATAGTGGAGGCAATAGATGGGCATAAAATCATTTTCCCATCCACTGTAGTCAAACACCTTCCTAGATAAACTTCTTAAGGATTTTTCTTTAGTTAATAAAGCGGTTTATAATATGTTACTTCCACAATTTAATGTAAGCTTAATTATTAGAGCTTTAGTGTAAGTGAACATTGGCTATGTTAAAGTCATCCAAGGTCAACTATGAAGATAATCATGGGGAACAGTGTTTATCACCAATAATCCACAGCAGCTTGTTCGACTTCCAGACCTTATTGTTCTAAAACCCTGAGAAGAAATTATCATAGGAGATAAATGAACTAGTACGATGAAAAATTGAAAGTAAAAGACATAGTAGTACAAAGGATTTATGAATGTGAAGATGATGGAGGGATGGATCAGGAAGGTGGAGATGGGCATGGAACTATTTATAATCTGAAACAAAATTCTAATTGTGACTTTAATGGTAATGGATGGGGGGGGGATGCTGAGAGTATAAATTGTAATGGGAGTAGAGCTTAAAGTTACTTCTCTTTAACAAATATAAATTTCCAAGAGTATTAGTATTATTTTTTTACTGCGCTCTCAGTGTTTTCTCCGTTTATTGATTATTTATTAACCCCATCCTAAGATTTTGTTATTAGAAATTATTAAATAAATTATTGAAATAAGGTTTGTCCAAATATTTTTATTGAAGTTGCAATTTGGCACCCTGGCAGATATTCTTATTAATATTCTATCCCATAGCCATTGATCCTTAGGGAGGCCACATGAGAGGTGGTGTTGGCATTGGTGTAAATGATGTCGTATTTTAACGGTTAGAAATGAGCTTGAGAGAAGATGGGTTGTTGATGACCGTAATTTTTGTCGGCTTTACTAAAAGGTTACAATATATATATATAATAAAATAAAATATTTCTTTAATACATATACTATTCAAGATTGACAGAGTGCAGTAAATATTTTTAAACACTCTCTAACCCAGTATAAGCTGATAATTAACAAGAATAGAGCCACCTCTAGTCTTGTGCCTCATTTATTATGAAATCTAAGCAAGTACCTGCACATATTACTACTTTTAAGCACTTTCATAAAAATAAAATGTTGAAAAAAAATTAATTACCTATCAATTATACTTACCTGGTTCTATTTTACCAGTAATATAACCGACAACGTTGTATATGGTTCTTTTTTCTTTTTGAATGTTAACTTCTAATTTTGCTTTCCTATTAAAATATTTTACATTACATATACATATATATATGAAAAACAAAACAAGTTTTATATACGTAAAAACCTGCTATCGCTTGTATTAATGATCAATAGATGGAGCTTTACCAAGACCTCCAAACAAGCGTATTTGTTTACATAAACGTCAGAGTCAATATTCACTGTCTCTTTCATTTTGCTCCACCCTCAGATCAGCTGATTTCAAGATGATCTGCTCTCATCAGTGAAGGGATAAAGCTCCATCTATTGATCATATATATATATGTGATTAATAAAAAGCAAAGCACAATTAGGTGCTTACAAAACCACTTTTAATATATCAACAAGAAGACTGGTTTTCATCAACAAATACATCCAAATGGCACCCTTCAAAACTTACATATTAAAAATCATACTTATCTAATAATATAATAAAGTTTTACATATAATAAACTTTTTTGCCAACCAACCACTCATTTTCATACTTTATTTGATTACATAAATATTTTTTATTAAAAAATATAATTTATGATGAGTTTTTCAAAAACAGTAGTCCATTTTTTTTAATGTTAAAAGTATTTACAGTAATAAAATTCTTAGAACTAATATATATATATTGAAGCAGTCAAATCTGTTGCACACATTTTGCTTCACTGTCTAGTGATGTTTGAAACCTTCAAACAGGGGTTTGAACTCAGCTGTGTAATAATAAATCACTAGGGAGTGCAGGTATACAGATGCATGTGATTGTTTATTTTTTTTTTGTTAAGCTTTATTCTCATTTAATATCAATTTAGTTGTAAAACGTATAAATTTCTATCACGGTAAACAATCACGCATGTGTGTGTGTGTAACAGATAAACAATAATTTTATTAAAAGTGTTTATATTACATATATATTTTTATTCATGTAATTTTCATGTGAGAGGAAGTTCGAGAGAGTAATGTAAAAATTAGCAAACAAAAGACGTGCTTTATTGTAAATTCAGAAAATATTTTTTTTATTTTGACATAAGTTTATTTTGAAATCCACGTTACTTAAAATTTATCCTGAGGGTCTATTTTCAGCTTGAAATAGACCAAGACCAGCTCTCTCGAATTTTATCTCGTTCATATTTTAAAATTAGAGGCATCACTGTTGACTGTTAGCGGACATCCGGGGATTACCAGAGGCAGTCAAAATGAGTATAAATGCAGCTGCATTTTCTAGCTAAAACACTCTGCATCTTATTTCTAAACGTTGTTGCCAAAAGAATCTATGTCACTCAGAATTTTAAAATGGATCGTGAGTAGAAAGAAAATTTGCTTCCCCGATCTCTCCAAGATCGGACCCATGCCAATGTACTCATAAGCCATCGCCTCATGAATGCTGCCAAAATGAACTATAAAATATACTAGGAAAGGACATTAACCACTATTTTGCCAAAATTATACCAAATTAATTATATTTCTTCAAAAATAAAATCAACATGTGTGTACCCAGCCATCAAATCATCCAACAGAAAGGTAATTCTTCGCTGCAATATGAACTCTAAAAACTTTCATCTAAATATTCAACCTCTAACTATGTAAAATTATTTCACCCAAAGTATATCTTTGTAATATTTCCATTTTGTAGTCTTTATTTTCTTTAAAATGTAATTGCTTATTTTTCTATCAGTAATGCCAAGGCGATTATTAACTGCTTAAACAATGACTTTTCTTTTTGCTTTAAAATATAAATTTTGTTATTTGATTTTCTAAACTCTATTGCTGGGTTTTCACTCTTACTGTCTGATAATTTTTAAATGTGGCAAATTTTAATTTGATATTATTTTAATCATACCCATTTTAATATGCTAATAATTCAATCTGGCGAATCAACCTTATCCTATTTTACTATTCCACCATTATGGAATTTTAAATCGTAAATATAAGCCTTCTTACTAATTTATAAAATTTGCCCGATTGAATAATATTCCTAAATTGTTTTTATTACTTTATATCGTGCTATCCGTTATCATTTCAAATGTATTATTAACTATTATTTCACACTATTGATTTAGTATTAGTAAATATAGTATTGAATAAAGTAAAGTTCATGTCCTTACCTTTACCTGGTGATTCAGTATATAATTAGCCCACCATCTAATGATAATTTAGTTAAATAATTTTTCAAATGTATTGAAATGCGTTT
The DNA here is from genome assembly GCA_028023455.1 of Epiperipatus broadwayi. Lineage (NCBI taxonomy): Eukaryota > Metazoa > Onychophora > Udeonychophora > Euonychophora > Peripatidae > Epiperipatus > Epiperipatus broadwayi. The sequence continues at coordinate 179,635 of JAQFVV010006951.1, read as the reverse complement.
AACGAAGGAAATCCTAATTTTCATTTTTATTATTGATATTCTAAATATCTTTTAGGCAAATTGTATGCCCTTTTGGGATTGCTTATATCTTATCATTTCATTATGCTAGGTTTACTTAATCTCTAAGGCCATAAAATCAGTGTTAATACGGACCTGAAAGCCTTCGCGATGCGTCCCGATGATAACGTTCATAAATCAAAATGTTGCTTTGTCATACTTTCATTCATTGCCAGAATATTTAAAGCACATTTCTCGGTGGAGTGTGGAGGCCCCAACTCCAAAGGTTGTGTTTGGTTGCAGTGGGCTCTATTATAGGTTAACATTCGGAATTCATGAAACCATAGTATCTTACCAACCATGTCTTCAGATGCCATTTGTCACAAGCACAGATGAGCTCATATATTTTCATTATCAAGATGATAAAGCTTCTCATCTTTCCTTACTTTATCATTCGGTCTGCACACTATTGTTTATACTTCCTCATATATTTTATTCATCTGTAAGTCGTAATTCTATGATTCCTTAAGCCATCCCAAGTATCCATGTTATATAGATTTAGCTAGTCCTATCACATGTTATAGCCTATTAGTGCTATTCACCCTCTCGTTAAACCACCTTAAATACGTTGAGAATCAACTTCTTATAGAGCCTATAAAAGTCAGATCATGTGACTGAATATAGAGATAACTATGCTCTTTCCCATTCAAATGCAAAGTCGTAAAGGTTAAATACATTTTATAATTTCCAAGATAATTAATCTGTAGTTAATATAATTGTGATAAAACCCATATATAATTATTAAAATTTGTTAAATTATTTGTTGTTTAAATTATCATAGCATTCGTGATAGAAGCCCACGTATAATTATTGGAATCCATTATATTATTTGTTATTTAAATTATCATAGCATGAATAATAGAAGCCCCGTAAATCTTAGATTAGCATATTAAGCCACATTGTTTTGATTGATTATTATTTTCATTAATATGTGTATATGGTATTTGCATATCCATCAATCCTTAAGTTATGTTGCTAAGTTCAGTATGGAATGCATACGTAAATATTATGTGAAACCCAGATAGAGTATTCATTATGTGTAATCATATTCATGACATGTTTAATTCTTTATATCCAATTTGCTCATATACTAATTTAATATTATTAATATTATTGTTAATAAACTCATAGTTAATAATCTATTCTTTGGACATGTTATTAATTCATGCATGCACATCTGTTATTATATTGTGTCATCCTTTAGTTAATCCTTAGAACTCTTGTGTCTCTGCTGATGCTCTGCAATGGGAATTGTTAGAAACTTAATTTGTTATTGTCAGAAGTGTTGTTCGTAATTTTATAGAATTGGGAGATGGGCAATAGGGCGGAGTTCATGAGTATTCCCGACCTGTGTATCTCGCATATGATTGAACTCTAGGTACTTTTGCTTAGATGCTAATTCTTGTTTGACAAACATACAATTCTGACTGGTACAATATATATATATATATATATATATTGTTATATAATGAGTAATATATATGCAATATATATTTGACACAAATAAAATTATGAGTGCAAAGTAAACAAATAAATAAAATACGATAAATAAATCAAATGAATATTGAGTTTATTAGCTAAGTACTTTCAAAGAAACACCTTCATTATCAATGTTGTGTGATAAATGAACTGCAAAGTAAATCAGTTGCTATGAAATGCAAAGTGTATGCAAATTACATCGTTATTTTTTGGATATTGTGTAACATGTGTCTCTTTGTTCATCAAATTACAGTCCATGTTAATGAAATAGGCTTCTTTGATCTTTTTCTTTAAGTCATGGCACTCCCTGCATGTGACTCAGGGGTTGTTTGGGATGCAGGGTTGGCCTGCAGAGGTGTTATGCTGTGTGAAGATAAAGGTGTGTGTGTGGAGGGGTCTGTGCTTTATTATAAGCATATGTGTGCTGTGAGAGCCTTGAGTGTAAAGCTGCCTTCGTTTCCCATAATATGACATGAGGTAAGTGTTGTAAGGACATGCTATATTATATACTGCTTGTTGTGTGTGTTTTGGGGGTAGCTGATCTTTATTATTGTTAAGTATTCTATTAAAGTTGGGAGGAGTGCGATAGCATAAGCTAAAATTATTATAAAAAATTGTGTATAAATTTTTGTGTGTGTTCCTTATATGTGGGAGAAGGATTCGAGGTTGGCTCTGTGTGTTTTCTGGGTTAAGTTGGCATTTGAAGGTTCTGATTATGTTGTCTATGTTTTTCTATTATATTTTACCTTTAATAAGTCTGCTCGATGCATTTTGATGTTAGTGTTTCTATCAGCTTTGAAGCTGCACAGATTGGCATTTCTGTAGAGAAATGCCCTTAAGCCATCCAATTTGTAAGTGCTGGGGTGTTTTGTTTATGGTAGATGTTACCTCTTATGTGTATTGGCTTAAATATCATTTTGTAGTGGAAGCACTGGGATTCCATATGCATTTTCAAGTCTAGATATTTGACAGAGTTGCAAGCATCTTGATTTATTCTGTTTATAATCAGACCCATGATAGTGTTCAAGTCTGTCTTTATGTCTTCTATGGTTCCAATGGATAAGATAAAGCTTTGCAGAATATCCCCAACTCCAGACTGGTTTCTGCTACAGGCTTCCTCAGCAAGGTGATAAGATATTCAAGCATTGCCTGAATATCCTAGCACCTCACTGAGGAAGCCAGTAGCAGAAAACAATCTGGAGTTGGGGATATTCTGCAAAGCTTGTTAAGAGCTTATTTGCAAGCTCTATATATAACATTTGTAATACAAGCTTGTTAAATTAGGTCATGTGATATCTGACTTGATTTTTTTTTAATATACATATATGAAAACAGGGGATTTTGGGGGTTAAATTATGCATTATTTTGTATTACTTCCCAACTATTTGATAAAATAACATCAGCCATTATCAAGGGCAAGTAATAAAGAAAAAGCATTAGATCTCAAGTAGTAACAGGATTAATATGAGGTAAAGAATGAGATTAAACATGAAATAGTTGAGCATTCAGAATATGTGGATCAACAGAATGTTTATTTTTTTCAGTTTTACCATTAATTGATTTCTAGTTTATATTAGAAGAAAGAGAAAATAAGTTGTCTCCACAAGGCTGGATTATGTTGGGTTTCATCAGCTTTATTTAAACCCATTAGTCATAGTTATTTACACTTTCATAGTACCCACCTTTAGCACTTAAAAACTAATATTCGTTAAAGTCAATTTTTAAAAATTAAAATGATTTACCAGTGATGAAAAATTTCTTCATAAAAAAATGTTTTTTTATGAAACTTAGAATTATAAAATGGATAAAGAATTATGTTAAAAATTGATAGACATGGACTATTTTTTTCTAAGAAAAAAAGTAGCCAATTGTAGTGTAAAAATACTTTAACACATTAAATCTACTGATTACATAAAATATATTATTCCCAACTCACCTAAAGTTTTGTATCAAAGGCTCAAATCTCTTAAGACTAGATTTTTAAAACAAACTATTACTAATATTATATCAGAAAAAAGCAATGCTTTCATGTGAAAATAAAAGATGTCTTACTTGCAAACATTGTTGAATCAAAAATAATAAAAGATAATAATACCATTAATGATTATAAATGGTATATCTACACTTACATCAATTGTAGAATTGTCAATATATTTAATAGAATGTAACAGATGTTTGAAATGTTATAAATAGATGAAACTTCACACAATCTGCATATTAGAATAAAGCAACATAGATTTAAAAATTTGCATAAAAGAAGGTAGTCCAGTTTGTAAACACTTCAGTTTACCAGATCACTCAATTGATGATTGAAAATATTTTTTTCTCCACAAAAAGCAAACAAAAATAAAGCTAATTTTTTATTTATAACTGTAAGACTTTTTATCCACACCACACAAAAACGAACATAGACATTATTGCACCTTTATGTTTCATTCATTTATTATCATTTAATATGTTAATCAATAAGGTATTTTTATGTGAATACATATTTTTGTACACATGATCACAATCAGTGCTGTGATTTTCTTTAATAAAAAGTGAAAAAAGATTACATCCCATATTGTGTTTTATTTGTATCTGAAATTATTTGGAGGCCCATTTTTGTTCCATGTTTCTCAAGCTTACTGATTACTTGCCTTTTATTGGCCTTATTTGTTTTTACCATTTGCTTATACATTTTATTCCATTACAAAAAGAAATCCAATTGAGAGTTTGATGATGATTGAATTCTTGTTACTAAGGCTATAAGTAGCTGTGCAATATGGAGATCAAATATTACTTTATTTCTGAAAAAAGTGGCAATGTTTATTAGATTATCCAAGATTGCAAAAAAGTTAATCTGATAATAAAATATGTGACAAAGAACTTATAGACTTGTTTATTCAATGACAATTCAATGATTGTACATACTAAATAGTGATGTTATTAATGTATATCTAAAGAAATCTCATATTTTAAAGCGGAAAGAATAAACCAATTAAGATTTTTGAAGACTGGATGAAGCTATTAGTTCAGGAGTTTGCAAAGTTGTCCTTTTGTATATTGGTGATGGATGGAAGACAATGCCATTATCTTAAAGTCACAAACACAACTTGTGACTCTGTGGTGTGTTTTACTTCAGGTGCTACACTAATCCACTCAAAGGTCACATTAAATACATAAACGATATGCAAATGGTGATTGTATTTTTCTAAGGTCTTCACAGTACCATCTCTAAATCAATGCATATGTTATCTAATGGCATACCTTAGCTAATTACCATAAAAACTTAAGATATTAGCATGTCTGAATCACAAATTAGATCATGCAATATGGTTATGTAGTTTGTATCGTAACCCATGATAAATAGTATTCTAACCTTAAATGTTATTTTAAATTGGGCAAAATTGTTACTAAAATGCTTTGTTGCAAACTGTTAATAGCAATAAGACCATTAATCTCTTCAAGTGGTTTGCAAGACAATCAATGTAGGAATAAAATACAGTTTACATTTCATATCATAGCACATGATTCAGATGTGCTATCACCTTAATTATTTGTGGTGAATAGCTTGTCATCAAATAATGCATGTATTGGTTCAGAGATGGCAGTGCAGACAGTTTGAGAGAGAATCAACTTACCTGAGCCTCAAAGTCAGGCTTTACTTTCATGCATCCACAGCTTTTTTTTATTGCTCATAACCATGGTCTCAATTTTAGTTCATCCTTATGAGCCAAGCTTAAAATGTCAAATAAATGTATTAGTTGATGGTATTAGGTTTGAATACCTTATTGTCTTTAAAATGGTATAGTCTACTGATGCATCATCATCATCCAATGGTTTTTATACATCTCAGGATCTGCAAGACACTATTCATTTTATTTAATTGTTGAAAAGGCAGTTGAGTCAGTAAAACAAGCTTAGAATACATTTTATTTGAATTCAATTTACATCATTGTGTATTTATCAAAAATATAAATTTACTGGAGTGTGTCTCATTTCTCTTTTCCCCAAAGAACCAATAATGACACACATTATCTCATAAACCACAATGAATTGAGTGAATAATCGAAATAATATGTGTGTGCATTAATGTTTTGAATTTATAAAAGAAAAATAAAGGATGGCAAAGACATATTTATGTTTCATGTGAAGAACGAAGTACATCACGATTTCAATATGTCAATCATTCATCCGATAATATCATGATTTCAAAAATAATGGAGACATGGGAAAATAATAATATACATTTTTGTTTCCAGAATCAAAAAAATTAGATGACATATTTGTAAAATTGATACACATATGATAACAGACTGAAATGTACTCGAAGTTAGAATGCATTTTTTGAAATAGCTCCTCCCACTTGTCAGAATTATAATCTCTCATTCTTTAAAAACACCTATATTGCTCATTTAAATTTTTAATTTTTGCATTTATTAATTTATAAAAGCATCTGTTTTCAGTCTAAAATTGCCATCACTTTAAGTTTAACCTCACAGAATACTCATAAAATTATACATACTAATGCATAAAATATTAATTGTTTAATTTAAGTTAATCTGTTGACAAATGCATAAATCGCTTTGAGTAGTTGGTAATACTCTGAAGCCCAAGATTCATGAAATGTGGCTGAAGTATCAGTTAATTACTAGTAAAATGTGCATTTAAATTATTACTAAACTTAAGTTATTAAAATGACCGTCTTAAAATACTTAAACAATAAAAATAGAAATAAATTAAAACTTTAATTGAATAATAAGAATAAACAAAAGTAAAATCTGATTATGAAGGAATGCAGTTATCAATAACTGTTTAAAATTGAATTATAGAAAGATGTAATATTTTAATAAGGCCTAATAAATAATAAAAAAAACCTTCCACCCGGATATGATGAACAGATAGATTGCTCCAGAAAACAAAAGAGAACATAAACTATTTGGGGAGGGGGGATCAATATCTAGTTTCTCCATTCATGATGTGCTTACACAACTAGGTTCCACGTTGGTGTGAAGAAGCAGTAAAAACCAGTAGAGATTTGTTCCCCGACCCAGAATCTCAACGCCTGATAGTACTCAAACTGTCTAGGGATCAACAGATCATTCTAATAATATTATTAAAATTTATATGCACATCAGGACTCACAGAACTAAATAACATTTGCCAGAATTATGTAAACAGCAATTTAATTAATCATGAATAGTGCGATTAAGCAGGGGACTTTAATCATGAGGATATAGACATATTGATTCATTATTATAATCTATATGGAGCATAATTATACATGGTATATATTATTGGGATATTATTGTCTGGTATTAAAATTAGTTATGAAATTTATCTGCAGTGGGGTTATTTACTTATTTTCAGAAACGGAATAATTTTAGAAATCACTTGCTAGTCTTAATTGAGATAAAGTTAAGTTCAAGACATAGCAAAACCTGGTGCAGTCACACAGTTTGATTCAAACCCCATTGATCTTCCTGGTTAGTAAAAACCTGGCGGAGGCACAGTTTTAAAAAGTCCAGTGAAATTAGAAACACCTGTTGGTAAAACATGGCACAAATTATTTTGAACATAGCTAGAGAAATAATTAGCTTAATGAAGGATAGTAGTAGTAAATAGTCTAAATGTTATCATTTGGATAAACAGCCATAGACGAATTTGATCTGGAGAATGCTGCAGAATGACCAGTATATGTGACCCAGATAGAAAAGTTTTTACCTTGAATGGTATTCAAGAGAATAAAAGAAAAGTTGTTTTCTTGTGGGGAAAAAGTTATAGAGATTGTTAATACATTTTATGGCTCCCCCACATCTGATAGTATAGAATACAAGAAGTTAATTAAGAAACTAACAAAGAATTTTAGTCCTCACCCATCCTGTCACATAGCTCATTTAAAACTGAGGAATAGAAACCAGTTTAGAGGGGAATCAATAAAATATTATAATTTGGCCCTTAGACAGGAAGCTAAGAATTGTGGGTGCAGGGATTATAATGAAAAGATACTCCTTGATCAATTATTCTGGAGTATGAACAGTAATAGGCTGCAAGAACAATTAGGACCTGATACTAACTTAAGATACCAGAGCAGTTTATGAGCTAATAAATGAGAAAGCTCAAGCTTTTACAAATAAAACTGAGGATAATATAAATGTGCAGATTTATAAAACTGAGAGAAGATGTAGTAACCCACAGAAGCCAGAATTTAAAAAGGGAATTACAACGGAATGTCACTGCGACAGAAAAAATAACTATAAAGCAAAAGAGTGCAAATGGAGAGGAGAGAAATGTTTTAAATGTGGTTTAAGGAACATATTGCAGGTACATGTAGTAAACCTGATAATGACTTGAACCAAGAGAAAGTGTGGGGTCAAAGGAATAGTTGAGGTAAACCCAATAATAATTTTACTGTTAGAAATACAGATATGGAGGGACAGTAACAATTCATGATATTTAATTGGAAGTTTGCAAAATTAAAATGAATATAGAAATAAATAGTGTTTCAGAAATATCTATAATATCAGACATAGACTGGATAACACTATCAACAATGGACTCTAGATTAAAACTTGAATAAACTAATGTAAAAGCTCATGACGTAATCCGCAATGCATTAAACTTACTGGGGAAAATACAAACACTGGTTAGATACCATGATAAAATAAATAGACTGCCATTATATGTGGTACAAGGGAGATTCAGCTCTATATTAGGTAGGGACTGGTTTAAAGCAATTGGAATTCAAGTTAGTGTAAGTGAAAGAATTTCTGGAGTAAGGGGAGGATTGAAATATCCATTAATTACTAGTAAAATGTGCATTTAAATTATTGCTAAATTTACATTATTAAAACTTCTGTCTTAAAATAGTTAAATAATAAAAACAGAAATAAATTACAACATTAACTGAATAGTGAGAATAAACTAAAGTAAAATCTGATTATGAAGGAAATCAGTTGTCAATAACTGATTAACAATTGATTTCTAGAAAAAATGAATGTTTTAATAAAACCTAATAGGTAATAAAAAAAATCATTCCATCCTGATACAGATGAACAGTTAGATTACTCCAGTAAACAAAAGATTGCAAAAAATATTTAATCAAGAAGGGGAAAAAAGCAATATCTTTTTTCTCCATTCCTTCTGTGCTCACGTAACTAGGTTGTGCATTGATGTGAAGCAATGAAAGAAACCAGTGGGGATTTGTTTCCAAATCCAGAATCTTGACTCCAGAAGGTACTCAAGCCAACTAGAGATCAAACAAATTCTACCAATCTTATTATAATATGTATGGACCTCAAGGACTCACAGAACTAAAGAACATTTGCCAGAATAAGGTAAATATCGATTTAATTAATCATTAATAGTGCGATTAAGCATGGGGCTTTAATCATGAGGATATTGACATTATATTAATTCATTATTATAATCTATATATTGTGTAACTATATGTGATATATATTATTAGAATATTATTGTCCTGCATTAAAATTAGTTATAAAATTGATCTGCAGTGGGGTTATTTACTTATTTTGAGTAAGGAAATAATTTTAGAAATCATTTGCTAGTCTTAATGGCGTTAAAGTTAAGATCAAGACATATGAGTGGTCCAGTTGAACTTTCTTACAAACTCCTGAGCAATATATTATTCAATTTTTTTATAATAAATACAGCTTTGTTTTGAAAACAAAATAGAGTGATATTTAAAAACAAGTAATAAAATAACTTTAAAATTATTAACAGTACCAATTATTAATACATTGCCATTATGTAATTAATACATATATTAATTCATTTTTGGTGATTAATTTTACTTTTAGTATTATCAATGTAATATAAATCAATTAAAAGCTAATTAATAATAAGATAGATAAACTAATACTATGAATTAAAAATAATCACATGTAATATTGTTAAAAAGATACTTACAAAGCTGTGTTATTAAATCCAGGACCTAATCTGTAAGTAATATTTAATGATCCTTTCCAATCATTTGGAACTTCATCTCCACCTAAATTACTAATATATATATATATATATGATAAACAAAACAAGTTATAAATTTCATAACTTGCATTTAGCTTGCATTTTATGATCACTAGATGGAGCTTTATCAATAGCTCCTAACAAGCTTTTGTTTACATAAATGCCGAGAGAGATAGGATTCAATATCTCTTTCATTGTCTCCACCTCCAGACCAGCTGGTTTCGAGCTAGTTGGCTCACATTAGTGAAGGGTAAGGAAACTAGAAACTAGATCTAAATACTAATTCTAAAATCAGCATTTATCAAACACATTTTTATCACTTTGAAAGCATGAAAATTTATCAGACATGTAATGTCTTCAAATCCAGCTTAACAAACTAGATAGCTATGTGGGACAACAAAAGAGATATTGAATTCTATCTCTCTCAGTGTTTATGTAAACAAAAGCATGTTAGGAGATACTGATAAAGCTTCATCTAGTGAATATATATATATATATATATATATATATATATATATATATATATATATATATATATATATATATATATATATATATATTGAATTAAATGTTTCTATGGATTATTGTTATAATTAATAAAAATGAGATAATATTTGTTAAATAGAGAAACTTTAACCTTTGTTGTTACCAAAAAATTTTCAATTACTGCTAATTAATAATTTCTAATGTTAAGCATGTTTTACTCATAAACCTATAATATCTCTTTTTTGGCAATCTATTGGATCTCTTTTACTTCAAAGATAGATTCCTAACAAGAGCTATTATAGTTTTATGAGTAAAGCTTGCTTAACCTCAAGAATTGTCAATTAGCAATAACTGAGAACTTCTTGGTAACAACAAGGTTAAAATTTTCTCTCTATTTAATGGATATTATCTCCTTATTTCTATTAATTATATATATATATAAATCAATAAACCTAAAGCATGTGCAGTTGAAAATGTGAAGGTAGTTACCTCTACAGGTCTTAACCACAAGCTTACAAACTTGTGGTTATAAACTGTAGAGGTCCCTACCTTCGCATTTTCAACTGCACATGCTTTAGGTTTATTGCCTTAGTAAATATTACTTATGTAATCAATGTGTGTTAAATAAATTTATATATATAAATCATGATTGGTGAAATATTTTAAATGTAAGTTTATTTTTCAAAATTTTAACAAAAGAAACAAAATTTTTGAAAAGCTACTATAAATTAAAAAAAAATATGGAAACTTTTATGTAGTAAATGAAAAATATTTGAAAGAATAGATAAATGAAACTCAACGTTATAACAGATAAAGATTTATAATAAAAGAGCCTGAGCAAGTAAGTTCAAGAAAAGTTCAAACGAACAGAATTAGAAAAGATGTAAGCACTGAGAAATATGAAAAAAACTTAACACAAAGATAATAAAAATGGATTGACTTTATATATTAAAATTAAAGAATGGTTTTTTTTTTCCATATGTCATAGCATCGGCCAGGACGCGAGCCCACAACCGTCTGCAAACAACTACTTGCTTGCAAGGCAGCTGCGATGACCTATTGGCTAACAACGCTTGACGAAAAAAAGATTTTAAACAAACAAAATTTAAGAGCTGATATTTATTAAATGTAAGCAAATGGTAAGCTATAGTTCAAATCAACTATTTATTGGAGAAGCTAAATACCTTTTTCCGCTGTTAATAACTTAAGCTACTCTTTATTATTGGGGCATGCGCTTTTCTTTATTCTTTTTTGAGGTTGATTATTTGGTTTTATGCTAATTTCTTTACAGATAAACGTTTTAATAATTATAGTTCGAATTACAAGTGATTAACGTATGTATTTTTCAAAAGACTAAATAACTATTAATATTTTTTTTAACAAAATCACACTTTTCTTTATTTTTGCTGTAATATCCTATAAATACAATTTATCCAAACCCCTTCAAACACTTTTTAACAAAAACTCTTTATTTTTACATATACATACACCTGCGTTTCGACTGCAATGTAGGTGTATGTATATGTACAAATTAATAGTTTTTGCTAAAAAGTGTTTGAAGCGGTTTGGATAAATATGTTTTTTATTTATTTTGTAATGTGTTAGCACGAACATCCAAGCACATAATGGATGGTCTAACGCTACTGCTACTAAAACAAGAACATAAAAATTCCTTATCAGCTATTAAATTAACTATGTATAAATATCATGCGAAATAATTAAGTAAAACTTATCTACGATTTGAGCGATTTAATTTACTTAAAATTTTGAACAAAAAGACAGAAGTAAGTTGTATTATAAATTAAAATCAGAGATGCCAAGCTAGCTAATGTCAACGTTGTCTGAATTTTATATTTATTTAATAGACAAAATTTATATACATATATATATACAGTGTGTTTCAGTAAATAATGGCTGCTGATTGATTCTCTAGCTAAGCTGACTGCAGCGCCATCTCGTAAGTTATGTAGCAACATATTTTAGTTATCCAACACAAAAAGTTTAAGGTATAGCATGTTTGACTCATGACTTGTTTTATGACATGTGTGCATGTTTCAGAACTTAACCCATGTTGAAATAATACTCTAACATTAAGTTTTTGTTTTAATTTGAGAAAAATTGTTACTAACCCATTTGAAGTGATTCATATTATGTATGATATTGAGGTCATGTGTAGTAAAAGTATTTCTCAAACAGCTTCAAAGATTTTATGATGGTAGGTAGACCACGGAAGGCTATTGACAACAAAATACATTGTCACTACTTCATGTCATAGTCCATGACCCAAACAATGCTAGCATATTAGAATTTCAGCAATGAATAGATAAATTATGTAATTCAATATGATGCTAATTTTTTTAAAAGTGTAATACACTTCTGAAAAAGAATCTAAAACACAGTGTATAGCTAACAATTAAATAAATACCCTGAAGAGTAAACATTAAACATCACATGATCACCATTTCTTATGCTAGCACATAACTGTTATTAAACAGGCAAAACTCTCCATACAGTAGTGTCACCTTGTGCCAAACAGAGAAATCAATGGATGCCAGAAGGCTTGTGCATAAAATCCCCATCTAGTGCTTACTCATCCAATATCCTCAGACTAGTTTCTGGCTTGTGGCCTTCATCAGTGAGGAGCCTTGGATCTGAGAGCACTGCATCCATTGATTACTCTGGTTGGCACATGGTAGCACTACGGTATGGAGAGTTTTGCCTGTTTAATAAGAGTAAACATTAGGATATGGATATTTTTAGACAGATTACTATTAATAAAATATCACAAAGGAATCTAAAGATATTCCATCTAGAAGATATAATCACAATGTCTGCATTGCCTTTCAATTGTGCTTTTATAAACATAGATTTAACAGCTCTTAACTAAGTGGTTTATGATTTGTATTTGTTTTTACATCTACTTAGCTGAATGACTGTTAAATTCCATTTATAAAGCAAATGGGCATGGTGACAATTGGTTATTCTGATTCTGTTGGTGAGATTCCAGTTGGATCTATGAAAAATTAAATGCATCTGCATAATTAAATGTTGGATCTGAAAATATAAATTATATAGCTTCTCAAATTCTTTAATTGCAAATTCTTGGCTGAAATCCTAAAAGCAGACCTTGATTTGAGATTTTTAGGCACTTAAACTATTTTGTTATTTATGGGCAAGTCCAATTTATTTAACATGATTTTTTTATTTTGTGAGGCAAATACTTTTCTGATATGTGATAGGTGAGTGTGTGAAAGAACAGAAAGGCACTGGAAAGAAGTGATCAATATACAGATTAGTATAGGCATTTTCTCCAAACAGCATCATAATATGCAGCAATAGAATATGCTAGTCCTTATATCACAACTTAAAGTAGTGCCACACTGCTTTCCCTAACAGGTTACTCCTAGAAATTATTTAATCTAAACTTAGATATTGAGAAAGGTCTTTTGTTCCACAAATTACTTTTCACAATTGGTGCAAAACTTGTCTTTATCTTTCTTAATGTTCATTGTTTTATTCCTATTTTGTTACTTATGAATTAGAATCAACTTTATTCTTTACAAATGCGTCATAATGATATATAATCGTGATTGCTACAACAATCTTCTTTACAGGCATCTTTTTTGTTTAATCAGAGATGGGCGATATTTTATCCTTATGCCGGTTATTTTTATATCTGAGTTCAAATAGTGATATACATTTCTGTGATACTATTAAGTTTTTGTATATAAATATATAGAAAATAAATATTTAACCTTTTTAAAATATAACAATATAGTATAGAAAAATGTAAACTTGTCTTTAATGAGATTTCAATCCTTTTTTTTAGTCCTCAGACCTTTTCATGTTTGGATATGTTAATTAATGACAGGCGTTTATTGTGACAATTTCATGGATGAAAATAATTTTATTAAAGAATAAATCTGCACGACTTATAAATTATGATAAATACTCACCTGCGTAAATATTATAATTACAAAATTGAAGTCAAAACTATTGTTGATTTGTTCTGGATAAGGCAAAAACTTTTTAATAGTTTAACTCATTCAATTTGAATTTGCATTACGTGCACACATTATTTTTGAGTACTACTAAAAATTGTGTTTTGATTATAAAAATTGTGTTTGATTCTATAATGACTTTAGTTTATTTTTTTATAATCAGAGTTTCAATGCATCTTATTCGGGTTCAAAATGTGGCATATTATCTACAGGGTGATCATCACAGCTCTTAGTTTATTATTGATGTCTTTTATTTGCTTTTTTATGTTGTCTTAATACCTTATAAGTTCATAGCATGGTTAAAAACAACAGGAATATGACATATACCATTAATAATAAAAACTACATTTATATTAGAATCACCTGACCATACCAAGTAATATAAAATCATTATTTCCTTTAAAAAGTAATTAGATATTTTTGTAACTGACTATTATTTGAACCATTTGTTTAATAAAATTCTGAGACTGTATCTGATCTGTTAACATTTCACAGATTTATCTAAATGTGATTTGAACTCATTTTGTGGCATGGACATTGTCCACTGATCATTAAGTCAAAAAATTCTTTATATATTATTACTAATCAAATTTATTAAGGGACAACAATAAGATTATGATTGTTGATCATCATCCTTTCCACATCAATAACATTATTTCAAAAGCATTTCCCAACTATTTTTGCATACTGGGGAAAATGTTTGTAAGTAATTAAATGGCATTTGTATGACTATTATTAGTAAAAACTAGTATTTGGCATTCCTCAGTGAAGTACTAGGATATTCCAAACACCAGAACCAAAATAGAACTTAAAGCCAACACTTATCTGATAGTCAACTTTTAAGTAGACCATCTGAAATTTTCAGACACCTAGATGTCTTCAAACCCAGCTATCCAACATAAAAAGCTATATGGGGTTGAGAATTATTCAGCCATGGCATTTATTAATGGCCTTAGCAATATAACATCGCTTAAGAACTTAAAAGCAAAAGCTATTTTAGTAGCTAAAAATAAACCATACATCACGTGACTTTGAAAGCTTGTAAATATTTTTTATAATAGCCTGATAAATATATTACATATATCATTGTAGTGAAAATTTTCACAGGTAAAAGAAAATATTGGTGTTTTTTTTTTTGAAAATGTAATTGTTTGTTGTAATAGTAATGTTATATCGATGCTGATATATTCATAGATGTGTGTGATCTAATGTGCATGTGAAGTAATATTTTCATGATGTTAAAAATAAGTCAAATATCAAAAATTAGTGTATATTTTCAAAATATATAGAGAAAACTATTTTAGTGAAACAAATTAAGGAATTAAGTTAGACATTTAGTAGTTTAAATATTAAAAAAAAATTTTTTTTGAAAGTTGAATAAACATAATTTAAATAATATATTAATTATGCATGATGGTAAATTATAGTAAAAAATATCAAAAAATTTAATGTAAGATTAAATCAATAAAAATATTTCTAGTTAATTAAATAACTGTCAACAAAATTAAGATCACTTGTGAACGATTTTTTATTTGTATTAAACATACATATCTTGTAATCAAATCATAAAATTGCAAATAGTATGTAACCGCAAACTATTTAAATATTTTTTTAAAAAATAATGATAAGGTACCGTTATATGCCATTTGAACAAAATAGTTTAATTTCTGAAACTATTTTTTTTTTTTTTTACATTTTATAATCAAGTTCATATATTCACTTAAGATTCTCAAAAGCGCATTATTAATGAATCTTTTAAAAATATTTTTTTTAAACTTTCACTTAATCGAAATCTCTTATTTATTTCTCAACAATAAGAACTTAACTACTTATTTTTTCAAATAAAATTATAAAGTGTGGTATTGTATATTTTGGTATGTAAAATTATAAAGTGTGGCGTTTATGACTATTTTTAAGGTCAGATAGGGTTACTAATGCTAGATTTTTATATAAAAAACTTGATTAGGCTTTTATAATCATTCTATGATATATAATATACAAATCAATATATATATCAAAATACAGTAAAATTTACATAAATTATATACTTTTCAGAATTACTTTCGACTATACATTTTGTAATCTTTATCAACTATATAACATTGAATAATCAAAACGAGACAACCTTGATTATTCAATGTTATATAGTTGATAAAGACTACAAAATGTATAGTTGAAAGTACTTCTAAAAAGTATATAATTTATGTAAATTTTATTGTATTTTGATATATATATATATTGATTTGTATATTACATATATTGTGGAACGAATACAGATATCAAATTTAATTTATTATATATATAATATTTAAATATATGTATATTGTCTATATTAGACTTACTGTCATTATAAGAGACTTGAACCCAGACTTTCAAACTTCCCACAGAAATCCAATTCATCCTATACAACTAATATGCATGACCACATACATATGAAAAAGATAAATTATCTCCAAAATATGTATTACATTGAACCAACAATCATTGGTTGGTCAATATCACCATCTCCAACACATATACACAAGCACTGCTCAGTTTATATTAAGGTGATAGTGGTGGTGGTGGTGGTAGTCATGGTAGTGGTAGTAGTAATAGTAGTAGTAGTAGTAGTAGTAGTAGTAGTAGTGGTAGTAGTAGTATAGTAGTAGTAGTAATAATAGTAGTAGTAGTAATAGTAGTAGTATTTATTAGTACATTTTATTGTGATATGAACAGTTAGTTTTAAAATTATTTTTAAGTGAAAATAAATCATTTTATACTTTGGTTAGCATCTACAACATAATCTAATTAGTTAATAACATCGGATAACATTTTTTCCAAGATGATGATGATGATAATAATAATAATAATAATAATAATAATAATAATAATAATAATAATAATAATAATAATAATAATAATAATAATAATAATAATAATAATAATAATAATAATAATAATAATAATAATAATAATAAACAGCCACTTATAAATCAGTGTTGCCATTTTAACTCCAATACAAGAAAAAAGAAAAGGGATGAAAAAACTGCTATAAAATGAGTTTTACCATGACTACATAAAACAATATGTGAAACACAAATATATCCTATAGAAAATATGCTCATTCATTTTTCTGTTCAGTTGATATTTTAAGATTTTTTTTTTAATTTCATGAAAATTTTAGCACCATATCTAATTGTATTTCCCCCCATATTTTTCCAATTTAAAGAATTACTATTTACATTTCTTTAAAATGGCTTTGAGATCCTTATAATATAGATATGGACTATTGTCTCTATATAATCCAGGCCTCAGTTCACCATAAGACACCCTTTTAGGAAGATTTGCATTGTTCATTCATGTTACCTGTCCAGTATATCAAAGATATGATTTTACTATAGCAAACTTCATAATATTACATTTAGCAAGTTGCAGAGCATATCTAGTGGTTTTATAATCTTGCCATAGTATTTTTAAAATTTTACAGAGCATTCTTAAATGAAATCTTTCTATTGCCTTTATATTGCAATGATATGATGTTCAAGCCTTACTTCCATACAATATATTAGATAAAATGATAGCTATATGTAGAACTAACATAGTTGCAATAGTTATTATCCCACGATGAAACAATCTATCTTTTAATTTGTTGAAAGAAGCAGCAGTGCATTTAACTTTGTGTCAACTCTTAACACCAAATTGATCTTTCTATTTATAAACGTGTTAAGATATTTAAACTGATTTATATTCTTTAGATGATAACTGTCCAAGATAATAATAATATAACACTACTCATTATAATGAGTCTTTGTGTCTGAAAGTTTGTAGAGATGACATTTTATTAGCAATTATATGTTTGACTATTTATATCATCTAGAATTATAGTTAAATGTCTTTAAACATATTCTAACATTATTTAAACTTCTCATATACATTCAACTGTAAGTAATATCATCCAGGTATAAAATGTAGCACAATGTTTCAAGAAGTATTATTCAAAGGTGTTGCTGATCCTACCAGTGACAGTACTAGCATGAGACAAATCTGAGATCTTAAGTTTGATTTTTTTTTCACCTACTATTGTTTGACTAGAATCTAAAAGTCTAGTAAATTTCATGACAACACCAGTCAGCCCTGCAACATGTATTTGAAAAGTTTAAATGAAGTTTAAATTTTTCTAGACTTAAACAATTAATTCTAGATGATTGAAATAATCCAACATATAATCACAAAAAATAAATACATACAACATGTTTACTAAACTTGTTTAATATAAAATAAAAATGTTAAATAGATTATGTAGTATGCTGAACCTGCTTTTGACTAACGGGCAACCATGCTTATACCTAAAGTTATCCAAGAGGATTGCAAGATTTATAGAATAAGCAAAAAGTTGTGATTTATATAAAATTTGATTATAAGATGTAAATGAATTTATTTAAATGAGCCACTTTTTGATAGGGGGGTGCATGATTCTTTCTTCTTGGTTGCATATACATTGCTGGCAGTGTGTCAGGTTTTTTAACTTTGCATCTAGCATTGTTTCTTTTGGAGCAGCCATAACTGGCAGATGTGGGTTTAAAGCTGGACCATATTTAGACTTATTTTCGAAGAAAATAGATTAATATCTGTATTAGTCTTATCTTGACCAATAATATTTTTTCTCTGTGCAGATTGTTAGTCAAAAGCATGCATTGAACCTTTTTTTAAAAATATTATACAAACTTTTTTTTTAGTATACATGTTTATGCATTTATGTTTTGAATTATATTTTTCCGAGAAAAGTTTAAAAAGATTGGAATTACATATATAATCACAAGTAAAAGGTTTTTTGCATATTTAAATGACATAAATGTATAAATTTTTAAAAAATGTTAATAAACAAATGCAGCTAAATAAATAAAAAAGAAATGAAACGAGTATATAACATAAAGTTTAAATATATATGTACATAAGGATGGTATACAGTATTTTTTGAGAAAAAAAATAAGATATGTAGAAAAAAAATGTAGGAATATCTTTGATACGTAAAAACAATTGTTAATTTTAGCATATTCATAAGAAGCTCATTAACTGATTCAGAATTAGGACCTCATTTAAGTCTTTTTTATTTTAATATTTAATATAAAATTGTTTATGGGGTTTAGTTAAATATAGGGGATTTGAACTCAGACTTTCAAGCCCTTTCACTATCCACACTACCTCATACTACTGATACAAATGACCACACAATGCAGAAAAGATAAAAAAGATGAAAGTCTGAGTTTAAATCTTCTATAATTACAATTAGGTTCCAGGTATAAGAGTGCCTGGTATTTCAAATCTTTCATTACTAGTTATATTTACTAAGGCAATAAACCTAAAGCATGTGCGGTTGAAAATGCGAAGGTAGAGACCTCTACAGGTCTTAAACACATGCTTTAGGTTTATTGCCTTAGTAAATATTACTTACGTCATCAATGTGCAATGTGCGTTAAATAAATTTATAATTACTAGTTAATAAACTGAAACATTTTTAAGTATATACGCTATTTATTGCTAAGACTAGTGAAAATGCTTAGGTTTGGGAAAAATCCATAAAATTAATATCATTTAAGTAATTAGTAATTAAGTTTATTAGAGGGTATTTGAACCCAAACATTCAAACTCCCTTCAGTCATCAACTTCATTTTATACAACCGATACACATGACAACATATATGTGAAAAAGATAAATAATCTCCAATATACATATTTAATGCTGAACCAGTGCTCGTTAGTTGGTTCGGATCATCATCTTCCACATACATATTTAATAAGTGCTTGGATTATATTAAGATAGCAAATCTTTAAACTTTAATAGACAGCCTTCAATCTCCAGCCATCCATATCATTAAAAATTTAAACAATGAAATTAATTATAAACAAAGAAAATCTTACATAATATGATATTTGTATCTATATCAATATTTCATTTATTTTATTTTTTTTATCATTAACCAATCTGTTCGTGAGAGCACGTTTCGTTTACTAAATGGAAACAGACTGAAGTCTGCAGTTTTTGTCTTCGTAATGTATATTTGTGTTAGAACTTCCTGATATAATGATTGTACATCTCCGAATATTCTCACAAGCTGAATTCGAATCCATACTGAGTAATATATATATATATTTCAGGTTTTAATTAGGCTTATTGTTTTTTTTTTTTTTGCTTTTTTCCCTAGATGCCTCTTAGCAAAGTCAGTTTACAATTTAATTATATATAGTAAATGAGCATACAGATATGAAGTGTTAAACAGAAATGGAACTAGTGATAAACTACAACTATTTGGCAACTAATATGATTTCACTTTCCGTTCTTCTAACAGGTGCTGTTCGTTCAGCATTCGCTACGTTGTTGCCCATTTCAAACTAGATTACCTTAAGTAATTTTAATTTGTAAACGTGTTTGTTTGATTCATATATATATATACACCGATTCAAGTCAATATTATATATATTTTATTTTAAATATTAGCGTCCGACCTAGCATCAGACTAATTTTCGCGCTTTATCAAGTTTTAAATATATCAAAGTGTTAAAGATGCTATAAAATTCATGTCACTATAAAAATTAAAATATAGCCTGATAAAAATAAATACATTATTATAATTTAAAAAAAAAAAAAAACTGTAACCAGAGACGAAAAAACATTTAGGATTTCAAAAATGATTAATCAAAAAGTCACTAGATAGCAGCACTGAAAAAAAAAAATCAAAGGCTTTCAATAAACATTTTGAAATAGAATGAATAATGAATTTAGATTAAATAATGCAATAGGAAAAACATATAATTAATATTCATGCAAAAGTGATATAAACTTAAAATCTTCATAAAAAAAATTTTAACAACTTTTTTAACCTTCTATTTTATTGATTTTAGTGAATATAAAAATGAAATGGGTAATTAATATACATTAGGTTAGTATCTGCTTGACTAAATATGTATAGAGGCGCGGCGAAATCTACTTAAAGTAAGATAATAATCGAAAATTAATACTTGATCATTATAGCCATTTTTTTTTTTTTTACTTTTTTAGCATTTAATCAATTATTTCTACAACTATATCACAATAATTTCTTCTGTATTATGTGTCATCATCATCCATCATCCATCATCAACCATTATCAATCCACTGCAGGATGAAGAGCTCTCCAAGTTCAATCCATCTTCTCCGATTTTTAACTTCTCTTCTCCACATCACCCCTATGCATTTTCTTATTTTATCTATCCATCTCACATGTTGTCTCTTTCTGGGTCTTTTACAATCTCTTGGAATCGAGTTTAAGATTACAATTGTACATCTATTACCATCTCTTCTAGCAATACGTCAAGACCAACTCCACTTAAGTCTTTTATTTTTTTCAATGAGGTCAGTAACACATGTTTGTTCTCTTACCCATATATTTCATTTTTGATCTCTTCTTGTTACTCCAACATGAATCTTTCCATACTTCTTTGAGTGGTCTGAAGTCTCTGTATTGCACTTCTATTAAATGTCCAAGTCTCAGATCTATAAGTAAGAACTGGTAAAACACTTTTATTAAACCCTTTCCTTTCAAACACATAGGCATATTTCCTTTTAGTATCAAGTTACTGCTACCAAAAGCACTCCAACCAAGTTTAATTCTATGATTAATTTTATCCATTATGTTTCCATCTGTATTAATAATCTGACCAAGGTATTTGTAGCTGTTAACTTCTTCTAACTCGTCATAATCAATCTTTATTTTCATATTTTGAAAAAATCCATTAAATATTACTTAAGTCTTTACAGGTGTGTATATATTGAAATTAAAAGTTTTAAATACCATGATAATATTTGCTAATTTTCCAAATCAGGTACACATTACCAAAAAAAATCTGAAAATTTGGGTAACGTCCTAAAAAATTATAAAGAATCAATAAGTCAAAGTAATAAAGCATTAAAATATTATTATATTCACATTAACTGGATTTCAAAAAATTGTAAAAGTCATAGAAAGAGATCACATATAAGATGGATGAATAAAATGAGGAAGTGTGCTGGGGTGATTTGGTGAAGTGTGGCTAGAAATCAGTGAAGATCATTGAACTGGGGAGGCCTTAATACTGCAGTGGATTGATAATGGTTGAAAATGATGATGATGATGATATTCACATGAGCATCCTATGTCACTGGATTGTTATAATATGCTATAGAAAGATTGTTTAACTTTTAACGTTTCATCACTAGTTAGTTTAACAGTTTAAAGTGATATATGTCTATCAATTTTTTCCTCTATCTGCCTTTATATATATATATATATATATATATATATATATAT
>JAQFVV010006951.1:46193-156841 GCA_028023455.1 Epiperipatus broadwayi | reverse complement strand
TTCAACTGTTAGTAATATCACAGCACACTCAACACACATATTAGATGATGGAAATAGTCCAATATAAAAATACAGCTAGAACACCATCATCACAAACCTTCAGAAAAACACAACAATATATATACATATATATATAATAAATAAAGTTTGATATCTGTATTCATTTCACAATATATGTAATATACAAATTAATATATAAATATCAAAATACAGTACAATTTATAAAAATTATATTTATTTTAGAAGTACTTTCGACTATACATTTTGTAGTCTTTATCAACTATATAACATTGAATAATCAAAACGAGACAACCCTTAACAATACCCATAGTTCAATTCAGATTTCCCACAATTCTGTTATCTTAACATTTGATGACTGGCAATTCATTAACATTTGACGATTTCTTGAAATCAACATAACCTCTTTTATTTGACGTTTATTATGACAATATAATTTATTATGACAATATAATTTATATAAATTGTACTGTATTTTGATATATATATATATTGATTTGTATATATATATATATGATTTTCTGACAAAATATGTCATTACTCATAACTTGGGGTTTGAATATGGATTGCGAAAATTTTGATTTTTTTTTTACACTTGGATAACACATAAGGAGAAATTTGTTTTAATTATCATATGGTGGAGTAGGGAGAAAATATGTAAATATATACATAACAATCCATTAATATGATTAGAATATATGTAGTTGTGATAAATAGTAGACACTGAAAACTGGTATAAAAATATAACAGTGAATTTTCAAGAAAATTTATAAAAAAAAAATTAAAATTATTTCAGCAGTAAGAATAAAAGATGGAGGAAATGCTGAAACAAAGAGTCGGCATCATGAAATGTCTGAAAGAATTCTACAAAGAACCATATAGCAACAAAGTTAAAAAACAAAGCAACAATTACTATTGCTAAATCTTTTGAATTTCCAAATGTTTTAAATGAAGAGATGAGACGAAATAAAATCTATGAAGAAGAGTAAAACCTCAGAGAATGGTAAAATTATTATTGATGGAGAAATCGATGAATTATTGGGGAAATGATGTGATATATCTAAGTGATAATCTAGAATATAGTATCAATATTTATATTTAAAAAAGATAGTAAAAATGTAGTAGAAATTTCATATCAATATCAGTTATATGTAAAATCTTTCCCAAGATTAGATTTAGAGCAACCAAAAGAAAAAGCTGGATTTAAAGTGTTTATAGCACTGTGAATCACATCCAAGTATTGAGAAATGTTTTAGAAAAGACCAATAAACATAAATTGTTATTATGCTGTGAATTTAATTTAATTCTACTAAACATCACATGATCACTATCTCTTATACTAGCACATAATTATTATTAAACAAGGCAAAACTCTCTATACAGTAGTGCCACCCTGTGCCAACCAGAGTAGATAGGGATTTTATGCACAAGTCTTCTGGCATCCATTGATTATTCTGGTTTGCACAGAGTGGCACTACTATATAGAAAGTTTTGCCTTGTTTAATTTAATTCTATATGCATTTCCACTATGATTAAAGCTATGGATCATCAAGATGCTCTCTAGGATTTTTACAATATTCCGAACGGTATTGATTAAAATGCATTACTAGTGATTATATTGCAGGATGGCTTTTAAGTATGTAACATAATGATTTCATTGACAACCTTGGCACTAACATGGGTTTGAACATTCCATCATCAGATTTTCAATGAAATGGATTACTGAAGAATTGTAGGTTGGAGTGGTTTGAAGTCGGTCCATTAAAGTATAAAGATTGGCTATCTTAATATAAAGCTGAGCACGGTATGTGTGGAGATGGTAATCTGGACCAACTGATGAATATTGGTTTAGCATGAAATATGTATATTGGTGATTATTTATCTTTTCAAATGTGTGTGATCAGATGGGTCAGCAATATGAGATGGCATGGAGAGTTGAGGTCACGTGAAAGTTTGAGTTTGAATCCCTTATATAAAAAAGTGTTTTGTGAATTAAAATGTAAAGCTAAAATACTAAAACAAATGGGGATGAATCAGATATTTGAGAGTTTGCAGATGTTGCAGTGGTTTTTGCAAATAATACCTTAGAGCTTCAGAAAAAGTTGCAAGAGTTATCAGATAAAAATAAAAAAGTAGGTATAAAGATAAGTATAAGGATTCAAGTAATGTTTAATGTTGTATTTAAAGAAGCTGCTCACATGTCAATGACAAACAATCATGTAAGTCAAACCTAGTGTGACTATACATAATGTATGGAAACCACTAATCAACATTGCTTTTAGGAAAAAATGGAAAAAATTAGGAGGAACCTCATAGATAAGTATATGAAATTTCTACTGACTGTTGCCTTTGTCAGAATGGTTCAGTTGGTTAGACCATTGACTTAATATTCAATACTCAATAATCTAAGGTTCCAAATTCAATTCCCATGATAGTACTGTCAGTGGTACAACCAGCAACACCTGACGAAGAGGGGAGAATAATACCTCTCAAAACATTGTGCATATACTAACCTGTGTGCTATTACTAACAGTTGAACATATTTGGAATATTTAAATAAAGTTATTTTTTTCTAAAGACATTCAACCCTTATTATTAGATGATGGAAATGGTGCAATATTAAATAAAACTAAAATACCATTATCACAAATCTTTGTGTGTTTCAGTTATTACATAATAGAAATGTCTGCCCATCCCTTGTATATGTATTAAATGGATTATGTCCTGTACATGAGGAATAAGATTGATCTTAGGTCGACATGGGTGTGACAAGAATCTCAGCCTCAGGGTGACCTTTAAGCATTCCATCATCAGATTTTCAATTGGATGGAGGGTTGAAGAGTTCAGTGTGGAGTAGATTGAAGCCTGTCCATTAAAGTATGAGGATTGACTATCTTAATATATATCTGAACACTTATAGCATATAAGTGTAGAGATGGTAATCTGGACCAACTGATGATTGCTGGTTTAGCATGAAATACGTATATTGGTGATTATTTATCTTTTCTACATATATGTGTTCAAGTGTATCAGTGTTATGAGATAGTGTGGAGAGTGGTGGGTCATGTGAAAGTCTGTGGACACAGATATATAATAAGCCTGTGTGTGTCAGTTATTACAAATGTTTATTGTAGTTTCTCAAAAGGAAAAAATAAAGATTGAAAATTATGAATAGAAAAGTGTTAACAATTACAAATATCATGTTCAGATTATTAATAAAGATGGATAAAATTAATCATAGAATTAAAGGTGAAAGGAAAGATTTTGTTAGAAATAGATTAATATCAAGAGGAAATATTCCTATACATTTGAAAAAGGAAGTTTTAAAGAAAGTGTTTTATTAGTTCTTGCTTATGAATCTGAGACTAGTAAACTTAAAAAAATCAATATAGAAATTTCAGATCAACAATAAAGTATAGAGATATACATGCTGAGAATAATAAGAAAGGATAAGTGAAATGAAAAAAGGATCCTGGGTGATTGTCATCATTAAAAGAAGTAATACCCTAAAATGCAGTTGGGATGGTTCTATTATTAGAATAGATGATATGTGAACAGCTGAACTCTTAAATTCATTCCAAGATATTTATAAAGAACCTAAAAAAGTGTGTTTATATGACATGGAGAGGAAAATCTATTTAGTACAGAAACTGGATTAAACTTAGAAAAATCATTTTCTGATGTCAATTATAAATGTTAAAATAATGATGTTCTCCAAACAAATTTTGTTACCCTAGGTAGTTAAAATTCATCAGAAAAGTGGGTAACTCTATATTTGAACTAAAGTGCAAAATAAGAATGAAAAGCAGAAAAACCATAATCACCCATCATTTCACAGCCTGGAAAATGCTTTCTTCTTCACTGTTCCTTTTTGTTGGCCAATGGAAGAATGTCATATTTGCAGTAAACCACACACACACACACACATATATATATATATAATTTTAACAGTAAATATGATATTATAGTTTAAATTCTTTTATAGCGCTTTCGATTATGTGTTAATCCTCGTCAGCTTTAACTGAATTTCAAATTTTTTAAACTTAATATTACATATATTTCCATAAGCTGTGTATGGCTGTTTTCACAACTTGCCTATTAATAACATCATTCTTATATTTATCAATTAATATTGCCTCTTTAATTTTCCTCTTTTTATGATTTCTTTCTTCCATTAATATTTTTATTTCATTACTATCAAATGTAAACTTATAATTACAAGTTTTTTCATGGTCAAAGAATACTGAAGCTATATTAAATTGACTATTTACATTATTTTTAATTCAATTATATAATAATTGATGCTCCTTCAATCTTTTTTCCACAGAACATCTCGATTCACCGATGTAAAATTTCTGACATCCACATGAAATCTGATAAATTATATTACTTCTTTGCAATTTAGAAATTATACTCTTAGAATTATTAACCAATCAATTAACATTTGGAAGAACACAAAATGAAATATTATACTTTTCTTTAAATATATTCTTAATTAATTTAGATTGCATGTTATTTATAAATGGCATAGACATCCATTTTTATTATCTAAAGTAACACTGCAAACACTCTTCTTATTATTAAATGAATTTACTGTATGCAAAATTTGGTTTTTATCATAACCAACCTTTAAAAGTTCATTAGCAAAGAGTTCAATATTTAAAATTTTATCACTCTTATATTTACATAATTTATCATTGTGATGCAAAAATGATTTCAGACTTGACATTTTATGTATCATAAAAAGAGGAAAATTAAAAAGGCAATATTAATTGATAAATATAAGAACGATGTTATTAATAGGCAAGTTGCGAATATGGCCATACACAGCTTATAGAAATATACATAACATTAAGTTTAAAAATTTGAAATTCAATTAAAGCTGACGAGGATTACCACATAATTGAAAGTGCTACAAAAGAATTTAAACTATAATATTATATTTACCATTATTTTTATATATATATAATATTTTATAACGGATACTCTATTTTACATTTATATATATATGGCATATTTTGCGGGTTTGTCCGTATTAAAAAAATTTAATATATATATATTATTATTTCCAGGATCTTCCATGTAATATAATAGCTAAATAGCTGATATTTCAGTGTCATTTAATTTTAAAAGAAATCTCTCTCTTATCAGAGTAAAATGTTCAATTATTTATATTTTTTATATATGTGTTTAATATCATTTCCATTCCCCTAAATTTCTTTTAAATCAATAATTTAAAAATAAGTATAAATGGCTGCATAGATTCATAAGATTATGTTACTTTAGGGTGTGTTAATTTTGGGCTAATTGTTTTGTAGATAAATTGGTGCAGGTGGATAGATGTGCAGATGTTTTATGTCAATATAATTTGAGTAAGTGCATTGGATACTCATTTCCTTGTACTGTGTTAGTATACAGGGTATAATACCCACCTTAATGCATGGGCCGATCACGTTGTCAATGTTTGTAGACATATTTCCTTCATCATTGATTTTTTTACTCTCTGGTTGGGACAGTAAACCAGCAAAGACTGCCATCCCCTTTTCAGAGTATCGTTTATATATATATATATATATATATATATATATATAAACATATATATATATATATATATATATATATATATATATGTTCCTGCCTGTTGAAATTTATTAATGATCATTGTGAAGATGCTCATTGCTTCTCACCATGATTTATTATTTCTCTAATGATATCCTGTGATAGATGTAAATTCCTGTCTGCATGATTGTGTTATGCTAATAATCTCATT
This sequence comes from Epiperipatus broadwayi, assembly GCA_028023455.1. Classification (NCBI taxonomy): domain Eukaryota; kingdom Metazoa; phylum Onychophora; class Udeonychophora; order Euonychophora; family Peripatidae; genus Epiperipatus; species Epiperipatus broadwayi. Next base: position 151,053 of record JAQFVV010006951.1, on the reverse strand, counting down.
TTGCATTGATCACTTCGGTATATCAGTAAGCTAGCGTAGGTTTAAATGCGAGATTTTAGCCTAAGGTTAAAAGGGATTGGGTTGGTTATACGCATAATCTATGTAGCATATTCAAGCTTAGTAAATTATTAAAAGTGTATTAAATCTATTAAATACTTCCATCTGTGCATATAATTCAAATCAAACATATTCATTAATTAATTTAATTTTCAGAATTTTTTTAATGTGTGTGTGCGTAATAATAAAATGTTTTGTTTAATTAAATTTTGACAGTAATTTATTTTATATATTTTATTAATATTTAAAATTAAGAATTAATTTGAACAGTCAGAGTAATATTTTAAGCCCAGATTCTCCCCCAGGTAGTGACTGGCGCTTTCGGTTCAATAAAAGAATAAAGTCTCCAGTGCGTGTCTGCCTACTATATAAATTTTCCAGGTTCAAATGGTCTGGTGGTGCCTTGTATGGCAGTTTAGATTAGGAGGTTCCATCAACCCTTATAATATTGGGATTGTATAAATGTTTTAAAACAGGCAAAACTCACTATACGTATTGCCACACACAGCAAACTAGAATAATCAATGGATGCCAGAAGGCTTGTGCATAAAATCCCCATCTAGTGCCTACTCATCCAATATTCCCAGACTAGTTTCTGGCTTGTTGCTTTCGTCAGTGAGGAGCCTTGGATCTGAGAGAACTGCACCTAGTGGTTGGTGGTCATGTGATGGTGATTGTATAAGTGCTGAATGATAATACCAATTATATATATATATATATATATATATATATATATATATATATATATACGAACTCTAATATATTATATATTAGTTCACAGAGGGCAGTACTGGATTTCTTAATCATGTGGGATGATTTAATTGCTTAATATTTGTATATTTATTTGAGTATAGCGTTATGCACTGGATTATTTTATATATATATTAAAAGTCAAACATATGTATCAAACTTTACAAAACTGATGGTTAAAATGAATTTACCCTACCACTTTATTCAAATCATGAATACAATCTTATGTCTTCAAAGTTTAGTTTTATGAATATATTTACTTGAAACACATCACCATGGACATTGTATAGAGAAGAGGGATTGCAAATGACACCCAGTGTAATATTTAAATGGAATAAGATTACTTATAATCAACCATATCCATATAACAATTTAAAAGTTTAGATATATTATGAAAATATTTATCTTTGCAGTAACCTAAGATAATATTTAAATATATGTATATTGTTTATACTAAACTTCCTGTAAATATAAGGGACTTGAATCTGAAATTTCAAGATTCCTACATTGATCCAATCTATCTCATACAACTGATACATGTAACCATATATATGTGAAAAAAATAAATGATCTCAAATATACATTTTTGTGCTGAACCAGTACTCATCATTTGATCCAGGTAACCACCTCTGACATATATATACAATCAGTGCTCGGTTTATATTAAGATAGTAAATCGTCCAACTTTAATAGACAATCTTTAATCTTCTCCACTCTCCAACTCTTCAGCCATCCATATCATTGAAACTTTGATGATGGAATGTTCAAAGCTTTTGTTGATGCCAATATTATTATCACATATATGTGGTCATGTGTATTAGTTGTATAAGTTAGATTGGATAGATGTAGGGAACTTGAAAGGTTCAGTTCTAGTCCTTTATAATTAACCTAAGATAAATAATTTGAGTTTTCATAATAGAAAATGTACTCTAAAATTTACAATATAATCAATGACATTTCAAAATCCTAATGTTCAATATATACATATGTACATAATTAGAATGTGACGTTTTAATACTACAACATTTTTATTATCAATTTACTATTTACCTTATTAAATATTCAGCATCATTATAACTGATTGGATGGATAAGAACTGTGGTAAAATTAATCTTATTTTCAGAATACCTGTAGGATTCCTCTAAAAGAAAATAGTATGAATAAAATTATTGTAGAAGGTTTTCAGTAATATAGTAAATGTTAAGAAATGGCCAATATTTAATAAAATTGATGAGTAACAGACTTTACATAACATTTACCACTAGCTATGTATATATAAGAAAATATTTGAATACTCATTGCTAGTTGAAAATGAAAAAGAAAATATTCAAATAACTATCCCAAACATGATATTTTAGCAATGTCCTCTGTGAATATATATAAAGTTTGAATTCCAAAGTTAGACTTCATATTTATTCACAGAGGGGGTTGCGGAAATAAAATGTTTGGGAAATACAAAAGTATAATACCGGTTATGAAACCATATTATATATAATATATAAACAATTGAATGTTATTAATAGGCAAGTTGCAAATACAGCTATACACAGCTTATATAAATTTATGTAAATGTCAAATTTGGAATTCATTTATAGCTGATGAGGATTACTAAGTAATTTAAAATTTAATATTTTTGTTTTACTGTTAAATTGTCACTTCTAATTCTAGTACTTCAAATTATTATGAATTCTCAAGTAATAAACCATTTGAATAGTTTATATATATATATATATATATATATATATTATATATATATATATAAAAAACTAATAAATATAACAGTAATTAACTGTATATATAAAACTAAGGCTGCAGAAAGGAGTTTGCTATTAACTGAAAGGAGACCCTTTGATTCCTCTTGGAGGCCTTAAAGGAACCGAGCAGGCCAAATTCCTAATGTCCACTCCATATATTCTTGTCGTTGCAGCTGTTATTACTATGTGTTTATTCATATAGTATACGAACATAAATGGGCTTCTCACCAACACGCATTAGCCAGCGTGGTTTTTTTGGCTTTTTACCTCTGAGTTTAAGATCGAGAAACACCATGGTCTTTCTTCTCAGTGCCTGATAAGGCAGAATGAATGTTTGTGTAAATGATAAATATTTTTCCAATACATATATACAATTATGACAGACAAAAATAAAGCAGGGCACTTATTCCCAGGAGGCTGTAAAGTCACCAACCAAGGCAGCGGTTGGTGGCTGAAGGCGGAGGGTGCTAAGAATCTCCTGATTGCGGACCCAGGCTGCCATTTGATGACAACTTTTTATTTAGGTACTTACAACTGCAGATCACTTTCAAGTGAAGGAAGATTGCAAAAATTAGAAGAAGAACTCTCTTATATTAAATGGGATATTGTTGGACTTTGTGAAGTTAGAAGAAAAGGTGAAGAGACAATTGATTTAAAAAGTGGACATATATTTTATTATAAAGGCACAAATATTGAAAATACAAGTGGAGTAGGATTCATTATAAATAAAAAGTGGAAGAACAATATTGTAGAGATTGATGGTGTATCAGACAGAGTGGCAAGATCAGTTATACAACTTAATAGTAGATACCAAATGCAGATAATTCAGGTTTATGCCCCAACAAGTTCTCATAGTGACGAAGTAGTAGAAGATTTTTATATGGATGTACAAAAGACTTTTGATAAGAGTAAACAACATTTTAAAATTGTTATGGGAGACTTTAATGCTAGAATTGGTAAACAAATGAAAGATGAAAGTGCTGTAGGTAATTTTGGTTATGGTAATAGAAATGAGAGAGGACATAGACTTGTGGAGTTTGCAGAAAAAAAAAACTTTATATTATGAATTCTTTTTTTGAGAAAAATGTTAAAAGAAAATGGACATGGAAACATCCAAATGAAGGTACAGCAGAATTGGATTATATTTTGACTAACAGGAAATACATATTTCAAGATTGTAATGTTCTTAATAGATTTAACACAGGAAGTGATCATCGATTAGTAAGGTGCAAGATGCGTGTTAATGTAAAACTAGAAAGACAAAAATTGTTAAGAAAAACAATATTTACAGTTGATATTCCTAATCTTCAGAAACATTCTAATGAATTTAAATTAGAACTTACAAATCGATTTCAAGTATTAGTAGATTTTGAACATGATTCAGATTTGAATGAAATTAATATGAAAATAACTGATACACTTTTAAAAACTGCAACAAAGATAGCTGGTAGAAAAAAGCAGCAATTGACTAATAAAATTTCTACTGAGACTAGAGAACTTATGAAGAAAAGAAGGAATATGAAGATATGCAAGAATGATGCATTAAAAAGAATTGAATATCTCGAATTTTGTAAAATGGTGCGGAAAAAAGTGGAAAATGATATAAGAAAGTATAACTGTGAACTAGCAAGAAAAGCTGTAGAAGAAAATAAAAGTCTTAAGAATGTAAAACAACATTTTGGTATTGGTAGGAAATTTATATCTGCAATAAGGAAAAAAGATGGAATTATTACTAAAAAGAGGGATGACATTATGAAATTGGTAGAAGATTTTTATCAAGAATTATATAGTAATAAAGAACAAGTACCTCCTATATCTATTACATCTTCCGAATTGCCCAGAATTTTAAATGAAGAAGTGAGAAATGCAATTAAATGTATGAAAAAAGGAAAGGCTCCAGGTAATGATAGAATTATAATTGATATATTAAAAGAAGCAGGTGAAGAAACAGAAAAAATATTAGCAAAGTTATATACCAAATGTCTAAATGATAAAGATGTACCAGATGATTGGAAGAATGCAGTAATAATATTAATATTTAAAAAAGGTGATAAAGAAGATATTAGAAATTACAGACCTATCAGCCTTTTATCAGTTTTATATAAAATTTTTACCAAGATAATTACAACTCGTCTACAGAGAACCTTGGATTTTCACCAACCAAGAGAACAAGCTGGATTTAAAAGTGGTTTTAGTACAGTAGATCATATTCAAGTATTGAGAGAAGTTATAGAAAGGACAAATGAATATGAGTTGTCATTATGTTTTGGATTTGTAGATTATGAAAAGGCATTTGATTCTATAAACATTTCTTCAGTGATTAAAGCATTGGATCATCAAGGTATAGATCCAGGATATTGTCATATTTTAAAGAATATTTATAAAAATGCAACAGCAACAATTAGATTACATAATGATACTGGGAAAGTCAACATTGAGAAAGGTGTAAGACGAGGTGACTCCATATCTCCAAAACTTTTTACAGCAGTGCTGCAAGAAGTATTTTGTGGATTAAAATGGGAAACTAAAGGAGTGAAAGTAAATGGAGATTATTTAAGTCATTTAGATTTCGCAGATTATGTAGTTGTTTTTGCAAATAATGCTTCAGAGCTGCAGGAAATGTTGCAGGAGTTATCAGATGAAAGTAGGAAAGTAGGACTAAAGATAAATGTTAAAAAGACTAAAGTAATGTTTAATCGATTTGCTCAAAATATGAAAATAAAGATTGATTATGATGAATTAGAAGAAGTTAACAGTTACAAATACCTTGGTCAGATTATTAATACAGATGGAAACATAATGGAGGAAATTAATCATAGAATTAAAATTGGTTGGAGTGCTTTTGGTAGAAATAACTTGATACTAAAAGGAAATATGCCTATGTGTTTGAAAAGGAAGGTTTTTAACAAATGTGTTTTACCAGTTCTTACTTATGGATCTGAGACTTGGACACTCAATAGAAGAGCAATAGAGACTTCAGACCACTCAAAGAAGTATGGAGAGGTGTATGTTGGGAGTAACAAGAAGAGATCGAAAACGCAATGTATGGGTAAGAGAACAAATAGGTGTTACTGACATCATTGAAAAAATTAAAAGATTGAAGTGGAGTTGGGCTGGACATATTGCTAGAAGAGATGATAATAGATGGACAATTGAAATTTTAAACTGGATTCCAAGAGATTGTAAAAGACCCAGAACGAGACCACATGTGAGATGGATGGATGAAATAATAAAGTGTGCAGGGGTGATGTGGAGAAGAGAAGCTAAAGATTGGAGAAGATGGATTAAACTTGGAGAGACCTTCATCCTGCAGTGGATTGATAATGGTTGATAATGATGATGATGATGATATAAAACTAATAAATATAACAGTAATTTACTGTTATGTACAGTCCTTGAATCTGCAGAAGTACTTTTGGTTAATTCCTTAACCCTCTTCAACTGCTGTTAAATTCAAAATATAAGGAAGCAAACATCATCAATCCAAATCCTATGAATGCTGAATTTTAATCTTAGCAGGTGACTATTAATTATATTAATTTTATTTCTATTTATTAAAATTTCTTCCTTAATTTTTCTTTTATTATGGTTTCTCTCTTCATGAAGAATCTTAACACTTTCAATATCAAACTGAAATTTATATTTAAATGTCCTTTCATGATCCAAGAAAACTGAAGCATTTATTAAATCATTATTATTTTTACTTTTTACATCCTTACATAACAATTCATGCTCCTTTAATATTTTTTCAATACTGCATCTTGATTCGCCTACATATGATAACATCCCCATAAAAAATTGTTATACAACATTACTTTTCTGCTTGACAAGTATGACATCTTTAGAATTATTCACTAACTTATTAACATTGTTTATAATAAAAAATTAAACATTAAACATATCCTTTATATATATATATGTTGAAATGAAGGTTTTCACGGGTTGTATATATAAAAGACATATTTTGCAGGTTCATCCGTGTTAAAAATTTTAAATAGTGATATTCCGACGTTTCAACTTGGTCACACAAGTCATCCACTGGGAGATAAAAGGTAGAAAGACAGTTGTAGAGGCGCTACAATCACTGATGTGAATAAACGTTAAAGTTCCACCAATAGCAAAAATGTTAAATTTAAAAATGTTTTTTTTTTTTTTAAAAAAAAAAAAAATCTTTCCAAATAGGAGGAAGTTTGCATGTATCATCTCGCTTATTGATACAATATGGCCTTTTAAGTATCTCAATGGCTTCTCCAATTTTGCACTGGTATAAATTTTCACATCTCGATATGATCCTGGTACTAGAAAAATCAATTTTATGACCTGAATCTATAGTATGGAGTGAGAGTGCTGCTGATGATGAGTGTTGTTTAACTGCATTAGCATGCTCATCTCTCCTAACACTGATGTGACAATTACTCATACCTATGTAAAAAGCTTTACAATTTTTACATGAGATTCAAGAGGGATTGAATCCTTAGGCTTGGTTATTATATTGCTAATCTTTTGATGTGTAGAAAATGTTGTATCTATATTATAGCGTTTTAATATACGTCCAATACTGTCTGTAGTTCCTTTTACATATGGAACACAAATCCTAATAGCTGATTTATCATCTTTTTGTTTCCTATTTTGTCCATTTTGGCTTGAAATAAGGCTTTTTTTATAAATTTATAATCATAACTATTTGCTAATAAAACACTATTAATATGATTTATTTCTTCTCTCGGATGTAAGTTGTCTGAAAGATTAATTGCTCTATTTAAAAGAGTTTTGGCTACAGAAACTATCTGAGTTGGGTGATGATGACAATGGAAGTGTAAATATCTGTCCGTGTGTGTATTCTTTCTGTAAATCGAAAAAGATAAACTATTTGGTGTTCTGGTGACTATAACATCAAGAAAAGGAAGTTTTCCATCAGACTCTGTCTCCATTGTAAATTTAATATGAGGATGCATATTATTTAAATGTAAGAAAAAAATTTACATTTAAATAATATGCATCCTCATATTAAATTTACAATGGAGACAAAGTCTGATGGAAAACTCCCTTTTCTTGATGTTCTAGTCACCAGAACACCAAATAGTTTATCTTTTTCGATTTACAGAAAGAATACACACACGGACAGATATTTACACTTCCATTCTCATCATCACCCAACTCAGATAGTTTCTGTAGCCAAAACTCTTTTAAATAGAGCAATTAATCTTTCAGACAATTCACATCTGAGAGAAGAAATAAATCATATTAATAGTCTTTCAGACAATTCACATCTGAGAGAAGAAATAAATAATATTAATAGTGTTTCATTAGGAAATAGTTATGATTATAAATTTATTAAAAAAGCCTTATTTTAAGCCAAAATGGACAAAATAGGAAACAAAAAGATGATAAATCAGCTATTAGGATTTGTGTTCCATATGTAAAAGGAACTACAGACAGTATTGGACGTATATTAAAACACTATAATATAGATACAGCATTTTCTACTCATCAAAAGATTAGCAATATAATAACCAAGCCTAAGGATTCAATCCCTCTTGAATCTCATGGTGTTTATCAAATCTCATGTAAAAACTGTAAAGCTTCTTACATAGGTATGAGTAATCATCGCATCAGTGTTAGGAGAGATGAGCTTGCTAATGCAGTTAAACAACACTCATCATCAGCAGCACTCTCACTCCATACTATAGATTCAGGTCATAAAATTGATTTTTCTAGTACCAGGATCGTATCCAGATGTGATAATCTCTACCAGTGCAAAATTAGAGAAGCCATTGAGATACTTAAAAGGTCAGATTGTATCAATAAGTGAGATGATACATGCAAACTTCCTCCTATTTGGAAAGTTTTTTTAAAAAACATTTTTAAATTTAACATTTTTGCTATTGGTGGAGCTTTAACATTTATTCAAATCAGTCATTGTAGTGCCTCTATAACAGTCTTTTTACCTTTTATCTCCCAATGGATGACTTGTGTGACCAAGTCGAACGTCGGAATATCACTATTTAAAAATTTAACATGGATGAACCCACAAAGTATGTCTTATATATATATTCTTAAAAAACTTCACTTGAGTATTTTCAACTTCTTTAAATCATTATAAGTCTTTTTAAACTGACATAAAGTATTGTTAATTTGTTCAATCTTATAACCAACTTCAAGCAATTCCTTGGCAAATATCTCAATATTTTTTTTAAATTTATCACATTGGTAATGACATAATTTCCATTACAAAACACAAAAAAATGTTTATTTAACTAGGTTGACAGACAGTCATTCATTGTAATAAAACACAAAATTACACATAGGTACCAGTGGTGTATCTGTGTTTTTAAGTAAGATTTAAGTTTGTTAACATACAAATTATTGGTGAATATTGTTTATCTAGAATGATCAGTTGGGTACACCTAAAAATTAGAACATGATGATTAATGAATCAAATTCTTTAGTTACATTTATCTTTCAGCATGTATCAAATAGCCTACTGTGGCAGCAGAGATTTGTTTTATTTATGTAACATTCAAATATAAACATTACCTGTCCATATTTTATTTCATTTTTAAATCAACCATTTTTTAAAATAAAACTCCATTCTTTTATATACTTGTCACTGAAAATTCACTTTTTTAATATGTTATGAGCTCACATGAATGATAACAATTGGAAATGATTATATTTGAAAACAATCAGATCTGAATACTGTGTTTTCTGTCCAAACTTATCTGACATTTTTGGCATGTTATTGTGGAGACAGTAATAGACATGATTCTGCAAAACAATTTTGCTTTCTAATTACTTAAAGCTATATTTTATTATATAATAATTAATAGTTAAGAGTATTTAAAAGTTTGAAACCACAGTAGTTTCAAAAGCACATCTTGATGGCATTGGAATGTTGAACCAATAATAGAACCAATTTTCAAAATATCAGAACATCCAATCATCTCATAATTAAACTTAATGCCATTTCAACCAAAACCATATCAATAAGTCTTTTCCATATGAAAGCTTCTTCTTTTATTTATTGAAATATCTACTCATATACTAAGAAGAAATCCCATTACTAAAACTTGATTGTTTATAAAGCATGTTAAATTGTCTTAAAAATGAAAAATTGTAAAAAATGTCTCCCATTAATTTTTTCATAATTTATAAAAAAAAAATTAAAAAAATAATTTTAAATATATATTAAAAATTATAAATTATAAAAAAAAAAAAAACCACCCCAAAACAACAACAAAAAAAAAAAGTTCCCCTTTTTTTTTTCATTTTAATTTTTAAAAAAAAAAAAAAAAAAAAAAATAAATTTTTTAATAATTTATAATTTTTTTTTAAAAAAAATTTATTTTTTAATTTTATTTTTAATATATTATTTTTTATTTAAATTAAATTATTTTTAAATTTTTTTAAAACATTATTTATCATTTTAAAAAAAAAAAAAAAAAGAAATAACATTTTTTTTTTTTTTCACCCCCTTCCCCTTTTCCAAAAAAGAGAGAAAAAAAAAAAAAAAAAAAAAAAGGGGGGGGGGGGGGGGTTGTTTTTTTTTTTTTAAAAAAATGGTATTTTTTTTTGTTTTTTTTTTTAAAAAAAACTAAAAAGAGGACCACCCCCCCCAAAGTTTTGTTTTTTTTTTAAAAAAAAAAAAATATGTATAAAGGGGGAAAAAAAAAGGCGGCTTAAAGAGAGAACACCCATCCTCCTTTTTAAAGAAGGGGGGATTTTAAGCGTTAAGAAATTCTTAATTTTTAATCCTATAATATCTATGGTTAAAAATGACTGTGGAAAGCAGTATATATTTCATTTGCAGTCCATTTGTCACATGATATGGGAAAAAAGCACCAAAAATATTTTGAGTCAACCAATATATCGTTGCAGTACTGAGCACCCCTGTGACAGTTTATAAATATTTTAACAACTTACAGTTTTTGTATTTCTTTAATCTAATCTTGTTCTATATATAAATATTTAATTCTGCCTGCCCAATATGATAAATACCATCAATCATTTTTATTTTCTCTAATAATAGTTTTTTAATGTTATCTCAATACCCATCTTTGCCAGTATCTTGTTTATGTCATTGGTCAGATTATGTGTCTCTGTCACTGATATTTATATTCCCCATATGGCTTTTGACATAAGTTCTGCTATTTAATTTGCTTGTTCTTAACAATTTTGTTTTTATAACTGAAGTTTTTTGTTAATCAAAAGAGTTCTTACCATAAAACTAGAAAAACATTCTTACCTCCTTATAAGTATCTAAATGTCAGTAATACTTGATCTGTTTCAATATTTCATCAGTCATATATAATCGGCTCATTCTGCATTTTATGAATTTTTTTAGTACTTTTTATTTTTATTTTTAGATAATTCCATGTTTTATGATTCCATTTTATTTATTTCATTCCTCTCATAGCTATTCATTTTCTTTAAAATATCTATTTGATTCATAAATCAAATATTTAAATAAATCAGTGACATAATATAATACAAAATATATTTATATAACAACAATAATATATACAGTAATAATCATATAAAAAAGCTCTTTTCGGTAAATATTAATTTTTGCCCTTTTCAATGTGCTTTAACAAATTTCCAATTATGATCTACATTGCATACATAGTGACATCTATCTTTTTCTTTTTTATAAAATTGACTATAACCCATTAAAACTATGCAATATTTTCAAAACATACAAATAAACCTGTATAAATGTATGTTACATAATCTTCTATTCATTTATCATTAGCCAATTATTAGTCAAATTAATTGATGTTTTATATAGATCCATATAATTATTTTTGTTATAATTAATGTGTGTTGGTTTATATATCTTTCTTTTATTTGTTTCTTTAATATAAATTAAAGGACATATTTTTAATACAATCTATTTTATGTCCATATTTTAAATAATGAATATATAAGCCAGATATATCATCTCTTCTATTAATAACATTATTATATTCTTTTGCTCTTTCATTTAACAATTTCCCTATATATCCATAATACATCATGCAACAACATCCACATGTAATTTTATATGCAATTTTCTTTTTTACATTTTGTGTATAAAATTACTTGTGGAAGTTGATACATGGTTTATTATGGACATATAGGGAAACAATTAGATGAAAGAGTAAAAAAACACATAATCATGTTATTAATAGAAGGAAAGATAGATCTGCCTTATATATTCATTATTTAAAATATGGACATATAATAGATTGTGTCAAAAATATATCCTTTAAATTATATTAAAGATACTAATAGAAGAAAGATATATGAAATCAATTGCATTAATTATAACAAAAAATAATTGTATGAACATATGGAAAACATCAATTAATTTGATTAATAATTGACTATTGGTAAATGAATTGAAGATTATACAATATATATTTACACAGATTTTTTGTATGTCTTGATAATATTGTATTGTTTAATAGATTATAGTCAATTTTATAAAAAAGAAAGAGATAGATGTTGCTATGTATGCAATGGAGATTGTAATGGTAAATTAGTTAAAGCACATTGAAAATGGTAAAAATTATTATTTGACAAAAAGAACCTTTTTGTGTATGAATACTATTATATTATTATATTATTATATTATATTATTGCTGTTATATAAAGATATTTTATATTGTATTTTAACATTGATTTATTTAAATATATGTAAAAGTTAAACTTGGTTTGAGTGCTTTTGATAGAAATAACTTGATACTAAAGTAAAATATGCCTATGTGTTTGTTGAAAAGAAAAGTTTTTAATAAATATGTTTTACCAGTTCTTACTTATGGATCTGAGACATGGACACTTAAGAGAAGAGCAATACAAAAGCTTCAAATCACTCAAAGAACTATGGAGAGATGCATGTTGGGAGTAACAAGAACAGATCGAAAATGCATTATATGGGTAAGAGAACAAACAGATGTTACTGTCCTCATTAAAAAATAAAAGACTGAAGTAGACTTGGACTGGGCATATTGCTAAAAGAAATGATAATAGATGGACAGTTGAAATCTTAAACTGGATTCCAAGAGATTGTAAAAGACCCAGAAAAGACCACATATGAGATGAATGTATGAAATAAGAAAGTGTGCAGAGATGATGTGGAGAAGAAAAGCTAAAAATCAGAGATGGATTGGACTTGGAGAGACCTTCATCCTGTAGTGGATTGTTATTGGTTGTTGATGATAATGATAATGAAAAGTGCATAATGGATTAAACTTCTTTTCATTTTTTGATGACAAATGAAATAGTATTACAAATGCTGATATTCATATTTATACTGCAAATTTCATAAATTCTATCATTGATCGTTTAATGTGCAGAGGAGGACTTAGAATTAATATCCTCACCTCAGATCATTTGTAGCTTTTATTTGTTATTTGTATTAGTTAATTACTAATATCTGTTACTAATTGTTTTGTTTTGCTTTGATTTTTTACATTTTAAATGAACTATTGAAGATATTAAATTAAATCACTACTATTTTTATTAAGTTTACAAAACCAAATAAATGATCGAGTAGTTAATCACATGATATTCTGTTCTACAAAATTATAATTATCAATATTGCTTATTAAGTTTGTTTATTATGAAATCAAATCAATTCACAATGAATAAATCCCTTATTTTTATATGCCTAAAATGATGATTTTATTCAGAATGCTTCAAAGTGTGTAATTAATAGATGTAGAGATTTATTCATTCATACGCAACTCACGTGGAATTGTTTTTCCTTTATTTTTTCATTTTTGTAGGCTTTAATTTAACTTAATCCGGTTTTTGTTTGCCTGATCTAAAAATATTATAATTCAATTCTCACCATTTTTCCACTTTCCAATCTAGTTGAAAATTTGCATACATATGAATTCCCAATAAGATACACTTTTTAAGAGTTTGAAAATAATTTAAACGATAAAATTAAAAACTTTTCTCTATTTGATACATTTAATATTCTTTATCACACTGCCATAAGTGGCATTAAATTAATGTTAAACTTTCTTCTTTCCTAATTTATGGAATTATAGTAGGGAAAACAAATGAAATGCTTTCATTTATATAAATGCCTTAAAAAGTAAAAAAAAAAAATTTTATTCAGTTTTCATAGTATTTTTGATATCATGTGACCAAAATAGGATTATGAAACTCTCTTGTTTAAAATAAATTTTATTGTAACTTATATACATTTGTTTTATGCCATGCAAGGCTAAAGGTAGAAGTCTGCTGTTTCAATTGGGATTCTTTTGCGTACAAATCAAAGGATTGTCATCTAAGTTAGTGAGTGTCTCATTTTTATGGGGCCAACCTTCTATATAAGCCCCATGTGTTGTTATATAAGAATTTTGAGGCCAGTATTAAGTCTTTTGCCTGCAAGGTTTTAGCTGGATGTTAAATACTTCAAGTGGGTCTGGTCTGGGTATTGTGAATTTGGAATCGCACCTGGCCATCCATAGGGCATATGATATAAATATAGCCATGTGTATGACCGGGAAGTCACCAGAGTGCAAGCAGCTTTTAAGGTCTAGGATCTTTAGGAGAGGAATGCTGCATTCCTCACTGATGGCTCTCCTGATACTCAAAATATTTCTAAACATGAGCGTATGCTTTTATTTTGGTCACATGATATCAAGAATAATGTGAAAGCTGAAGAAAATATATTTAAGTTTTAGTGCTTTTTATTTTTATTTATTGTTTTTCTTGCATTTATATCAATAAAAATATTTATTTAATTCATTTTGTATTTATTAAATACTTTTTTAAATATACAAAAATAATTGTAGCAGCGATGTTCTGAAAAGCTTGTTAAAAGCTAATGGCATGCTCATTATATAACATGTTGGACTTTATACAATTTATCTATTATATTAATTTCACAATTTCAATGTAACTAATTAATGCATTTTCTAGTTAGTCTATTATAATATTTATTCTGTTTTACCAGTTTCATCTGTTTTTGAAAATTTTTGTATACTTTCTTTAAAAATATCTATATTTATTTGCATCTTTTTCTATTCATTTTTATATGGTCTTTTTGTTTTATTTCCTATTGATTTATTTCGGTAAATTTTATATTTTTGTAATTATCCACTTTTTATACGATAAAGAAAATGTTTATCTTACCTAAAAGTGATAGAAACCAATATCTAGTGTTTTGATAATCAGTACAGTCAGGCAAATATATTATTATCAGAGAAAAAGTTCATTCTAAAAACAGTAATCAATATGGCACAATCAGTTAAATAAAGTGCTGGAACATAATGTTCTGTGTGATATATAATGGTTCATTTTTAAATAATCAAAAGTTTCATTGCATAGGATATGTGCACAAATACCCTGTTTGACAAAGAAGCTTTCTTGTTACCATCACATAATCATCTTTTCTTTATGTTACATAAGCTATTAAAAGAGTTTATCATTCCCCACAATATGCTAGAAGGTTATACATCATTAATTTGTATCTATTTTTTGCATCCAATATCTCCAGACTAATTTTCAAGCTCATGGCTTTTATCAGGGAGATGTCTTGGATCTTAAAACAATTCGACTGGATTTTTTAGATCTAATGCACCTGTCCAGAACTCACCTTTGATCTTCTATCATATATTAATTATCAGAGATCGCAGTAGGTGGCATTATTGTGGGAAAACATGACTATCTTCTTAATATTCTGTTGATAACATAATATAACTCAATTTTCACTCATTTCTCAAATTTCCCACTAGTTAAAGTTACCATACATATGTATTCACAGTGACAATACTCCATTTAAGCAAAAGATTGTGTAACAAATTTAATTTCTATATTGATTCAAAATGTATACAATTTTATTTAACGTTTTCAAAGTTCAATATTTTCAAAATATAATTAAAATAAATTTATCTCATCATTATATTTGATTTTGTGTATCTTAATTAAACAAATATGAAATTAATTTTTCCAGTGTGACCGCTATACTCATGGCCGTGGAAAGAAAACAGACAAAAATCATTAAACTGGAACGATGGAAATGATTATTAAAAATAGGAAAACACATTTTTATTTACACAAATTCGTTAAAAAATAAAAAATAAAAAAAAATGTCTTTACCTATCTCAGTACTTCTGATATTATTCAACCGAAAATAAAAGTGTGGGGAACTGATGTTTAAAAAATAAGAGTGAACTAAAATGATACAGTTATTAATTTTTTTTTGCTTTTTAAGCACATACACGTCAATATTATTACTGCTTTCAATAAGTTGCTGTGTTCAGGATATTGATGGGCTATATTTGTGGTTAAAACAGAATAATCTTCAGATAAAATGGTTAATCGTGAATAAATAACAAACAGTTCCTGATCAAACGTATCACCTACTTACTACCTTATAGGATTAAACCACTAAATGTCACGTGATTGCCATCTCCTATGCTTACAAAAGCTATTACGACAGCAATAAACTCTCCACACAATAGTACAACCTAGTGAAAACCATAGTAATCAATAGACGCAAGAGGTTTGTAAATGAATATTCCTATCCAGTACCTATCTCTAGACTAGTTTCTAGTTGTGGCTTTCATCAGTGAGGTGCCTTGAATCTGAGAGTACTGCACCTTGATCTTTTGATCTAATGCAATCCTCTAGAAGTCATATTTTGCCTTTTTAATTGATTATAAATCTACGAGTCCACAATGAGAACATTATAATGCTTTTAATCCAAGCTCATTTGCTTGTATAATCATAGAGATCTGAACACAGTTCAGTATCTATACATTTTGACCACAGTGATATTTAATAACCAGTGGTTTATACCATTCCTGCCCATGGATTATGGTTATTAAAAAACCAAAGACAGCAACATGCCTAGTTTCTGAACTGGTTTCAGATCTATATGACTATATAAGTGCATAAGCTTTGATTCGAAATATTATTTGTTTTCATTTTGAACCCGTAGCTTTACAATAACTGAAAAGTGGTAAATATGACTGCTGGGGAATTGCATTAGGTCCTAAGATCTATATGCATGACTCTCAGATCCAAGTCTCCTCACTGATGTAAGCCACAAGCTAGAAACTTAACAGGGAAAATAGGATGAGGTGGCACTAGATAGAGATTTTATGCAAAAAACATTCTTGCATCCATTGATTACTATGGTTTCCACTGGGTGACACTGTTGTATAGAGAGTTTATTATTGCATAGATACTGTGATTAGCCTACTATTCTAACCTGGTAATAGGATTATGTATTTGTGCAAGAATAGTTCCATTTTTTAAGTAAACACATCATATTTCTGATTCCAATTCCTTTTTAATTTTTTAATCTCAAACCCTGTGAAATGAAAAAAGAAACAATGTTGAGAGAGCTTTAAACGTCCAGTAGTTGCTAGCTATGATCTGTGCTAAGGCCAGAACAATCAGTAATGGGTTAGTTTGAAAGTGAACTTGAGACAGGAGTTGTTGCTGGCAAAAATTATACATTAACACAACTCTATTTAGAGATCTCTTTATCTACAATAGAAATGGAAGGGGTCTTGTCATGTGGTCTACAAAGGACTATATCACATATTTTGACCAGATGGTAATGCCTGATGAGATACTTTTTACAATATATAAATAATGATAATAGCAAATAAGAATAGGGCTTTGAACTCAGGATTTTTCTAGTCTGTTTATCCTCCACTTCATCTCAAGCAAACAATACACATGGCCACATAATATGAAAAAGATGCATGAACCCAATATAAGTATTTTGTACAACACCAATACTCACCAGTTGGGCCGAATCCTCAAATTTTAATGGCAAGATTTCAATCTCCTCAACCTATCAATTATTCAACTGTCCATTTCCTTGACAAACCACCATTGGAATGCTCAAAGCCCTTATTAGATCTGCTATTGTAGTCATACCTATGTAGACATTACATCAATGTAATCCCTCATATTACCTGACCATTATTTAATGGTATGCTACCTTAATATAAATCGAGCACTTATTGTATATATTTATGGGAGATTATTATCAGGGCCAACTGGAGGGTGCTAGTTCTGCAGGAAATATGTATATTAGGGATCATGAATTCTTATGCATGTGGTCATGTGTATCAGTTGCTTCATATGTAGTGTAGGATATATAAACTGAAAAGTCTTGAATTCAAATTCCTCTACATAAATATATAAGGTGCATTCTGTAGAACCATGTTATATACTTGCCTTAGAATAACAATATCAGTAGTAATAAAAAAAAACATGAAATAGTGGAAGTATTAAAGATAAGAATCATAAATCTATTTTTTTGCTAAACTAGGTACAGAGAATGTGTGACATTTTTCTGGTTACAATATCTTTAAGACCACAATGGGCAGGATATATTGCTAAGGAGATATCAAGATTTAAGATTGATACAGTACCGTTTAGTGAAATTTGTCTTAGAACAAAGGAAATAAATTTTGTGAAGGGCAGATCAGTTAGTGAAAGGAGAATGTGGTGTTAGATTTGTTGTAAACTCTAATTTATTATCTTCTAGATTATTTAAGTCATTTAGATTTTGCAGATGATGTAGTTGTTTTTGAAAATAATGCTTTACAGCTGCAGGAAATGTTGCAGGAGATATCAGATGAAAGTAAGAAAGTAGGACTAAAGATAAATGTTAAAAAGACTAAAGTAATATTGACTGGATTTTCTCAAAATATGAAAATAAAGATTGATTATGATGAGTTAGAAGAAGTTAACAGCTACAAATACCTTGGTCAGATTATTAATAAAGATGGAAACATAATAGATGAAATTAATCATAGAATTAAACTTGGTTGGAGTGCTTTTGGTAGAAATATGTTGATATTAAAAGGAAATATGCCTATGTGTTTGAAAAGGAAGGCTTTTAATAAATGTGTTTTACCAGTTCTTATTTAAGGATCTGAGGCTTGGACACTTAATAGGAGAACAATACAGAGATTTCAGATTATTCAAAGAAGTATGGAGAGATGCATGTTGGCAATAACAAAAAGAGATTAAAAATGCACTATATGGGTAAGAAAACAAACATGTTACTGATCTCATTGAAAAAATTAAAAGACCAAAGTGGAGTTTGGCTGGACATATTGCAAGAAGAGATGATAATAAATGGATAACTGACATTTTAAACTGGATTTCAAGAGATTGTAAAAGACCCAGACAGAGACAACATGTGAGATGGATTGATGAAATAAGAAAGTGTGCAGAGGTAATGTGGAGAAGAGAAGCTAAAGAGATTGGAGATGGATTGAACTTGGAGAGACCTTCATCCTGCATTGTATTGATAATGGTTGATGATGATGATTCTTGAATTCTCATCTTATATCAATGAAAGCATTGTGATTTACAATTTGCCTTCACATTGGTCCCAGTATTTATTTCATTAGTTTTTATGCTCTAAAGAATTCATAGAATGAAAGTTTTTTTTATTCTTTGCCGGATAGTGTTATTATTATAATACAATTAAAAGATTGCTTTTTTTTTTCTTGGAGGCTTTAATGTGCATGTTGATATGAATATTAGCCTTTGGTCAAAAGTTGTTGAACTTAATGTTATTAATGCTTTGCTTCAAGTGGTCTGATGCCATTGAATTTTTGCATATTACAGGGATTGACCATGAGAAAGATGTTTTAGAAAAAAATCATTGAAAAAAAAAAAACAAGAATGCAACCATATTTAAAACAATGTCATTTAGCATATTACATTATAGTTAGGAATCAGAATATAAGAATAATTAATATTTCGTAATATTCCAAGATTAAAATGATAAAATCATAAAAGATTAGATGTTATTATTTTTTTATATGTCAAAGCGTTGACTGGGAAGCAAACCTGGGCCAGATGCTTGGAAGGCAGCTATGCTAACTGCTAGGCTACCAACACTTGACAAAATGATTTCATTGACAGATATTAAACATTTATATAGGTTTGTAATATTTATTACATGTACAACATATATACTTTAAATGAGAGATACTTAGAGGAGATTTGAACCCAGACTTTCAAGTTTCCTTTCATCATCCACTCTATCTCATACAGCTGATAGACATGTCCACATATATATGAAGAAGTTAAATGATCATGTATTTTGTGCTGAACTCAACTGATGAGTGCTGTTTTAGCACAAAATATTTATATTGGACATTATTTATCTTTATCACATATGTCATCATGTCTATCAGTTGTATAAGATAGAGTGAATGACTAAAGGGAGTTTGAATGTTTGGGTTCAAATCCCCTCTAATTATACATGCTTGTTGTATTAATGAGCCATTGGAATCTGTTAGGGACTTTTAGATACAAGTAAATCTATTCTTGAGATTTTTTTAAAACGCATCACAATTAATTTTCTGGCAATGATCTTACAATTAGTAGTGTGATTAAAGGAAACGTTACATTTAGAGCTTGGAAAAATAAATTAAATGTGGAATAAAATAAGATCTAAAGAATATCAACACAAGGAAATACCTACTGCAATTATTTTAGCTGTATATAGTTATATTATTTAATATATTGTAGTGAAATAAGATTTTGACTGTGGAACTTAATATAAAGCATTAGAAGAGTCAGCTTTATGAATGATGTATAACATTCTTAAAATAGTATGGTAAGATCATAAAAATGGTCAATATGGTCTTCATCTTATTGGAGTGACACTAACAAAGTCATTACTGTAAAAAATATCTTTGCTGGATTGGATATGTAAAACAAAAGGAAAGAGATGAAAATTTCTAAAAGGATGTCAAATGTTAAATTTAGCACAAGTTTGAATCAGAGGGACCCAGATTACCTCAAACAAATTTTTAAGAAGTGCAGTATTGATTCCTTCCATGGAAAAGACAAGTAAGAGACTATAATACATTGGCAAGATGAAATAAGTATGGTATTGAAGTAGACATACAGTTAGAAACATGGACTAGAATTTCCTCTATATGTGATATGTTTGTTGTCTTCAGTCATCACAAAAGTTCATTTTTCATTTTTTCTCCTGCAGCTGGAAAATGTATACTCATTTACAAATGACTATTGTATATATGCATTTTTCCAATAATCTGTCCATAATATTATCATTTACATTTTTACCACAATAAGAACTTGTTAAGAAATAAACCTGAATTGTTGTCATTTGGTATATTCAATTCTACCAAAAACTAATTTTGCAAATCTGTTTGATATGAATAAATTTTTACATTATTCTTTTTTTTATTTATAATATTTCATGATTTTTATTTCTTTTTATTTATAATATCACTCACTTATATTTCCACTATTTAGGTTGTTATATGCATATCAACTTTTTATTTCAAATACCTCTTCAACTTTTTACTAATTTCATAAACTATGACAATCACAAAATTTAATATCTGACAATAAGCTACAGTTGTATCTGCCGAACAAAACATCAATATGAAATACAAAGTAGATCTGTAATCAGAATCTTTATAGCATTCCAAATCCTATCTTAGAATAAGAGAGCATTTTTTTGTTTACTATGGTTGTAAATAAAAAATGAATTTCTTTTCACTTACATTCACATGATTATTCTACATTCAAAACATATCAGTTGTTATTTCATTTAAGAAGTATTAAATGTGTGAGAGGATTTACTGGTCTAAAACTCATTGGGAAACACCTGTAACTTCACCATATTGATTGATATGTGTTCATAAGAATCCTATCTATGTTTCTTTATTAAATGAACAAGCAATTGTAATTCACAGTGCAGACAATAGAAATTTATGTTACTTCATAATTTGTGGCTTCAAAAAAATAATAATATATACTGCTGTCAACAATCTATTATCTACAACATGATTTAAAATTATTTGTTTGCAAGTTGGGTTATTTTTAGAACATGATAGCATTTCAGTGCCATTTAATTAAACTAATTGCATATATAAATAATCAAATGAATTTATTATTCAGGAAATCATAAAAAATTTTAACTCCTGAAATGACAAGCTTAGGCATGTGCCATGGATTCTAATCTCCAGAATTGGCGCTCCACCTTTGCAGTAAATCATACAGAGCAGCTGATTGGATGAAATTATTAATAATAAAAATGAGAAAAAATTTATCGCTTTAAAATAGCTTCATTTATTTAAAAAATAAAACAGGAAAAGTTTTTAATGATTAAAAAAAAAAACATTTCTTATTTATATGAAATATTTTTATACTGATAAAACATAGCAAGAATATTCCATTGTTTAATTTTTTTTTTTTTTAATAAAGCTTTAGATATTAATTTATTTTACAATAAATTGAAATATAGCAAGAAAACATTTTCATTTAACTAGTAAAAGTTAGCATTGTTTTACTTCCATTCAGCATTTAGAATTCGAATTATAAAAAAACATTTGCAATTATTTTTCTGAATCATTTTAAAACAAATTAGATATTTTTTTAATATTGTACACGTTTTTATATCAATTATAAATACTTCCAAAATCATATTTATCACTAGCCCAACCTACTTTATAATTATTTGCTTACAAAATTCCCTGCATTTACATTGCTTTTCTAAAACAAAGATTTCAGCATTGAGACATACAACTGGTCAATTTTTAGAGCGATCATATGAAGTTTGGACATCAAAATAATATTTAAACTTATACTTGTTGGATTCGTATTTGTAATATAAAAGTAAATATTGTAGCAGGATTTGGCACAGTGGAAGATTAATGTATCAAGAAACAGGATTAAAAATAAGAATAATAGACTTGTAATATGGAAAATAACTATAAGCAAAAACGTATATGAGATACATTTTTAATCTGAATAGAGTTAGCTAGAGCACTTTTGGCTAAGTTATATTAGTCATGAGATATTTTTTTAAATCTAAATAAAGTTTACAACTTTTTTCCTAGTGCACTTTTGACTAATCTATATTAGTTATTTATCTAGTGACCTTTATTCAGATTTTAAACATATCTTGTATACATTTTTGTGTATGACTAATATAAAATAGGCAAAAACTCTCCATACAGTAGTGCCACCTTGTGATAACCAGAGTAATCCTAAGATCTAGGTGCAGTGCTCTCAGATCCAAGGCTCCTCACTGATGAAGGCCACAAGCCAGAAGCTAGTCTGGAGATATTGTATGAGTAGGCACTAGATAGGGATTTTATGCACAAGCCTTTTGGTATCCATTGATTACACTGGTTAGCACAAGGTGGCACTACTGTATGGAGAGTTTTTGCCTGTTTACTAACAGTTATGTGCTAGCATGAAATGGTGATCATATGATGTTTAGTAGTTTATGACTAATATAAGTTAGTCAAAAGTGCACGAGTCAAAAATTGCCAACTTTATAAAAAGTTTAACCTTACCTCACATACGTTTTTGCATCTAGTTAATTTCCATATTACATTTTCTCAAAATATTGCCTATCAAAATTTTCAACATTATAATAATAGTCTTGCTGTGTCTATTGATAGAAGACACTATCAGATACTTTGATCTCAGTCTAAATACTATTACCTAATGTGGTCTAGTAAAAAAAGTGACTGTCTTTTCTACAAACTGCCTGAAGTACAATCTCTAAATCAATGCACATGTTACATAAATATACATTTTATATATCCACCAATGATATGTTTCTAATATGAGTTATGACATGAAATGTGATATCTTCCATGCTCTCCTTGCAATCACAGTCTTTTATATCACTTTTATGACTTGTGGCTTCACTGCCATACAATGCATGAATCATTTCAAATGTTTCAGTAACAGTTTTTTCCAAATTAAAACAAAAATTAATAATATCATGTGGTTCCATCATGAGTTAAGATATGAAAAATATTGTCACTTTTTATATAATGATGGACAATTCAAAGCATGCTCTTCTTAATTATTCATGGTGAATACATAAACAATATTATTAGAAGTTTTGAAAAAGCAGTCACCAATCATGTATTCCTCAGGGTATATGGAAAGATGCATGTTGGGAGTAACAAGAAGAGATCAAAAATGCAATATATGGGTAGGAAAACAAACATGTGTTACTGATCTCATTGGAAAAAATTAAAAGACTGAAGTGGAGTTGGGCTGGACATATTGCTAGAAAAAATGATAATAGATGGACAATTGAAATCTTAAACTGGATTCTGAGAGATTGAAAAAGACCCAGAAAGAGACCATGTGTGAGATGGCTGTATGAAATAAGAAAGTGTGCAGAGGTGATGTGGAGAAAAGAAGCTAAAGATCAGAGAAGATGAATTGAACATAGTGAGACCTTCATCCTGCATTGGATTGATAATGGTTGATAATACTATCATACTTCTATCCATCCTTCCTTATGTTAAAATATATATATAAAACAATCAATGGAATTGTCTCAACAATTTTCAATACATCAATCAATAAATAAAAGCTATAGACATGATTTCCATCCTGAGTATCATTTTACTAGTTAGATTTTTTTTTAAAAAAGTCAAAATCTCATTAATATCATATAGCATGATCATCCCCACATGAATGGCTGACTTTTCATAATTTATATAAATTTGCACAATTACATTATATTTTATTTAATAAATTATTTATCATATTTATAAATATGCTTCTGATTTACTGAAAAAAATAATATTCTGTGGATATATTTAAATCTATATTTGTGGAACATTTAAATTATTGTGGCAACAGACAATTCATTTTGACACTGATGTTATTTGCAAATTTAAAACAATTTGAAAAAATGAAAGAGTCATATTTCATAAATATGATGAATAATTTATAAAATAAAAAAATATAGTTGTAAAATATAAAAAAATAAAAAAGTTAGCCATTCACATGAAAACGGTAATGTTATATGTCATTAATGAGAATGATTTATTTTTCACATTCTGACTGTCAATTGCTTATGAGGATAGAAATCATAATAGAATCTGGCTGTAGGTATTATTTATTTTCTTATTGGAGTAGTGAACCTTGTAGAGATAGTTCCATTGTTTCATTAATTTATTTGTTTGATATATATATATATATATATATATATATATATATATATATATTTGTAAAAAAGGTTGCCTTGACAACAAATTGAGATAAGATAATTGTTATTGATGTTTATTTAACTTTACACTCTTTTCATATTGTAATTAAATACTCCAAAAACTTGAGTTGAGTCAAGTCTCTATGAAAAGGTAATTTTAAAACCAATATATATATATATATATATATATATATATATATATATATTATATATATATATATATTATCTAACTTAATGGCACAGAGTTAACTTTCTGTAACTTCCTACCAGAATCATAGGGCAAAATTAATTGACTAACAATGCCAGGAGCAGGCTGACTATATAGTTTAGAAACTTCCCTTTGTTAAAAAAATAGAACATGTGATTTTTATAATTTACATTTCTCATTGCAATAATTTGCATGTTTTATGTAAACTATATAATCAGCCCTATTCCAGCGTTGATAGTTAAATAATTTTGCTCTATGATTCTGACGAGAAGTCACCAAAAGTTAACACAGTGCTGCTAAGTTAATATATATATATATATATATATATATATATTAACAGCATATATATATATATATATATATATATATATATATATATATGGTTTAAAAATACCTTTTCATAGTGGCTTGACTGAGCTCAAGTTTTTGGAGTATATGATATTGTTCGAGTGTTGACTGCTAGTTTCAGTCGAATTTGGAAATTATAATTGACCATTTCTTAGTCTGCTTTTGGAACAGGTAATATTTGTCTGTTTAATAAAGTTTATTTAAACTTAGTTTGAATTAATAATCTTATTCTCTTTAGGCAAGTTGCAATGTCAGTTTCTGTATAAATATATTGGACTAGAGATAAAAATGTGTATCATCTTTACAATAAAAAGTGGTTGCCTTGACAACAATTTGAGATGGTTGATTGTTATTGATATTGTTTACGTGTTGACTGATTTCATGTATTTATATTTATAAATCTCTTTAAACTTGAACATTGTTAGCTTTTATTATCTAAATTACACATAATTTCAGTGCAGTATAAAAATCATAATTGACTATTTCTTAATTTGCTTTCAAAACAGCTTATATTTGCCTGTTTAATGAGGCATATTTAAATTTCTTTGAATTAGTTATCTCACTCTTTTTAGTCAATTTGCAATCTTTATTGTTTATATAAACATATTAGATCATAGATAACATTGGATATCAACCTATATACTAAAAGGAAATTGTCTTAACAACAGCTTGAGATTGCATATTGTTATTGACATTGGTATTGTTTGAGTATTGACTACTTTCATGTATATTTATGTATCAAATTTATTTTTGTAGATACATATGCTCTCTGCCTGAGGCATTTGGATTAATATGGTGGTATGGTATTGCTTTATGCTAATGTATATTTAATACAACATTCAAAGATATTCATTGTGAACATAGTTTTTTATAAAATTACTATTTTATTTCAGCATCTAAACCAGCCTGAGGGCTGAGAAAACCCTGCAACAGCATAGTCCCTCACATTTATTAAGGCTCCAGACCTGCATGAATTATGTCATTTGTGGAAATCAAAGAATAAAACATTTTTGCACTTGCTAAATGTAACTATGATTCTTTTCCTTTTGCCAAGCTCTATAATTTCTAGGTCCTACCATGACTCTCTCATGCAAAGTAAAATAATTGTACAAGCATTGGTTTCATGGTGGCACACATTTTTCAGTTGTGTACAATGAGTATACCTAAATATTTTCTAATGTTCTGATCATATTTATGTAAAATCAGCATAGATCAAGAACATTTTTCTTCATTATAAATTTATCTGTTAAAACAGAATTTTCACTAAAATTAAGGTATGAAGTTGTTATTAACAGATTGTGATAAAATGTTAAAACAAATAGAATATCTTGTTGGCACTATAAAAGTTTCATTATATTATGCTGCGCAGCTTTCACTATAATGACATTAATTGAAAAGCAGTATGTATATATCAGCAAATAATTTTTATTTCAAAATATCTGAATGCTTTTTTATTATGCATAAGATCCCCTCCACCTCAACCAGATGAAAATATTGCACTGGGCCATACTAGCTTTAATTAACATTTTGTAATGTGTTAAAAATACAGTCTTCCCTGTGAAAAGCTGACCCATTCTATCTACAAACTGCTATCAGCACTATTTATGAATTAATGTGTGCATTATATAGCAATCTACTTTAGCTATTCACCACATAATTGTTAAGATACTAACCAAGTCTAAATTATGAGTTACAACATAAAATGTTTCAGTGTGATTTGTATCTTACTTCATGATGTATAACTCACAGCACTAAAATATATTTTAAATGTGGTTAATTTCTAACTGAAACATTTAAAATTATTCATATTGTGTGTGGATGCAAATTTATAAATCAACATAATGTTTTAAGTGGTTTGTAACATTTCCTGTGGCATTGGATGGCATTAAAACTGATACACAAAGGTCCAAATATGCCATCACATTTCATATCACAATGCATGATCACAAAATGTTAGCATAAATATCTAAATTATGTTTTTATATAATAGATGTGTTGGTTTATAGGTGGCACTGCAGGAGAATAGAAAGTGCAACAACCATCTTTTGACCTAAGATAAGCTGACTGTTCTAATAGTTCTTAGTAAGTCTTATTTTATAAAATAAGATGATAAGACATCTTCTAACTGTGCAATTTTATGTTTTTTTGCTGTTTTTTGTAAATTATAAAAAATAAGATGCCAATTTTTTGTTTAAAGTGTAAGTTTTAAATTATACTTCTCATTTGTGGCTTGTTATATTTTCTAAAAATTGAAAAACTCAGAACTGTAAATATATTTTTATTTGGTACTTAAGTATTTTTCAAAATGGAACCTCTTATAAAAAGTATTTTTATTACTATTTAATATTATTGTTCTTTTTTATTTTGTTATGCAAGAAAATTTGAGAAAACTACTTCCTGGATATTATTGTCAGCTTAAACAACTACCGAAACATTCATAGACTGTACTTTATAACTATTAATTTCTTTATTAACACAACAAATATACAATCACTTTTTTCTTTAAAATATATATGTTCTCCAATAACATCAACAAATTTTTTAAAAAAAAATCATTTTTTTTTCAAAAACTTTATTTTTTATATTAATACTGAATATATACATAATACAATCTTCAATGTTTCAACTGTTTTATATCCTTACAGTCATTTTCTAGGATCTGCAATTTAATTAATGAAATAAAAAATATTTAAATTGAAAAAATGAATAGGATTTATTTAATTGAATGCTTAAATTGTAAGAGGGAGGGAAAACAGATTTCATATATTGGTACAACAAAGAATACATTAAAAACTAGACTTAGACAACCTTTATGTGATAAAAATTCAAATGCTTACATTCATTGTAAAGTTTTAGGGCATAAATAATTTAATATTAAAATGTTGGAAAGGGTTAAAAATTACAAGGAAAGAATGATAAAAGAATCATTTCATATAAAAAACTATAATCCTATTTTAAATAGAATCAATGGAGTGGATAAGGAATATAAAATAATGTATAAGTAAAAATGGAATGTTTAAATAGGTTTAAATAAATTGTTAAAGTTTTTTTTTTTTAAAAAAATGTTTATATTAGATCATATGCATTTAAATATATTGTTTAGGAATGTGGTTTTTAAATAAATTGTTAAAAGTTTTTTTTTAAAAAGATGTTTATATTTGTTTCATATTCATTTAAAGATATAGTTTAGGAATGTGGTTTTGAGATGGGTATTTTAGATAAGATTTAAAAAAGGGAAAAGAAATTTGAAATTAGAGTTGGTTTTAAATTTATATAAAAAGTTTCTTGGATGATTTTAAGATTTGTAATTATATAATGTAAAAGGAAGTGTAATATTATAAGTAGATGTGGGAGATGTAAGTAAAATATAATTATGTATAATTAATATGTTTGTTACTGTTTATGTTAATATAAGATGAAAGTTTTAGGTAATTAAGGTTTTATTTATAAATAAATATTTCTTTTTGTAGATCTTTGAAAATGACTGTAAGAATATAAAACAGTTAAAAAGTTGGAGATTGTATTATATATGTTCAGTAATGGTATAAAAAAAAAATTTTGAAAAGAAAAATGATTTTTAAAATTTATTGATGTTAGTTGTAATTTAGTTTCACTACTATATTATGAGTAATATAAATAATGAAAATACTTAATTTATGCAGTACATATAGAAACAGTCAGTTCCATCCATCTGTCTTATGTATTTTATCCCCACATCTATCTCTATGCCAGGTTTAAACCCTCTCAGAGTATCCATTTAAACAACCTGAAATTCCTATATATGCAGGATTGCACATATATATGCAAATGGTAAGTCAGTAATTTAATAGTATATGTATATATTAGAGATATGTATTCATTTTAAAAAAATTTTAGTTGAAGAAATATTTTAGTCTAAATTATTTAGTCAATTTTATGGTTACATTACTAAAATCGCATATGTATATAACTACAATTTTCATTGTTATTATTCTGCTTGTATGGTAATAAAATTAGTTTTTGACTAATTATCAAAGCAACTTTTAATTCTCCTTGTAAACAACTTTTAAATTAGGTCATGGGATAGTCCTAAAATAGCGTGAACTTGATTTTATAAATCTAAAATGTTAATAACAATTTATACAATTTTATAGCATTGTTACAATAAACTGCAGGAGGGAATAAAAAAACTGAAAAACAAAATCTAAATTTGTTGTCATAATTAAAAATGTTTTTCTAAAATAAAATGATGGGTTTTTCAACTAATTTTAGCAATTAAATGTTTTTCTAAAATGGATAAATGGATTTTTCAGCTATGGGCAAGCTTGTAAAAATAAACAGGTGGCCAGAGTTAAGAAAATATAAATAGTTAAAATTTTGTGGCCAGAAAAAAAAGTTTTATGTATGAGTTATTAACTGAATCCACATTCATTTCACCTTTAAAATGGCAGGGTAAAGTAGGCCATAACTCACCACCTCCTGCCTTTGCCAGAGAAGAAAGAACTTTGCTCTGATAAAACACAATGCCATACCTCAGCAAAGCAAAGCAGCCCATGGTAGAAGATTCTCCATTAATATCTAATCATCACCAAAAGTGTCAATTTATTATCATCCCAAGTGCCCAGAACTGCAACGAAAACAACTGATTGGTAAATTTTCATTCAGAGCTCTGTTCATAAACTGTGACTTTCAATTCTTTATTTTAAAAGATAGCTATTTATTAAACCTGCCTTCCAAACACCTTTTTTAAAATCTGCAATGAAAGCTGTTAAATGCTAATGTTTAAATCTTGTCTGAACGTACAACTTATAATGGTGAATTCTCTTTTGAAATGTAAAAATGTAATGAACTATTTTAAACTAATTGAATAACTTTCTGCAGTCTTTTATGTCTATTTCTAATCTATTCTATATATTTATCATTTTAATATTATATGTGTTTAATATGCCAAATAACTTGAAAACATGAGTATTTATAAGTATAATTTTAGCTTATTGATCTACAAAGATAATTTCAAATTTTCACTATAACAAATATTAAATAATTGAATTATTAATTTTCTGACTCACTGTTTTGAGATCATGTTATTATTTTACTGATTCATTTTATGTATTAATATTCTAATAATCAGTCATTCTCTAGTTAAAATTGTAGTTCACTTAACTCCAGTTATAAATTATAACTATTTATATATGTAACTCATACATCATAGGAACTAGCCACAGAGATATTCTCAAAGCATATTTTAGTGTTTTATTCATAATTACCCCACAAATATGCTTTGTCCACCTTAGATTTATATATGTTGACATGCAGGTGATAATCTTAAACTAGGTTACTAATTAATTTAGTCCCTAAATAGTATCTTTGAAATACTAAATTTGAGAACTGAGTTGTATAGATATGCAAATAGATGCTATCTATTTTTAAGGCATGATAATATAATTTTACATATTTGCATTATATATGTATAAGTTGTGCATGTGTTCTTACTAAATATGCTATGTACAATTATCTGCTTGCTGCATGATTCTTGATGAGTTGCTGGTGGAGGTCACACTTATCCAATTGGTTCAGATAAAGCACACTCATTTAGAACTAGGGCACAAGGACCTAGATTATTCTTAATTAATGCTTATCCGATTCCCTGAACTAATAATATTCCTATTCATAGCAAGTTGAGTGGTTGTAGGGCAACCAAACCTATGAAGCTGAGGCCCATGAATAATGACCGATTCACACCTTCTAGCTTTCTTAATATTTTGATATGTGCCATAGAGTATATAGGTAAACCTATAATAAACCAGTTTTCTCTCCTTTTTATTAAATGCTTATCTAGCATCAGTGTATACCCTAATCTAGGTTAACATGCTAACCTGTATATCTCTGAGCCTGATTATATCATCTACTTAACTTGATATAGATAGATGCTCTAGGAGCACTATTAAGTTAGTTATATAACTTTGGCTATTAAGTTCCATATGATTTAGCAGACTATACAAGAGCTAAAAATTTGGCATATTAATATAGGCATAAACTTAAATACCACATAACACTTTAATAGATACTTATAATGAGGTAACATGTAACATTAATCTCATTAGTTATGCAATGCTTGCATGTGTAACCTTTCATGTTCTCCTTACATAATTTCATATATTTTAGTTTTACTATTGTTATTGTTTTATTAAATTAATAATATGTAAAATATAACTTGTTTCCATATCTTTATTGTCCATGAGTTCATTTTATCCAACTCTAGATTTATTTGCACATACATCATTTTATCTATATGTAGATCATTCTATTACGTTCCATAATTAATCACTTAGTCATATGTGTGTATATTTGACCAAATAAGTGTTAGGTTGGTTAATTTATGAGTCTCTTGTTTCCCCTGGGTGACTGCCGGACCATGGTTAAATTGAATGTCTGTGTAACCCGAGAAATGTTATCCATAGGGTATTAGATCATCGGCAGAGGCGAAAGGATTGAATGTTGGCTGGATTCTGGATCCCAATATCCAGATTCAACCAGCTTTAGTGTATTTTGCCTGTGTTCTAGATTTTGTTATGTGGAGGTACAATTCTTACTGTTACAATATATATACATATAGTGACTAATCATGAATGAATATATTTATTCCATCTCCAAGTAGAGAACAGTAAAAAAAGAAAAATGTTCTAGAAATAAGCTTTGCACATTTTCAACTGTGATGCAAAACTAATTTACTTTTTTATTGTGCATTCTTTACATATTAATGAGTTGTTATTTTGGTACTTCGATGGTACTTAAGCATGTATGTAACTAAATCCATGAAATTATTTAAGAAGTAACTGCAAACAATAAAAAATATTAAGATCTAGAGTATTAATTAATACAGTTACAAATATCAAAACTTAATTTCTCTTTTTTTAAATTTATAAACATTTGAAATTGACCTAAATTACTTTTATTATTCCTAAAATTAATTGTAGATCAGTTCACAGTGTGTGAAGGTTACACTTCATTGATTAATAACCAACCAAGTTATGAATTTGTAAATTATTTTATTATTTGAATAACTTTAAATATTATTTTATGGCAGTTTTATCTTAATTCATTATTTTTTTCAAAAATACTCTAAACAAATGCATTATTGATTACTTCTACTGAGAAAATATGGCAGAGAATAGAATACATTAGAGAAGTATAAATAGATATGGTTTTGAAGTATTTCAGATAGAAACGTTTTCTGCTGAAGAAATTTTAAAATGGCATCACAAAACAACAAACAGAAAAGTGGTCATATTTGTGTTGCACATATTGCTTGATATAATTATTGCCAATCTTGTTTTAATAGCAGTTCCGTTTCTTGGAGTTGAAGTGACTATACTCATTTGTGATAGTTGGTATATGTATAAATGTATATGCACGCATGAATGTATATATATGTATGTAAAAAAAAAAAATCAAGTCAGATGTCACATGACCTAATTTAATAAGCTTGTATTACAAATGTTATATATAGATCTTGCAAATAAGCTCTTGACAAGCTTTTCAGAATTTCAGATTTTCTATTTAATAGCAATACATTAGATTAAGTGATGGGCTTGTCCTGGTATTTTAATCTAATGCTTGAATATCCTAGCACCTCACTGAAGATGCCAGTAGCAGAAACCAGTCGGTATTGCAATATTCTGCAAAGCATGTTAAGAGCTTATTTGCGAACTCTATATATAATATGATATATTGAAGCAGATGATCTGATGCTCAGATCCTGCTTCACAGCCCACATCCAATCTCCTACCACCTAAGTGTATTCAAACCCGCCTTTATGCACGTATATACATAGCTAATAATATATATATATTTTGGCTAGTATTATAACATAAATCACATTAACATGTATGTATTTTAATTTAAAAATATTTTATTTAATAATATTCTCATGTATATACTGGTGTAAATAATAAATATCTATATATTTCAGTGTAGGAGATTGCAAATAAATTAATAGTTATATTATATATATATATAAGGTATTATATATGAAACTTATTATTTTTTCATATATAATTTTGTAGCCAGAAATGATGCAATCTTGTTAAGAAGTCACTCGAAAAACAATTACCCGGAAGACCCCTTAGATTAAAGTAAAAGGTTACAAATTGGTAATAATAAAATAAACCCATTAGTGGAAATTGTCCACGCTAGCTTGTTTTAAAATCATAAGACATATTTTAAAACAATCGTTCAAGAAACTGATAACAAACTTGCATTGTTTCAAACATCTTACTAGATAAGAGTATCCAGTCAAACTATTCCAGATGAAACTTAAGTGCTTAAACTACCTCAGGTCCAGCAGTAATTGCTAAGTTACATCTTCAAAATAAAAGTATAAATACTGCTGGATTTGAATCCACAAAGGATGAGACCATTAAATAACTATGTTGCTATACATCTTCCATGCCAGTTTTGATTCCCACTCAATGTGTCATGAGTAGAAGAAATTTTGCCTTTTCCCTTCGTTTTAATTGCTGTTCCCATGAACGAAGCTCTGCATCCCATACCAATGAACTTTATGTATTTTTCCAGTGAAAATGAAATGCTAATTTTCAAATAATAATGCTACCCTAGATTTAGTGAAACAATACCAATGGACAGACTCCTAGTGAAATTGCTCTTCTAAATAAGCAAGGTAAAAGAACTTTGACCGCTTGCAATTCTTAAATCCTGCCTTCTCTGTAATATTTATATTTTAATCACCTATGTTAAATGTCTTCAAAATATGTATTCGTATAACTCTATATAACTAATCTATATTAAGCCTCTATAAAATGTTTTTCCTTTTCTTTTATTTCCAAGTGGGAAATAATTTTCATTAAGATTTATGTATTTATATTTTAAAATAAATGCCAATAGTATTCTAAAATCGCAAGCATATAATTCATTTTCGTTTCCCCACCCATCATTTACCGGGTAAATAATTTATAATTTGATCAAAACAAGTCTTATTTGACTTGCCCAGGTGCTCACAATTTTAGATAAATAAACTAATTATATTTTTATGTTTACTGTAGAAAAACAGACTGATATCTGTTTTTTTTACATATTCCTTCCTAAATAATGTGCTATCTTTTATTCTTAAATTATATTATATATGTAAAACCCATCTTAGATATTACCACCACCCACTTATTTTGTAATAATTTATATATTTTCACAAGGGCATTGATTAATCAAAATTGAGATTTATTAAATGTGTGGGAAGTAATGAATAATATTAAGTAACATAATGTAAAGGGGGAAGAGGATCTTAAGATCTTAGTTTTATATTTAAGTATAATTAACCATGTCTGCTTAATGAAGCCATATCATTACGCTTAATATTTCATAATTTATGGGCAATAAATCTGTTTAGATAATCTTTAATCTTTTGAGTTATATTATATTATTAAGCATTACATGCATAAAGGCCATTTCATTTATATATATGTTCATGCTTCTTTCTCACATGGAGGTATTCGCACAGTCGAGCCCCATCATCGTTCTCAATGTCCTTAAACCAGGCTGTAAAATCACCCTAGTGACATCCTTGGTCTTACTTGCATGCTTTATATGGGGATCGCTCTTGAAAATCCAGCCCGATAATGACATAGCCGACCATCATTTGTCTCAATACCGACCCTGCCTATGTTGCAGAGGAAATCGGTCAACTTCATTCTTAAAATTCATGAAGCACACTCCAGGATCCATAATTGAACCAACCCAATCAGCCACCATGCATGCACTGCCTTTCATTGTCTTATTAGTCGCCCAGAAATAGTCATAAGCTGTAATGAGATGATTTTTTTAAACAGGCATATTTCCATTAGTTTAATATATGTATTAATGCGATAGATTTAGTATCGTTTATATAATTATTCATTATCCACCCTGTGCATTAATTATCTATAACTCCAAATTAACAATCATATTGAATGTAACCAAATGTAATATCTGCTTGTAAAATTATTATCCTTTTAAATTAATTAAATGCTCTTTTCGTCTCTGGGGGTGTAATAGTATTCCAGTGATGTATTCTAATAGCGCTAATTCATTAAATCACACACACACACACACACACATATATATATATATATATATATATTATTGGCATAGCCACAAATCTTATGTTATCATTAAATATGAATCAAACACATATCTATAATACTTACGAGGCTCATGTCAGGTAAATAACCCGACATAATTTTGTTATTAATAAATCTTAAAATATATATATATCAAACTCGAACCATTGCTTTCTTTTAGTTAAGTTAATATATTAAGTTATTACTTAAGCTCAAATATGACTAGATGATCTCTGCTCAATACATAATTAATATGCTAGGTCATGAGCCTTCATTGCTCATAAAATATAGTTAGTTATTAAGTTAATCTATCATATAAGTTTAGCCTAGAGGCATTTTGTGTCTCCGATGACCGATGCCGGCAGTGAGAAGTAAATTAAGTCGATGTCATCGGGATTGTTGCTCATAATGTTATAGATCTGGAAAATAGGCAAATAGGGAAGAGTTCATGAGTGTTCCTGACCTATGTATCTTGCGCATGATTGGATTCAAGGTACTTTTGCCTAGATGCTAGATCTTGTTACATGAACATACAAATCCGACCGGCACAGTATGTATATCAATGTATGCAAATATATAATATATGTGTGCATTTTTATGTCTATGAAAAAATTTATAGTAATTATAGAATTAAAAAAATAAAAATAATTTACTTGTAGAAGGATACAAAGGTGTCAATGGATCACCATCTGGTGGACCCATAAAAATGCTTTCTCTTCTGACACCAGTTCCTGGTAACCAAACACTGTCTGGAAATACAGCAGTTTCTTCTGGTGGCATTACATCTTCAGGATCAGTATAGAGAATTAATCCTTTCACCTTAACTTTTTCAGCATTATAAACCTAATTAAAACTTCATTATTATTATATTAACATTACTAATATTATTTATTATATTATGACATTATAATAATAACAATAATAATAATAATAATAATAATAATAATAATAATAATAATAATAATAATAATAATAATAATAATAATAATAATAATAATAATAATAATAATAATAATAATAATAATAATAATAATAATAATAAATAATAATAATAATAATAATAATAATAATAATAATAATAATAATAATAATAATAATAATAATAATAATAATAATAATAATAATAATAATAATAATAATAATAATAATAATAATAATAATAATAATAATAATAATAATAATAATAATAATAATAATAATAATAATAATAATAATAATAATATTGCAATTATATTTTTCTTTATACATTATGTTTAGCTCATTTTATAAAATAATCAGAGTGGGAAAAAATTATCAGAAATAAGCCATTAAATTAACAATGAGGCAGGAGATGCAAAAATAAATAATAAATTACTTATACATTATACTATTATTAGTATGTATATCTGAGATCGTTTATCTTTTTCACATGCATGTGGTAATGTGTATCGGTTATATAAGATAGAATGGGCAGCTGTAGGGGGCTTTAAAATCTGAGTTCAAATCCTTACTAATGACATTAAGTTCAGTATAGACAATATATTTGTACTTAAATATTACTATATTATTCATAATGCAAAAAATTAATGAATTAATTAGTATACTATTATTTATATTCAATTCATAATTTTCTAATTAAATCTGTATTTATATTGAATTTTATTTATATAGTTATAAAATTAGATGTGAGACTTGGCCACTTAATAGAAAAGCAATACAGAGACTTCAGATTACTGAAGGAACTATGGAGAGATAAATGTTGGGAGTAACAAGAAGATATCAAAACACAATATATGAGTAAGAAAAAAAAACAGGTGTTAATGATATCATTAAAAGAATTAAAAAGCAAGAGGAGTTGGGCTGAAAATATTGCTAGAAAAGATGACAACAGAGGACAATTGACATCTTAATCTGGATTCCAAAAGATTGAAAAAGACTCAGAAAAAGACCACATGTGAAATAGATGGATGAAATAAGAAATTGTGCAGGAGTGATGTGGAGAAGATTAGTAGAGATCAGAGAAGATGGATTGAATTTGGAGAGACCTTCTTCCTGCAGTGGATTGATAATAACTGACAATTATGATGATGATATATTATATGCACATATATTTATGTGTCATAAAGAAAAGAAAAATTTGATAATAATAGTAATATTTAACTGATTGTACTTTTGATAATGATGATGATCAAATGAAACTGACCAGTTAGTATTACAATATACGCTCAGTGATATAACAAAGATTCTCTGATTGATAGTGTTATTAATATTAGTAATAAACCAGGTCGCTTTTATTTTCCTTGTTCTATCATTAGTCTCATTGGAGACAGAATTAATTATTTGAGGATAAAATTCATGTCCAGTATTTTTCTTGTGATTGGAACAAACAGAATTAACTTGAGACTCCATTTTAAGCTTTTTATATTAGTATATGTGTTGTCCTAAATACATTAAAACACTAATTTTTATTTCACCATAGTTGTTGACAAATAATGGAATATACAAGTTTATGCTATCATCTTGTTCTACATTATCTATTTAATTAATTACTGATCAGTCTGTTTCAACATTACATAAAAATATATAATGTACATTTTTGATGTAGTTTTAAAAAGTAAGATTTAAAAGATATAGTGTTAAGTGATACAGGAATCAATGATCAATTAACTTTTACTCAAAGATTGATTCTTTGTTTGTAGCATCTTATCCCATCCATCTTATACAACAGAAACACATGATGACATACATGTGAAAGAAAATCAATGATCTCCAATGTATTTATTTTGTGCTGAACCAGAAATCATCAGTTGTTCAGAATGAAGTGCATATATTAAAGATTATTGATGTTTTTCACATGTAGGTGGTCATGTGTATCAGTTGTATAAGATGGATTAGATAGATTTGTGGAGTTTAAAAGTCTGAGTTAAAGTCCTTACAATTATATTAAGTTAGTATAGACAATATACATGTATTTAATATATATATATATATATATATATATATATATATATATATATATATATATATATATATATATATATATATATATATATATATATATATATATATATATATATATATATATTTGCCATTACATTTAGTCATTACTAAATTTATAGTAATGTGCATGTAGGAAATGTAAAACCAAAAATCATCATCCATTTTATATAACATAAAAGAAGCTGTAGGGCATCCAAGTTCAAACCCTACCAATTCAGTTTTAAAAGCTTTAAACAGAGAGAAAGTGGGACAACAATTATATGCTTTATTTTTTTGTGTTAATAAATCTCAAAAAGAGAGTACAAACATTTAAATTTTTAATGTTTTTTAAAAAGCAAAATTATAACCATATGTATAGCGTTTATGTTGTTATTTAATTTTTTTCAAATATTAAACATTTACTTTCTTTAAAACTAACCTATGCTTGATCAATTTTAATTCTTATTCTATATTTCTATTTTTCTTTTCTATAATTGTAATTGGGATTTAAAAGCTAAGGATTTAATTGCAAATATAGGGTTATAATTACTAAGCTAGCAATTATATTATTTAATGTCAGTTTATGAATGATTTGAAATGATAAAGTGTGTGTGTACATTACATACAGAAATTTACATTTATTAAATATTGAAAGAAAAGGAAGGGTTAAATCTGTCAAATTATTTTTTGTACAATTTATTTAAAAGAGGAAATCTGTTGAATCAGATATCTATTTTTGTAGCAATTTTTTTTTGTAAATGATTTTTGTCACTTTGGGAGCTTAAGCTGGGTGGGTTCTAATTTTGAAATTTCTTATCTTAAGATCTAAAGAAAGAAGCTCAAAAATTTGAAATGTTACCTAGGTGTAAAAAAGGAAAAAAGGATTAAGTCTATTTTTTTAAGACAAAATGTCTGAAACCAGTGTGTATTTTTTTGGGGTTGTCAAAGATAGCAAGTCACACTGCACTCTAATTGGGTGAGTTGATCAAAAATTGATATAAAAGCATCTGAAAATCGTTGAATCATTATTATTATTATTATTATTTGTTAGAGAACTTTAAAAAATTTATTGAAACTAAACAATAAACATTTTAGTTTGTAGATAATTTTTTTAATCTTTTTTAATTTTGAATGCTGAAAATATAAAAATGATGGGGTAGAAAAATTATATATTATCAAAACCTACTATCATGGCTGCAGATCATATAGGAAAGAAAGATTCTTTCTGAAAAATAATATTCTACACCTTTCAACTGACCAGAGAAATAAGATTTTTTAAATAGAAAGAAGAAAACATCACCTCTTCAAAGAAGATGATTAATTATTGATAAATATTAATCATCAGGTCAATTATT
The DNA here is from genome assembly GCA_028023455.1 of Epiperipatus broadwayi. Classification (NCBI taxonomy): domain Eukaryota; kingdom Metazoa; phylum Onychophora; class Udeonychophora; order Euonychophora; family Peripatidae; genus Epiperipatus; species Epiperipatus broadwayi. Next base: position 111,541 of record JAQFVV010006951.1, on the reverse strand, counting down.
TAAACTATTTAAACTCAAGAAATTTATAAACTAAAACAACTCTTTATTTCATCCACTAAAAAATATTAAGGAAGAAAGAAAAATTAATATAATGATTTCCAAATTGTCCACTAAACAAATAACCTCAATAGATCATCATCATCAAATAGTTATACACCTCAAAAAGAATTTTCCAATGTAAAACAAAATGGTATAGAAATATAGCATTATCAAGACAGTTTGACCCTTATTACCACAAACAAAGGACTATTGACTTTTCTTTCTTATATATTCTTAATAAACATTACAATAATTTTATTTTATTTAAAGACTTTAAAGACTATTCAGATTGATTAAAACAAAAATTCTTACTAATAATAACTTTGAGCTTCATAAATGATCTTGAATGTATCAAAATTATTTGTTTATTAACTTATAGTTATGAAATATTAAGGTGTAAAATAATTTTTTGTATTATTATTTTGGTTTTAAATAATATTTTGTTATTAGGGGATAAACACACATACATAGGTATTTTTATTTATAATTGTGGTATGGTAATAAGTAGTATTAAAATATTAAATTAGTTTTTTTAAGAAAGTATAGATTTCAGAGGTAGAAGGGATGGGAAAAATGATTTAAAACTTTTTCTAAAACTTGTTTTCAATTTACTACATTTTTAAATCTGCTTAATTTAGATTATAGGTATGTATCAATGAGTGAATATTTTTTTATGAAATACTTTTCTTGGATGGAACATTTTAACAAATCGTTACCCCAATTTAAGCAATATACTTTTAAATACATTTATGGGAAAGGGGAATTTAAAATTTAATTTACGTTTTAAAAATCGATTTTATTGTTTAGTATAATTTTATGTAAATATATAATTTTTATGATATGTTAGAAATACAGTAATAAATATTAGTTTATGTTATTAAACAAGGCATATATTTTATTAAGAGTAGTCTTTATAAGTGTGATATTATCATCAATGGTTAAATATTAGTTGTTTAAGATATGATTAAATATAAGATTAACAATAATTATAAATTTCTTTATAAAAATTAGGTTTTATGTTTAGGCTTAGTCCTAAACTTGGTTGAAAATTATTATCATTTTTTATATCATCACCATAATGTTTTAATTAATGAGTTGTTTAAATGTTCAAAGGCCATAAATAAATATTGATTTCATAATATTTAGTAATTTCTTAGTAATATTATAACCACCATCCCATCATCTATTTCATGCAAGGATGAGTGAATTGCCATCCTAAATTAATAGTAATCTGAGCTAGTAAAACTTATAAAAAAATATTGAAACACATTTGTTGTGCTAAGGTCTAAGAAATGATTGATGTCGAAGGAATTCCACTTCAGTTTAAAGATGTTTTATGTTACCTAGGTGTTTACTTAAATATTAGTGCATACAGTGCTATGGGTCTAAAATCAAAATCATACATTTTGTAAGAAATAAAGTACCAAAAGGGATTCAAACCCGTTACATGAGAAAGGTTATTAGAGATAACCATGTCTAGATTCAAATAATTTAGTGGCACCCTGCTAGACCATATTCACTTGGTATTTGTTTGGATATGCACTTAACATCAAACCAAGAAATGAAAGTGGATAAAATATACTGTCTGTATACCTGAGCAGATATTTTATTGAGTTACTAGTGTGCTCACCTCACTTGATTTCCATATACCTGAGTTATAATAGTTGTTATTAATAATCTGTTTATAATTATTGATATTTGTATCTTGAGAAATCTAATTACAGAAGTATGTTTCATTTAATCCAATGACCCTTAATATGTTGATAACTAGTCTGATTTTTTTTAATAGCACTACTGTATTCTCTCATAATATTAAGCTACAATACTTTTATTTATTAAGCTAAAGATTTATATTTAATCATTCCTATTATTTAATACATTTATTATTATTCACTTTAATTTTGTACAATATATATAAATTATTAATCAATGTCTGTAATCCAATTATAATAAAATATATATAATTATTCAAAACAATACAATAATTAAAACAGATATATAAAAATATATGTCGAGTTGCATTTTATACTACTCCTAATTTAAATAGATTAATAAATAATTCAAAAAATAGGTGTAGTATTTTAAATCAAAGTTGTCAATATATAAATGGCTATGTGTTTGTGAAAGGCATATATTGGGAATCTATGTATATTGAGAAAAGATCAAGGGAGTTATTATTATATAACGGCAAAATCAAGAAAGAGAAGTTAGAAATGATGAGTATCACTATAGTATTTTTATCATATGTAACATGTAATTATGTTTATTTTATTTTAATAAAGTTAAAATGTATGAAAGAAATAATAATAAAGAAAATTAAAGAGTATGTTAATAAAAAATGAAAAGCAAAGTGAAAATAGCAGAATATATTAATGAGGGATTGAGTATAAGATTACTTTTTTAATTTGTAATTTTCTAATACATTTATCTAGTTGACAACACTACATAGATAGTTGAAAGTACTTCTATTAAATTGGTATATATTTTTTAAATATTTTAGTATTAATTATTGTATTGTTTTGAATAATTATATATATTTTATTATAATTGGAATACAGACATTGATTAATTTTACATATAATACTATGTATTGAGTTACTTTTACTTTGGAATATAATACTTATTTATTGATTATTTAATTTGGAATATTAAAATTTTTAATATGGATAATCAAATTTATTTTAAAGAATGGAAGAGTGCAATGAGAATAATACGCTAAAAGGTAGATTGCAATTTTATATAATTGCAAATGAGTCATATTCCAAATTTGAATGTTAAAATAAATAAGGAGTAATTGAAGATACTAAAATACAAGATATTAAAATGATTATTTTACGGTATAATGATATTTTTTTTTAATCAGCGTAAATATTTAGTTTTAAATTATTTTATTAATCTCTATTATGATGGAATTATAAAGTCGTGCATATTATTGAATAACTACTATATATTTATAAATTTAATCGAAAATTACGTCTATATAATAAGTAAATAGGAGAAATAGAACTAGTCAATTTACTAACATGGATATTTTTCAACAAGAATATATTTTGAATTATGCTAAATATGTGATTTGGGAGTAATTTAGATAACGCGTTGAACATTTTTGATTAAATGTCTGAAATATCAAAGGTTAATACAAAAAGGAATGTTAAAAAAATTAAAAATAGAATAATTGCAATTGGAATCGCAATATTAGATTTAAACTTAATGATAACGATTTTTAAAAGAAGATAAGGGTAAGGTATTCTATAAAATTGATACTACGATAAGTAAATGGAAAAGCTTATTTAAAAAGGAAAAATAAAATATTACAAAGTTTATTATGAATTTTAAAAAGTAAAAGAATAAATATATGATTATACATTATCCTTACATTGTGCAATTTTCCTAGTTTTTAATATTAAACTACATAAAAAGATAAACCTAAGTAAGATGAGTCTTTTACTGATGTGTTATAGAAATTATTAGTTTTTTTGTATATATTATTACTTATTTAAAGAATTCAATATTAATATAATATGGTAGATTGTAATTTATATTATCAATAGATAGATTAAATTATATTATATTAGATGCTTATGTAAAGTTTTAAAAGTTGTAATGAGTATATATTATTGATATATATGTAATTTAATGAAATATAAATGGAACAGGCTATGGGTAGTTTACAATAGTAGTTTATCAAGATATGAAGATATATTCTTAATACATAATATTGCAAGTATTTTATTACAGGTATGATGGTGGGTTTGAATATAAGATTATAATAGTAGAAGTTTAAAATGGAGTAATTTTAAGAAAGAAAGTATTTAGAATTAAAGAAGAAAAAATAAATTAGATAGAGAATAAAGATATAAAAAGAGGAATATGATTAAAGGAATAGAATAAATACCGGTTTAAAATATTTTATTTAGGAATAATAAATTAAAATATAGTTGATAAAATAAGTAACATAAAATATATGATTTAAGTTGAATGACATATTTTTATAATATTGTTACTAAGTTTAATAATAATAGTTTGATGCTATAGAATTGATAAAATAAATATACTGGAATCAATACTTTATTGTAATGAACATTAAATTTATAAAACAGAATATAAAAATATGTAGAGTTGCATTTTATACTACTCCTAATTTAAATAGATTAATAAATAATTCAAAAAATAGGTGTAATATTTTAAATCAAAGTTGTGCAATATATAAATGGCTATGTGTTTGTGGAAAGGCATATATTGGGGAATCTCGATGTACATTGGAGAAAAGATCAAGGGAGCATTTGTTATTATATAAACGAGTGCAAAAATCAAGACAAGAGAATGTTAGAAATGATGATGTATCACCATCAGTATTTTTTGATCATAATGTAACATGTAATTATGGTTTTGATTTTGATTTTAATAAAGTTAAAATTCTGTGTATTGAAAGAAATAATAATAAACGCAAAATTAAAGAAGCTATGTTAATAAAAAGTGAAAAGCAACAGTTGATAAATAGACAGGCAGCCAATATAAAAATTAATGAATTGTGGGAAAATTGATGTATGACGTATTACTTTTGTTTACATTTGTAACGGTTTTTTCTAATACAATTTGAGTCTAGTTGACAACGATTACATAGATAGTTGAAAGTACTTCTATTAAATTGGTATATATTTGTTTAAAATATTGTTACTGTATTAATTATTGTATTGTTTTGAATAATTATATATATATATATATATATATATATATATATATATATATATATATATATATATATATATATATATATATATAACCAGGTGCATTTAGAAGATGATCCAGTGTATTCCATTTGCTCGGTTTAACTGGGTTTAATCCTTATTTATCATAAATTTATAATTTTATACTATAAATATTACATGAATGGACCAGCTCTTTGAGCAGAGGAGAAAATACCATTGATAGCAGAGTTATCAATGATACCCATGGTCTTACCAAGCTATGAAATGCATAAAACAATCACATTTCCAGACCATGGTCCATCTCGACTGCTAGATTCAAACCCTATTATTTAAGCACTTTATTTGTTTTGAGATAAACCTCAGGTGCCAGCTAGTTATGAGAACTAACATGTTTGGACAGTAGGCCCATAATCCAGTGCTTGAAATATCCCATGACTAGTTCAATCAAAAGACTCTAACACATTATTGCTTTAATTAGTGGTAAAGAATTGACCAACAAAATTAAGCTTAAGGATAATTTATTTAACTAAATATTTATTATTTCTAATTTTTAAATGATTTTATATAGGAACTTAATTAAATTATACAATGATAATTACATATAATGAGCACACACATTCTTAATTTATGCAATAAAATATAAGAGAGTATTTAATAAATACATGAAATTAATATAAGATCATAAAGCATTAATATATACATTTCACAAACATGCACATCAATAGTTCTTTATGCATGCTATAGTTCATTTATTAAATGACTCTGGGAGGCTTTAAGGATTGCAATGGCTACATTAATTAAAAATGGAAATAATAAAAATTGCTCATTACCTATAGGATTTGAATGTGGACTTTTTGCTGGTTGTTACTTCATGTAAAAATATTTCCAACTTGTTGGATTTGAGGTTTTTCATTTGTGGAGGTTTAATACTTAGTATTATGTGGCATTATTCTTTAAGACAGTTAAACATTCCTGGTGATTTTTCAAGTTGTTAGGCAGGCATTACTTTTTCCTGGGCAGGTTGGCTGTTTATTCAAACTCAGGCTGAAGCAAAGTCATATGATTCAATACAATGATTAACTCTGCATGTTCTTTATTAACAAATACATGAGAATACTGACTGAGAACTGATTTAATCTGATTGTGATCTCAACTGAACCGTCCAATCAAAAAACTGGACTATTTATTAGGATGACCTGTTGCCATTTGGTAATTAGTTTTTATGTCTGCCAGCTATCTCTGCTGTTGGAATTCCTCCACTGTTTTTGAATATATTCCTTAGATAAGTATTTAATTATGTGTTTCATTTGGTAGCCATTGCAAATTTGTTGTTTGCAGATTTTTAAGTCGTGGCCATTGCAAATTTAGTTTTTAAGATTACCTCTTTTTCTTTAAATAGTTTTAAATGAAGAGAGAGGGTACTTTTAATTTTATAAAATGACTTATTTCTTAAACTTTTATGAAGTAAAACATTCCCCCCCTTCTAATTAATTAATAGTAATTTGTATAAATTATTTCTTTTTTTAGTGACATGCATTTTTGTTTAATAAAAAAAAACTCTTTAATCTTTTTATAAATAACAATCGCTCAAACTGAAACCTTCGCATTATTTATGAGAAATTTATTTCATCAATTTTTAGACACAAAAATTCATTTTTTATTTATATTACCCCTCATTTTGTTATTATGACCACATAATGCAGCCACGAATTTTCAAATTATAAGCATTCAGTTTCAGCTTAAAAATAGTGGCAATCTATGCAATCTATGCATGTGCTTTTTAAATTTTCATTTCCAATTTTTTTTAGTTTCAGAAAAGGTAAGTTTCATTTTTCTATGATAAAAATTAATAATTTTATGATAATTTTTGTAATTAAGTAAATTGAATTTTTTTTTGTCTTTATCTCAGTTTTTTTAATTTTTATTGCAATTGGAATTGCCCTGAAATTTACATTGAAAAAATACAAGATTTTACCCATGTGCTTAGTTGAATGAATGTTATTGGGAGCAGATGGTAATTATTTAATTTTATATATTTTTAAATTATTATTTGAATTTATATTTGATAAAAATATATACAAATTTTTTTTATCGAAACTAACATATATGGTATGACATGGCCTGGGGTATGTCCAGTATATGAATTAGCTGATATCTGGACTTCTGATATGAGACAAAGATAAACATATTTTGCAAATTTTATGACCCAATTTAGATTTTTTTATAATGTCTTGTCTGCACTTTAATAATAATAAAAATATGTAAATACCAAAAGTAAAGATTTTCACAGTATATAAACTTAGACCAATTATAGACTACTGCAATAATGTATGTAAATAATATTTATTTTATAAAACACAGTTAGTTAGTTGAAATTAAATTGAAAGTCTGCAAACTCAGTGAGTTAAATGTGAAGATATTTAAAGCTTCATGCTTTTAAATCTAATTGCTTCAGACTGGCTTAGATATATAGAAAGACAACTAAAGAACAGAGTGGACCACCCTTTTCTTGTAAAATTCTCTATCCTCTGTTTACAGGTTGATCATTATTCAGATATCCATCATAACATCTGTTTGGCTGTCAGATAGGTATTATAATAAGCATGAAAGATTTGCAGCCTTTCAATTTAATTTCAACGCTGCATATCAAATGCAGAGAGGTGGCAGTTAGTGAAGCTATTACTAAATTTATGGTCATAGTAGCATGAAGCAATATGAGCCCTCTAAACCTATAAATATAGGATAAATAATACTACCTTGCACTGACTCTAAACTACTAACTTATGTCCCTCAAACTTAACTTAATAATGAATTTAGTATTTCATTAACTTTTTATTTTATTATTTTATTTTTGGTATAGGTACTATTTTGATAGTAATTTTTAATAAATTACAAATTATTGAAGTTCTTTATTTTAATATTCAAATTATACTAATTATTGATCAATATTAACTATGTGTTATAAGGGATGTTATTAGAAATGATATATTCATTGCAAACCCCTTTATGGAAAGACATTTTGAAGGGTTACTAGGAAAAATGAAAGGTACTAATATCTTTATTTGATAACAAAGTGTCCAAGTGATAAATTTCCTTAGGTGAGTGTTGTTATATACCAATTTCTCTGAAATTTAATGATGAATGCAACTAACCTACTAAAAAATTATAGTTTCAAAATTTATACATGATAATTTTGAATTTATGAAATAATATTAAAATAATTATTAGAAATATTAACTTTTATTGTTTTTTTATCACTTTGAATATCGATGTCTATATTTTTTTTCAACTTAATTACATACTTTGGTGTTTTATGTTTCAAACAATATATATTATGTCATTTATGAATAATATAAACTTAAGTTATGATAAAATTTGTGGCTTAACATAATTTTTTAAATATTCAATATGGCTGCTTTGCCAGTGAACAGGTTGTTAAATAGACTCATAATATTCAATTTGATATTAAAGTTTGAACTTGTATTTCAATGGTAATTTAATTAGAATCTCATTTGTATTGGATTAAGTTTAATTGACAAGCAAAACTCATAAACCGTCTCATTTTAAAATAATATTGCATTCAAATAAACATTGTAAATATATAAAAAAATAATTAAAAACCACAAATATTTTTTTGCTTTCTATTGTAAAAACACAAGTGTCTTATATATGACAATATTTGATGAATGTCAACACATTTCTTGCCAGCAATATTATTTAAAATGAGTCGGATTGTATAACTAATTAACTTTAAGTCTTTCTGCCTTAGTTAATTTTCTGTTAAAATTTACAAACGTAAATATCAGATTGACTATTGGTAGTGTAAATAAAAATGAAAGTATTATGTTGAAATGTTCACAACTGATATTCTAAACAATTGATAACATTAGACGTGATTGACAAAAACGTGTGTCTTGTAAAAGATTAACTGACATTATATCAAAAACCATATTTTTTGAAAAAATTTCGCTATAGAATGTAAATAATTAGTTATAAAAAGTTATATATATATATATATAAAGGACTTGAATACACTTTCAAGGTCTTTTCAGCTATCCACTCTATCTTATACAGTTGATACACATGACCACACACGTGAAAATTAATGATTTCCAATATATGTACTTTATGCTTCTACATATTTCATGATTCTACTATATTCATCACTACTGAGTTCAAATCCTGTAACTCATTTAGAAGATAAGGTAGAAAAAATAACTGATTTCAGTAATTATTATTGTTAAAAATGGTATTAAACTGACAGCTATCAGTTATATTTTCTAATTATCCGATTTGGATAATTGTCTTCACCAAGGTTGGCCAAGATTAGCCAAAGTAAAGCATTTTATGAAGTTCAAGAAGCTTTTAAGTGTCATTTTCACAGGAAAATGTACTACATGATCCTCTTTGAGAGATACACCCAACATTCCCTTACAGATTATCCCATATGTTTGCTCTATTAGTCAAATTCTCAAAGTGAATAGTCTACCTTACAATAAATACACATATTATTCATATTAACTATGGAGTAAGGTGAGTAAAACATTGAACACCAGTCTTGATGAAATGCAATAAAAACTATGAATATGAGGCAAAAGGCCTCGAAAGCGCTTAGCGTGTAATAATTTCTGTGTATCTTTATAGCTTCTCATTCAAGTGTGTCATACGCTTTGTTAATTTTGTATAATAATAGTAGTAGTAGCAGTAGTAGTAGTAGTAGTAATAGTAGTAGTAGTAGTAGTAATAATAATAATAATAATAACAACAACAACAACGCAAAGGAAGAAAAAAGTCTCATCTATAATACATTACTTAGCAATAAGAGAACATCCCTCTTTCTATTCTTTTTTTACTTTATAAACTAATACAACAGATTATAGTCATATAAATACTCATACATATAAAATAGTAAACAAATAAAAATATGTACATATAATACCTATGTTGATCATTGATATTACAAAACAAAACATACCAACAAGATAGATTATATTTTAATTCATGACTTCTTTAACATTAACAAATAAATTTAAAAAATATATGCATCTTGATATAATTGTATATGCATACATACATTCCTATAGGCACCACTTAATTTAGATAAGATATTCTCTTAAGTCGATATATTTCTTGGAAAAAAAAAGAAAAAAGTAATAATAATAAATTTAAATGTTCTATTGTTACTAGCAGGGAGGAGGTTTGTAGACATTTTCTTTCTAAATATTTAAAAGACTCATCTGCAATAATTATTCATATTTGACATTACATAATGCTGGCTTCTGTGCTGCTCATTTCACCCTGTTCTTAGCTAAAACAAAATTTCCTGGCCTAATCCAACTTATAAAGCTTTGTTCAAATATGTGAAAACAAACAGGAAAAAGACATGATTTTGATTCTGTGACTTTTCTTACTAGGCAGAGTTTTAGCGTAGTGGTAGAGTTCACATGGTGATTATTTTAAGATTAAATCTGGTGCATTTGGTGAACTTTTATTCTATTTTTTTAGATTATTTAAGACTTTGGGCTGCACTAACATTTATTAAGTCATTCAAAAATGGATTCCAACAGCTTTAAAATCATTAATCACCAACCTTTCATGGATTCTAATGACTCACTTTCTTCTTGCTCCCTAATTTCAAACTGCTGATTGCTGAAAGTCTCTGATTTCGCATAAAGGAAAATTTTCTGTTTTTACAAGATACACACACAAAATAACAAAATGTTATATTTTCTCTTTGATTTCAATTAATTTATGTTTTTCTCAGATCACAAAAAAAGGAATTTTAAGAATTTTAACTTAACTTTTCAAATTAAATTTTGCTACAATCTCTTGGTACATTAAAAGAAAGTAATTTTTTAAAAAAAATACATCAAATAGATAAATATTTACCAATAATTTTTATAACAATGTATGTAATTATCCTCAGATATATTAAACACTGTTAAATTTTTTTCTACAAATTATTTGTACCAAAGATAATGAATTAAATCTTAGTATTTTTATCTATAAATTTAAGAAAAAACAAACTAATATGCATTTTAATTAGTTTTTCTTCTTTTACTTTATAAGAAAGCAATTTTAAATTTATTTAAATGCACATTGATTACGTAAGTAATATTTACTAAGGCTGTAAACCTCAGGAATATGCACATGAAAATGTGAGGGTATGGACCTCTACACATCTTAACCACACGTTTATGCCTTGGAAGAAAAGAGGGGAACCTTCTTTACTTCAACCTACTTTCTATATGAATAGGTGAAGCTGAAGTGGTTAGATCTAAGAGCATGAAACTATTCAATACTTCATGCGCATATTCCTGAGGTTTACAGCCTTAGTAAATATTACTTACATAATCAATGTGTGTTTAAATAAATTTATAATTACAACTGTAAATTAACTTAATAGATTTCTAACTATAAGATCTTTCCATTGACTCATTGTAAATCGAAATATTTCATGAGTATTAATGTGTAATAGGAATTGTGGACTTAAACAGTGAAGTATTGAATAGTTTCATGCTCTTAGATCTAATCGCTTCAGCTTCACCTACTCATATAGAAAGTAGGTTGAAGTAAAGAAGATTCACCTCTTTTCTTCCAAGGCATAAGCTTGTGGTTAAGACCTGTAGAGGTCCCTACCTTTGCATTTTCACACGCATATTCCTGAGGTTTACAGCCTTAGTAAATATTACTTAAGAAAGTAATTGAAATCATGTCAAATTGTTAAAACTCAGTTTTTATTTAAATAGATGCACAATTCACAATTTGATAGTAAAGTTTGAACTGGTTTTCCATGGTAATTTATTTAGAATCTTCTTTGTATTGGCTTAATTTTAATTGACATACAGAGCCTATAGTCCTTTTTATTTTTAAATAATTCCCTTCAAATAAACATTTTAAATATGTAAAAATTAATTAAAAATCACAATTATATAATATATTATTAACATAATTTATATTTGCTCTCTATTATAAAAACGTAAGTGTCTTATATAAAATAAAAAGCTTGCCAATAGCTCTAATAAATTTTATCTGATAAACACAACAAGAGAAAGCATTTAAAATATGTATCTAATAATTGTTCCCAGCCCCTGAATGGTTTTTAGCCATTGGATTTTCTCAGTGAGGCACTAGGGTATTTCAGACACTAGAGCCAAAATACCAACTCAAAGCCAACACTTGCCTGATAATTAAATTTAAAGTTGACAATCTGAAATTTTCAGACACATATGTGTTGAAATCCAGCTATCTAACTTAAATAGCTATAAAGGGGCTGAGAAATCATCAACCATGTCTTATATTAATAGCCTTAGCAATATAACATTGCATAAACATCACATGACCACCACTTCTTATGCTTGTATAACTGTTGTTAAAACAGGCAAAACTCACTATACATATTGTCACACATAGCAAGCTAGAGTAATCAATGGATGCTAGAAGGCCTGTGCATAAAATCCCCATCTAGTGCCTACTCATCCAAGGTACCCAGACTAGTTTCTGGCTTGTGGCCTTTATCAGTGTGGTGGCTGCTGGAGGGTTGCATTAGATTCTAATTTCTATGTGCAGTGCTCTCAGATCAAAGACTCCTCACCCCTGAAATCCCCAAGCTAGAAACTAGTCTGGGAATATTGGATGAGTAGACATTAGATAGGAATTTTATACACAAATCTTCCTGCACCCATTGATTACTCTGGCTTGCACTGAGTGGTGATATTGTATGAAAAGTTTTGCCTCTGTAACTAAAAGTTACCATCAAGTTGGAAATATGTATTTTTTTTTTGTTTTTTAACATTAAATATTTCTTTGTAAAAATTTTTCACACATTTGTCAATTGTCTCTTTTTTTAGTAATAATTCCATCATTTCTCTTGATTTTCTTCTATAACTTGCTTGGCCTAATCCCAATTATGTTTTCATACAACTTTGTTAGCCATTTTTACGCAGTTTTACAAAATGTTAAATATTCAATTCTTTTTAATGGATCATTAAAAAAACCTTTGGTATTTTTTTTTCTATAATGTCTTATCTCAGAAAATTTATTGGGAAATTGCTGCTATTTTTATTGCAGTTGCCAAAAGCATTTTCAAAATCTGTTAATATTTTAAACTTTTCATAAGTTCAAATTTAAATTCATTGGAGTTTTCTGTAAGTAAAAATATCATCTCTTAATGCTGTTTACTTAATAATTTTCATCTCTCTCATTTTGCATTAACATGTTTTTTTATGCATCACTAATAAATGTTGATTTTTTGTTTTGATTTTATTAAGAACATAATAGTCTTGAAATACATATAAAATATTAGTCCAAGCAGAATCCAATTCTGTTGTATTTTCATATTGATGTTACCATGTACACTTCTGCTTAGATTTTTTTTTAAAGAACCAATTCTTACTATAGATTGTTTTCTGTGTATGACCCAAATCTATTAATCTTTTATTTCTATCCACATAATTAATGTTACTCATAGTACTTACATCTTTCAGCCATTTCCAATTTTAGCCTTAAAGTCTCCCATGATAATTTTTAAAATGTTGTCATGGAATACTATAATGCTAGAATTTTTAATCAAACCAAAAACATTTTATATTTCTGAGTGTATACTCTATTTGTTTATCACAATGAAAATATGAGGGTCATAAACTTGAAGTATTTTCATTTGGTATCTTCTATTAAGTTATACGACTAATTTTTGACCCTTTCTAATGTAGCACTAATCTCTACAATTTTGTTCATTTATTTTTTTTATTACTGATGAATTTCACTCCAATTTTGCTTCCAACATTTTTTGGATTTGTGATAAAGTACATGCCTATATTAAAACAATTGTCTCTTCACCTTTTCTTTTAACTTCACAAAATCCAACAATATTCTATTCAATGTTACATGGTTCTTTTTTTTTTCAATTTATGTAAATTTCCTTCATTCAAAGTACCATCAGTGATTTTTTGCCTTCATTACCATATTTCCTCAACCCCTATTATTTTAGTATGAGTGGGTGCATATATTCCATTTTAATATATATAAATGGCTTAATTTGTTTTTCAAGTTCTTGGATGTTGTGATAAGGAAAACTTAGAATTTATGTGTTTTAAATTAAGCTTACCACTTTTGAAACCTACTTATGGTCTCGCATTCATAGCTCTGAATGTTGAGTAGAAGGGTGGGTATATGTTAATTACATGTTTATTTAAATTTATTCAAATGTATGTAGTGTATTAGATAGTCCACCTTAAGAAAAATGAGGCATGGGATACAGTCAACAATTCCAACTCCATAAACAAAAAATAATTCTGTTTCTCTCTCTCTCTCTTGAATAAGTGGGCTATCTAATTCACCACATACATTTGAATAAATTTAAATAAATGCATATTATACATATATCCACCCTTCTATTCAACATTTAGTGCTATAAACATGAGACTAGAAGTAGGTTTCGAAAGTGCTAAGCTTTATTTAAAACATGTGACTTTTAAGCTTTGCTTCTCACAATGTCCAAGCACTTGAAAAGTCAGATTACATTTGTCTAAGAAAAAGTTTTTACTTTTGGTAATTATACTACTTAATTACATTATTTTTTCTATCTTAAACATTTAAAAAATTCAATCAAGTTGGAAGATAGTCAGAATACGATCACAGAAAATCATGACCAACCAACTTAGAGTCAAAATCTGTCACTTTTTCTACAGGACATTCATATGTAAAGTAAAATAATTAATTATAATATCATGATTGCATTTTAAACACCATCTTAAAAACACACAAAAGTATCACCACTCTTATATATCATTCATATGGAACACTCGTATAACATTTGTTAAGTTTGAATTAATAATCAGCCCAATATCTACAAGGCAATACATTTATTGAAACATATTATTTAATTGTATGTTTCCTAAACATTTCAAAAATTGTATTATATTAGTTGCCTTAATTTATGCTATGTAAATTATTGTAAATACTAGGAATCATTTGATATCAAAATATTTTATTCTAAAACAATTTTTGTAAGTGCCATCCTTGTTTCGGGAACTTCATGTAATATGTATTTACATCACATTTTGATTTATTGCTGTCACCATATTTTACATTTACACACATATTCACAAATACATTTTTATATTTTAGACGGGGTAGATATATATATATAGTGTATTTTAAGTTGAAAATTTACCTTAGCTGCAGCAGATATTATTCCATACCGAGCTATGACTATTTTGTTTGTTAAGTTGAAGCCTTTCTTTTGCACCATCCAATTGAAATCCTGCTCTGTTGCATAATTAACATAGACCAATTGCCCCTAAATAAATAAAATTATAACTTAATATGCAAATTAATGTTAATATTTAATTAAAAAGAAAAGCCATTATGTAAATGAGAAAGATGAGAAGAGGCTGCGATTTTTATATCTGACAAGAAAGTGGGTCACTGGTAATATATAATGTGATTTTTATTTAAGGTCCAGTTATATAATAATCTTCCAAATTAAAGTTAATATTATCCTAATTAGAAGGAGAGACTTGTAAAAAAAAATATATGTATGATTTATTTAAAGAAATCATTAAAACCATGACTAGAAGTAATTTATCAGGCATTCCTACAAAAGAATTGAATGCTTTATTGCTTGGTAATTTATAAGAAGGTCAAATGCTGGAATTAACAAAAGTAATCATGACCTGACCATTTTAAGCTTTAGAATTTGCCACTCTGTCACTACATCAATTTATGCAGGAATGTATGATAAATATAGAATAGATTTTTTTAAAAAAATCAGCCTTAAACAAATCTATAAAACTTATATAATCTGTTAAACCTGAAAATAATCATATGTGCATATCTATGGAGTTGTGACAATATCTGTAATGAAAGACATTTATATTGCAGACTGTTTTCTTTTATTTTTGCAAGTTATCCAACCAATACATGCTAATATAAGATCTTTACCTTGTATCTATATATAGCTGCAGACCCATTAACTAACTGTTAATATATGATTGAACAGATTGTGATTTGGGTTAAACTTATTTGTGATCTTAAAAAAATGTCACAATTTATCTGACCTGTAAGGAAACCTTAAGTCATGAGAAAATTAGGCAGAGATGTTAAAGACTATGCTATGAGGCTCGTCAATCTTAATGTCTTTTATAAAGTACTCAAACCTCAGTGCTGAATTGTTTGGTAAATATGCATGATGAACCAGGATTAATTTTATTCTATTTTATAATTTGCTTTTGTTGAGTTTTAATTATTCTTGTAATCTTTTTTTTATTTTTGATGTGTTGGTTTACAGATGCTTGCAGATGATTATTGGTAATTGATTATTTACTCTACTACCAATATAGTTATATATTATTGTTGTTACTATTGATTGTTATTAATATTGGGATTGTCTAAGTGTTGACTGATTTTAATGACTACTTATAAACCCATTTAGCCTTGAACATATTACACTTTTTGTGTGCAATTTGGAAATTATAATTGCAGTTAGTAATGTTATAATTGCTATTTATTGGTCTGTTTCAGATCAGGTTATATTTACCTGTTTAAGGATGATTATTCTACCTTCCTTGTATGAATAAATTCAATCTCTCTGGTGAAATTGCAATATTTAGTGTCTCTATGAATATATTGAACCATAAATCAAAAGTGGGATTTCATTTTGTTGCAAAAATAAGATTGCCTTGACAACCAATTAAGATTGTTGGCTGTTACAAACTGGTTTTAATATATATATATATATATATATATATATATATATATTAAAACCAGTTTATATATATATATATATATATATATATATATATATATATATATATAATCAAAACTACCCCAAATCCAAAATTAAACCAGACCAGCATAAAAATAATATCAAAACACAACCTAAGGTTTCACTGCTCAAGTGTAAAGAACTACAAAAACTAGACAATATATATAATATTAAAAACTACCCACAAATCCATTCACTTCCCATCCACCCTTAATATTAAAAGAACTCTTAAATAAGTTAAATAAGTTATGCTTGTAATGTTTATATATATATATATATGTCAACAGATGGCGTTCTACCAAAAACACCGTCAAGCGTATTTTGTTTACATAAACGTCAGAGAATGCATTCACTATCTCCAACTTTAATTCCACTTTCAGATCATGATTTCAAGCTATTTGCTATCGTCAGTGAAAGACAGGAATAAGAACTAGATCTAAACACAAACTCTGAGCGTTTATGAAACAGTTTCTATTCAGCTTGCAAGTTTTTAACTTGATTTTGTTTTTCATATATATATATTGTAACTGAAAAGTCTGATCAGCTCATAACAAACAAAAAAAATTCATGATACAACATGAAATTGTCATGATCTAATCTGGGCATGGTCAGGGTATACCACAAAGACCCATCAGTGTGTGATAGTACGTTAAATTATCTAAGACAAATTATAAATTGTTACATTTTCATTTACCATTCTCAAACTTCCTCCACTCACAACTTTGACGCCATCCATTTCAGATAAATACACTAATGATTATTACTGATCATTTTCTAAACTAAAGATTATATCTACCACAGATATAAACTTTAAACCTCAGTTAAAGATTAATATATCTCATTTTTTAAAATTTACACACGCGGAATTATTCACCTTTCTCTGTCCCGTATGTAATATCTTTATAGATATAATAAACATCTCCATACTTTCCCATTGTTTTTAAATACATATAAATAAAGATATAATAAAAGACAAGTTACTGCCAAGATGCATTTCGTGCTGAACCAGCATTCATCAGTTGGCCCAGGTCACAATCTCTTACATACATCTTTATTATATGCAAAGTTTTTATCTAGATTAAATTGTTACATATATCTTTATTTATACGTATTTAAAAAGAATGGGGAAATATGGAGATATTTATTATATCTATAAAGACAAATTATAGTTATTTAATTTTTATTATTTTTTAAAACCTTAATCTGCGATTTTCATTGCATGAGACCTTATGGCCGACCATGGATAAGATGGTACAATTTGTGAAAATTATTCACAATTACTTTTAGATATACTTAAGATTTTTCGTACAAATGCTAGTCTAGATATGTACTTTGCAATAATATGTAAGCATAGAGATCTTGGGTTCCTTCCTTAATGATTTAAATTTATCATTAAATAAATAGCCGTGAGACTATTCTCATGCTTAATGAATTGCAAATTATAGCATTAAAAATAAATTCTACCCTCACATTATGTAGTAAATATACCTATGACTTTGCAGAAACATTTAAATTTGTATCATATTTTAGAATTAACAAAGCAAAGCTAAAGTGAAGGAAGAGGTAAATGAGATTTTATTGTACTCTTATACATCACAAACTACCTAAGAACAAAAGCATTAAAATATTTCCCCAGAATATTAGTAAAACTTGTACGCGCTATTAGTGACAATATTTGCTCTAATCTATGCTGTACATAATATTTAGCATTTTCTGTTTTTGTGAATGACAAATAGCAACGGCCCAGTAGGTTGAATTATAAATTAATATTTATTTACAATTTTATGTTTAACAAGTAATTGATTATATAATGTCTCAATATGATAAATAAATAAATAAATAAATAATATAAACATAATGAATAAAATACCATTCCATCTGTTTACTTCAATAGATGGATGTTATACATAGTTTTATAATAGTCACAATCATCAGATTTTACTATAAATTGACTTAATTTCAGCTCTAAGAAGAAAGAATGGAGTTCAATATCAAATCATGAAATATTCAATGTGTCAGTTCCAGAACCAATGAACCTATACTGTGAACTTATAGTAATAATCAATAATTAATGGCATAGCCATAATATAAAATGTAGATTCAAACCTCAATTCAGATAAAATATTATGTAAATAAACATATGATACACTAGGGACAATTTAGATAAGATGCCCTGCTATTTATTCCTTATGAATGAACTTACAAGTTATACTTATAGATAAAAGAAGATGATTTTAACATAATAGTACAAAATACTTTGCCCAAACCTACATTTATGAAGTAAAATGATATTCCTGTGGATGCATTTATCTACACATAGGAATGATACAACACCGAATGCCCTGTGGATTTCTAGACCACCATTAAACAACAAGTATCATTGCACACAGTTCCATGTATTAACCACCAGCACAGAAAAGACTGCAAAATGCAGAAAATGGCAAATAAATTATTATGTGGATTAACCACCAGCAGAGACTAATGCCATTTAACAATTACAAAGCAGTATTAATATTTACTTCAAATCAAAATGTAAAATCATCCTCATCAAATATTCTGCTAACTCAGAATACACCAGCAGTTTAGCAGACATGAGTTCAGACATAATGAAAAAGTGTTTCATAATAAAGAACGATTGAGATAATGACTAAATCTGCTTAAAATAGGAGCATAATAATAATGTGATAAATATGACATAAGTATAGGCACAGAACCCTGGAAAAATTCATAGGAATAATTCATGTAATCTTAACACACATTATAAATTCACCAATAATTCCTAAATTCTCACAAGCACTGTTTCCTCAATTAATTATTATCTTCAATCCCTTGAATTTAAATTAAGCATAGAAAAGTACATGTAATGAACTTTACACATAAGTTCATATGAAAATAAAATCAATTAAAATACACTTTTATTTAAATAAACATTAAATTAAATACACAACATTTTGGATATAGTAAATATTCACCCATAAAATAGATATAGCAAGCCCTGTACAATTAATGTATATCACATAAAATAATAATTTTTAATTACAAGAATGAATTTCAGAAGTGTTATTATATTCCTTTTGTTCCAATTATTGTGAGCATTCCTAAATTAATGGACTCATACTGGGCTCTATGAATAGACAAAATAATTTTTAAAAGCTTGACATGTAGAGTTTTAATGAAAATGTTCTTTATAAGATCCTAAATTTTACATCTTATGTCAAGTATTGTTCCAAATTTATGATATTTAAAATATATTAATTTGTCTATTCACATCAAAACTAGGAAAAATAATCGGAGCAAATAATAATCTAATAATCCAACATTGGCATGGAAGTCAGAAAATAGTTTCTACAGCTGTTATCATTATTTCAAATAATAAACAAATTAAATAGTAGATACGTTATTGGTAATATACATTCAAATAGGATAATCAATTCCTTATTATTAAGCCATTAACACACAAAGACATAAAATAGGATTTCACTCTGCATATGCGTAATATAATAATATATTTTGAAACAATGACTGTAATATTTTATAAATTAAATCAGTATAATGCTTATTTGCATGTATAATATAGTTAATGAGATTAAAATATTTTATTTAATTTTACCAGTTGGCATGCAATAAAAAGTATTCCAAATACACTGACCTTTTTGCTATTACTTCCACTTTCAAGGTTAATCGTTCTGATATATTTTAAATGTAGATATTTGAGAAAATTATTAGCAACTTGACTCCTGGTTGGAAAAACTTGAACAGATTACTTTAAATTCAGCCAATCATATTGTTGTTATAATATCACCAATCTTTTAGTTTGATTCATAGGAGAATTTTGGCTTGATTCGTTTTGCTATTAATTTTTAAAATGTTCATTACATGTTTTACTTACATGTTATCTTTACTCCATTATATATATATATATATATATATATATATATATATATATATATATATATATATATATATATATAAATGAACGCTCTGTCACACTGATATATAAAACTTGGTTATCATATTTTTATTTAATAATTGAAAATTAATTAAATAAATGACTTTTGATTTAAATGAAAGCTAATTTCTAGAATTATTTTAAATAAATAAGGATTATTATTATTTTTAATGACATTTTGCTAAACTTGATATATGTTGTTTATTTCTTACAAGATAAACACATCAGATCTAAGTCAGTAAATGGAAAAGAGCAATTTTAATACATAAAAAATACATTCGATAAACAAGACAAAATATCACATATTCTTATCATTCAGTTACTTTAAATGCAAATATCAAGTTGATATAAAATGCAAACCAGGACATTCATGTCACTTAGAAAAAAACAGAGAAAATTTTAAATCAGTTCTATCAAAACTTTATATTTTACATGAATATATATATATATATATATAATCAAAAGTACCACAAATTCATATATATATATATATAATCAAAAGTACCACAAATTCACAACCCAACCAGAATAGACAAACAAAATAAATTCTAAAACACAACCAATGATTTCACTGCTACAAATGGACTTCTCGATTGTAAAAGACTACAAGATAACAAGATATTTATATTAAACATTATCCACAATTCTTTTTACATCCCATACACTCTTAATATTAAAAGAACTTTTAAATAAGTTAACTGCTTCAGAATCATAAATTCTTAATAATAAAAAATTTCTAATGTTTTTATTTCATTTCTTTCAAAGAAGACAACCTAAGCCTCATCAAAATTAATAGTATGGTTTGTATCTTTTTCATGTGTATATAAACAGAACTGAGATATTTCTTACTAACCCTAATTTTATGTACCTTTATTTTTTCATTTAAGCTCAACTACTTTGACCTATATATACCTTCTTACAAAAACAAAAGATAGTATACACTACTCCAGGAATACTCTTTCTATCAAAAATTTCCTTTGTATTATGTAATAAATATTCCCAAGTAATACTTCTTTTCCAAGCAATTTTCTAATTTACAAACACATTACTATTTTTACATACAATTCTATAAGAAAACAATTTAAATGGCGAAGAAATAAAATCATATTTTTTTTTTATTCTTTACATAATTACAAATATTATTCCTATTAAATAAAATATTTTTAACAAATTTATAGCCCTCACTCAAATAGTCTTTGTAAAAATGACCTTTTTGAAACAACGCTCTCTCTCTCTCTCTCTCTCTCTCTATATATATATATATATATATATATATATATATATATATATATATATATATCTGTGACTCTGACAGTTAACAGATGAGCAACACAGAGATTTTAGATGACTTAATGAAGTATGAAGTAGTGTATGTTAGGAGTAACAATAAAAGATGGAAAATGAACTATATGGGTAAGAAAATGGACAGGTGATATTGAAATCATTGAAAAGATTAAGAGACATGGAGTAGGGCTGAACCTATTGCAAGAAGAGATAGCAGTAGATGGACAGTTAAAAATATTAAACTGGAATTCCAAAGATTACAAAAGACATAGAAAGCAACCTCATTTGAAGTGGATAAATGAAATAAGAAAGTGTGATGAGGTGATATGGAGGATAAAGTCTAGCCATCAGACAAATGGGATTTCATTCTGCAATAGATTGATAATGGTTTTAAATAATGATTATGATCATATAAGATTTGCACAGGTGTATAAATGTAAACATTGTATATATATTTTTTTTTTTCTATTAATCTACAAAAAGTTTTATTTATGAGTAATTAGGTGACAAATAATTAGAAGTGAAAGTAAAAGCAGGAATCATGCAAACAGTAATAATAATAGGATTTGTCTTACCCATACAATAGCTGAAAAAAGAATTGTTTCTATTTCAATACCACAATTATAAAAGAGAAATAAAATCAGACATAGATACTTAATATGTGGAGAAAATGAAGAATAATAACTTCTCTATATTTTCATGAGCAATCAAACATTTTCGGCAGAGAGTTGCCAAGTTATATTAAAAGTGAAATTTTATTTAGATTATTACACAGAGAAATTCTAATTATATGTCAATGTTTATACAAATAAAATGTCCTTTAATTAAAAAATTATTATATTAATTATAATTTATTAGCAGTTGAGGCAAGTTAAAGAATTAAACATTATTTATTATTTTTATTGTTATGTCAATGTTAATATATATGACCATAAATATTTTTATTAATATATATATTATATTTAATGTTTTCATGGTTATATGATGTAGATAATACAATGTTTTTGGGTACGAACCGTGTATTATTTTGCATTACAATCCGATATTTCGACGGACTAGCAACCGCCATTATCAAGGTTAACTTTTGAAAGAAAAAAAAACGTTCTTAAACGATAAAACATTTTCTCCCCCTAAAGATTAATAATATTATATTTAATGTTTTCACGGTTAACCTTGATAATGGAGGTTGCTAGTCCGTCGAAATATCGGATTGTAATGCAAAATAATACACGTTCGTACCCAAAAACATTGTATTATATATATATATTGTTGTGATTCTTTAAATATTACATATATAAAAATATCTTATGCTGATTTTCTACTTAACAATTAAGATAATAATGATTCCATTGGTATCTTAATGTGTACCGGTGAAGTAATGCTGCTATTTGCAGAATACAACTCGCATTGCCCGTTTTAATTGGCAGTTACCTGGTTACATCATAATGGACATTTTATCCAGATTAATAAACAGAAAATTTGCATTTTGTTTACATGTACACACTTATGCACACATGTATACATATAATTTATTAACATTATCTATGTTCTATATAAAAAAATTTACATATTTATAATCGTATATACATGTGACTTTTGCAGGATATATCTGTCAATAACACTAACTTTCTTGCATGTGAAATCAATTGATATCACCTCAAACATAGCAATTTAGTTTTTATTTAAATAAGCTCCCTAAGTTCAATTTGATATTAATGTTCGAACATGAATTTTAGTGATAACTTAATTAAAGCCTTTTTAGTATTAGTTAATGTAACCGATAATGCTGAACCTATAATCCAAATCACTTTAAAATAACTTTGCTTTCAAATAAACAATTTAAACTGTAAAAATTACTTAAATACCACATAAATGTGTCATCTAATAAAATTACTTATTTGTGTCTTCTATGGAAATTTATAGAAACATGATTTTATATGTAGCAGTGTTATATAAAAATGAACTAGTTTTTCTGCAGTTGATTTTCATAAAACCTTGCCATATATTAGACTGCAAGTTTTTATATATTTCTATAGAGGACATAAATAAATAACAACTATAAATTATTATTTATAAATGTCATATATCATTAATGTTATTTTTAGATGTTTATGTGCAAGTTTACTCTAAAAGCTTTAGGTGGATAAGAAATGTAATTATGCACATTGACTTAGTGAAATTCTAAATTTTTATTGAAGTATTTTTGCTTGTTTGTTTTTCCACATTTTAGAATAATTGTTATATGTCAATTCTTAGCCACTCATAAAATATTACCTCCAATGTTCCTTCTGCAGAATATGCATTGAAAGGTGGGTAAAGTTCACTACTATTCTGCTCTGCCAGAATAATTTTTTCTTCCACTTGTGAAACAAATGTTACATTTCCATGTTCATCCTGTATTGTAATTTTATTTGATTTACTTGGGTGTTTACTGGGTAGAGATAACAAGACATCATAAGAATATATTTTTGAAAAATCAAGTCCTTGAGAGTCCCAAACTTGTTTAATTTCTTGTGCTTGTGCATAGCCTGAATGAGATCCAGCTAAATGTGGTTCTTCTGTAAAGTTCCTATAACAAAGACACTACATTAAATATGTATTTATATTTAAATATTATATGTTATTGCTTTATTTTAAATGTACATAAATAAACTCTAAAAATTATATGTACTATAGTAAAACATTATTTATCACAGAGATAAAACTCTTCATACTGTAGTGCAACACAGTGTAAGCCAGATAAATGCAGTGCTTTCAGATCCAAGGTTCCTCACAGATAAAAACCACAAGCTAGAAACTAGCCTAGGGATATTGGATGAGTAGGCACTATATAGAGATTTTATGCACAAACCTTTATGCATCCATTGATTACTTTGGTTGCACTAAGTGGTGCCACTCTATGGAGAGTTTGACTCTGTAAAAAACACCTTGTGTAAGCATAAAGAATGGTGATCATGTGATTTGTGATGGTTTAAAACTTTGTTTACTTATTAAATTATATAAACATTCATTTACAGTAATATGTGTCTGAAAAATAAAAGGATAGTACATTTGAAATCTAAAACTTATCAAATTATACCAAGATAATACAAAAATGTACCAGCATGATTAATTGTGTGGATGTATTGAGCATAAATGTATCATTTTGGGAGGATGACACAATATATTTCACTGATTACTGGAAGAATAGGAATTATGATTATTTTTGTAAAGCTATATTTTGAATAGATTATGTGTTGTTAATAAGGTTTATTTAAAAACTTCTATGCCGATAAAAATCTCAATATGTTACAATCATGTATAACTCCCTTTGCTTCTTTTAAATGTGTGCGTAAAGAAATTTATCAATTTACCTTGAAAATAAATTATGAATATTCTATTAGTCTATTAAGCTTTGGTCATAATTATTTAAATTACATTTAGATTCAGCTTGCTATTATTAATTAATGGTATATTATATCTTAAATTTTAAACAGGAGGTTGTTTGAAAAGTTGTATAGATGGTTAATTAATAAACTACTATAATCAGTTCATGATTAATTGTTGGATTGTTTATTTAAATTTATGTTTTATTTATTGATGTTGCCTTAAAACTGATTAAATTAAATTTTATTGGTTTATCAACTTTGGCAGTTGTGTTTTGATTATAAATATATGTATGTATGTTTAATTATATTTTTTTGTGGAATTTTAGTTTGATAAAAATTGGAAATTAAGACATTATATCCACATAAACAGAGATAAATTTGCCTTTTGATGTTGTAAGAAAATTGTCAGTTACTATTAATTGGCAACCTTTCTGAGGCTAAATAAATTTTCTTTATTCAATTATAATAACTCTTTTTGGGTTAAAATTTGGCTATTGTGATGTGAATATATATATATATTGTTCTGTGTAATATTTTAATGGATGTTTAAGTGAAAATATTTAATGCATGAGGTTATTCATGTATAATTACTTAATTAGAAAGCACTATACCTAGAACAGTAGCTAAGCCAATTGTCTCAGATCAAGAGTGAAAATAAAACTGTCAGGCTAATTGGATTCTATTTTTGAATGCAATTATGATGACAGGTTTAATTTCATAAGTAGTTGACATTCATTGGCTACTGTTGTAGGTAAAATGCTTTCTAATTAAGTAATTATAATTGGATAACTTTACACATCATATATTATATATATATATATATTGTGCCCTATTTTGTTTATATATATATATATATATATATATATATAAACAAAATATTGAATAAACTTATTGTGAATATTTTATTTATTTATTGAGCTTTGACTGTAATCATGTGAATTACATTTGGAAAATAGTTAACTATTGGCAATTTATGTTTATTAAAATAGTCAAAGATATCATGAACTAATAAAGGAAATTCTAGTTTCATTTTTTAAATAGATGCTTTTTTTCTTAATTATATTATAAAATTAGTAGTTAATCCAGTATTAAATAATTACATTAAATATATGAAATATTTTTATCTATTGAAAATTGAGTAAAGTAAAAAAATGACTTAAATTAAAATCAGAATCTCTAACTAAATGGAATGATGACAACCTGCTGAGACTTCTAAAATGTTTATAATCATCAGAAAAAATATATATATATATATATATATATATATATATATATATATATATATATATATATATATATATATATATATATATATATATATATATATATATATATATTGTAACACTAGTGAGAAATATATGTTATAAAACCCACATATATCTGCATTACATGTTATATAATTCAAAACATAGGATCAAATTTAAGAAAAAAAAATAGTTAAAAAAAATTATTAAATAGATTTTTTTAAATGCAATTTTGTAAAATAAAAAAATTGCATTATATTGTTTTGCTTTTAAAATAGAATAAAGTTTAGTACTGAAAGCAGGTTGAGTAGAAATCTAAAATAGAAAAGATTTAAAATTTACTCTCTTTTTTTAAAAGAAATTAAAAAGAGTAAAACATATAAAAATAATCGTAAAAATATGTCTTAATGAAAATCTAAAATAAAAAATATTAATTAATTAATTAGGGAATGCCAATAAATCTCATGCCTGTTAAGTTTATTGAAATTGTAAAAATTAAAAATTATATAAGCTATCTCTTTAGGATAAAAGTGAGAGATAGTAGATTAATCTAGAAAAAGATCAGATTAGAAAAAATGTGAAAATCAATTAAATTAAAGAAAAAGGTAAATTTAACTTAAAAAAATAGATTTTAAGTTATGATAAAAAATTAAAATAATGGGAGTGGAAGGGTATAAAAAGTTGCAGCTGCTATTATTCAGTTCCAGCCTTCATTCTGTAAGTGAACTATTCCATTATTCAAGCATTACATTATTCATTGCTTAATTCATTCATTTATTAGAGATTCAGAATTCCAAGAATAGAATCCAGCCATTACTGCTGTAAAAACTATTATTGCAGAAATTGCAGAACTAGCAACGTACATTGATAGATTATTGTATAAGTGTTCAACTGGACTTTGAACCCCAAAGTCCTCTGCATGTCAATTGTTCCCACATTGAACCCTCATTGGAAACTGATACCAAAGACAAAAATTATATGCTGCCACTACTTTCTCTCCACCATTGTCAAGGCAACAAAATTGAAAACAAATGTGGAAACCATTGATGGAACCAAAAGGCTAAACAGTTTGAAATGAACAATCATGGCATCCTATGTAAATATACTTTGATCACTGTCTATAGGCACTTTTTTATTTTGTAAATAAATGAACTTTTATGAGGTCTATATATAAATTTAGACTAAACTAATCATTTATAATTTTCTATGTAAATTTTAACATTATTTTATATTATATTAAATATGTCTGTGTATGAATAGATACTAATGTTTGTTTAATTATTTGGTTTACTCTCTCTCTCTTGTCGCTGCATCAGTACTAATTTAAGAGTACAGTTATTGTTATGTGTTAAATAAATATGCTGGGTCCCTGATACAGAATATGAGCTACCTTAGGATATTTCAATCATTAGATTTGTGGCTTATAATTCAACATGCTGACTACATAATTTATATAGTTGGATGGAACTTGAGTTGTATACTCAAAAAATAATGTGCTTTGGATGTAGGGTGTTGATTTAGCAGTTAAGAAGGGATATGACCTAAAACATGATCATAGGCTGTGCTATGTGTAATCTTGGTCTGGTCATAGATATCATTTATGATTAATCTATCAATGGTATTCTATACCTCTGCTTGGAAGGCCAGTCTGTCACTGCAGTACAAAGTTCTCCAAAGTTATTTATAAAATTTAGAAAGTTGCAACAAATGTGCAACCTTGATGGACCCAGTTTAATATACATATAAAATCAATATTATCCCAAATTCACAATTCATCTAGATTAGCCAAAAAATATAAAACCTAAATCACTACCAATTGTTTCACTGCTACAAGCAGACTTCTCTAGTGTAAAGAACTACAAAATAACAGCACATATTAACTACACATTACTCACAATTTCACTTCCTTTCCATCCACGCTTTATATTAAAATAAATTTAAACAAGTTAATTACTTCAGAATTATACATTTTTAATAATAAAAATTTTTCAATTCTTTATTTTATTTCATTTTTCACAAAAAATACAATCTTAGCTTCATCTAAATTAATAGTATAGGTCTTTATCTATTTCATGGATATATAAAACAGAACTAAGATAAGTATTTTTAACCTTACTTTTATGTACTTTTATTCTTTCATTTAAGCTCAAACTACTCTATCCTATATATATATATATATATATATATATATATATATATATATATATATATATATATATATATATATATATATATATATATATATATATATATAAACCTTTTTACACTATTAATTTTTATGAAGTTAAGATTATTTTCTTTGAGAGAAATGAAATAAAAGAAGAATTATTGAAAATGTATACTTCTGAAGCAATTAACTTAGTTAAAAATTATTAGTTTATCAACTTTGGCAGTTGTGTTGTGATTATATACATTTAACTATATTTTTTCATGGATTTTCAGTTTGATAAAGAATAAAAAATAAGAGATTATATTTATGTAGATAGAAATAACTTTGAATTTTGATATTACCAGAAAATTGCCAATTACTATTAATTGACAATCTACCTGAGTTTCCATTAATCTATTATAACTCCTTTATGGGGGTTTAACATTGGCTGTTGTGGTGTAGGTATATATACAAGTTTTAATGGATGCTTAAATATAAATATTTAATGTGTGTAGTTATCCATTTATAATTACTTAATGAGAAATCACTATACCTAAAACAGTTCCAATAAAAGTCAAGTGTCCCAAGTTAAGATTGAATGTAAAACTGTCAAGATAATTGTATACTCCTTTTGAATGCAATTAACCTTAATCGCTTAACATTCACTTTTTACCTAGGCCTTTTGCTTTTATTAGATACTCTTCCAAGTGAAGTTATTTTTAATTAAGTAATGATACAAAGATAATTTTACACATTAATATATATATATATATATATTGATTATTATATTTGTTATATATATATTAATCAAAATATTCTAACATAAATTTACAAAATTAAAGAAGACTATATAAAATTAAACATAAAATCTTTATTATAATCAGCTTATGACATTTTACACTATCTTGAGTAGCAATAAATCATGGAATATTTAATTCTCATTAAAATCACACAACTGTAACATTTCCACATGACTAGCCAACTTTCCACAAATTATGAATACTCACACAATTACATTGTTTATTTAACACATTGACTGTAACATTTACAAAGTATGACTCCTGACAGAGATATTTTAAGTGCTGGCTCTGGCTAAGCATTTATCATAAAGCTTGTAGAGGAATTGGCAGTCCTCACTGTTTATAATTTACAAGCTTAAGAGATAGGGTCATGTGATCTATGAATTGATCTATGACTCTTATTTTGACTATGACTCCTTAAGTCATTTTTATATGTAAAACAAAAACACTATTAAAGCAGAAATCTCCATTACATGTCACTGCATTCTCTGCATAAGCAGATTTGTTTCTTTCTGCAGAATGGAACAACTTATTATATAATAATTCATACTACTAAATTATATTTTAATGCACATTTAGTCTCCCCAATATAATTAGATTCACAATGACATACCACATTATAAATAATATTATATTTATTAATTTTATCAGCACTATTTTTTTCATTAATAACTAATCTTTCATTATTTGAACAATTTTTAAATGCAACATTAAAATAAACAGACCCTAATGAAGTAATCATATTTATATAAGGCAATGATATCCATATTTCCTTTTCCATGTTATTTGTCCTCCATCTATTTCTAAATTTAGACAAATTACATAAAATATTTTTGCTATTATTCAATAAATCATTAACATATCTTTCAACAGTAGATAGTTTATCATTCTGATATTTACATAAAACATCATCTCTAAACAAAAATATTCTAAATCCAGGTAATTATACATAAGTGGAATATTTGAATTTGGATGCCCAAATCCTCTAATTAACAATGGTTTCAAAAACATTTTATAATTAATTTTATTACATTCTCTCCATAAAATGAAATCCAGATATTTTATTTTACACTCACTATCTTCAGAAGTAGAAATCTACATTAATTTATCAATATCATTTGATTAATTAAATAGCTTCTGGACCATAATATCTGATCCAACAATAAGATAATCATCTAATATTTAAAGAAACTGTTTACACTAATGACAAATACGCTTTTTAATCTTCTCTTCATACAATGACAACAAATAACTTCATATAACTTCTAAAACAGGAAATAGGAAATTGTACAGACCAACCTTCATCCATCCTATACAATCGATCTTCAAATGTAGCAATTAAATTTTGATTAATAAATAAATTTAAATTTAAATTAACAGGTAATTGTTCTGTTGACACATTAAGAAGGAAGCTTATTAGTTCTATACTTAAGACGTATTTAAATAACGGTATTTGATAAAAAATTGCATTTACCTGTTTATCCATTAGTTGCAATTATGACAAGCGTTTTTAGAAATGTACAAAGTACATAAATGATTTTTTTCTACAGTACAGGCTTTTTCATATTTGCACTCCAATATGTAATATGTAGGGTGTTTGAATCTTACATTTTTACGTGACCCTCACACCACACCATTGGCACTAATGTGGACTTTGAGCATTCCCTAATCAGATTTTCAAAGAAAGGGACCCGAAGAGTTGTGGAGTGGAGTGGATTGATGCCTGTTCCTTAAAGTATGAAGATTGTATATCTTAATATAAGCTGAGCATTGATTGTATGTATGTGTGGAGATGATAATCTGGACCAACTAATGAGTGCTGGTTTAGCATGAAATATGTATATTGGTGATTATTTATCTTTTTGACATATGTATGATCAAGTGTTCCAGCAGTATGAGATAGTGTAGATGATTGAGGGTCATGTGAAAGTGCATAAAGTAAATTTACCTATTAGGCTTATGTCAGATTGTGGAGGTTATATGTTTTATCCTCATTGATTTTTGTTGGAAAGTTTTTGCAAGGTGAATAGAATTTTGGTGAACATACAATAGCATCTTCGTTTGATTTGGTTAAAAAAATTGATAAGCTTGTTTTGTATGATGATGATGATAGATTATTTACATTGGATGTTTCAGAAGTATATGGAATAATAAAAAAAAAGCCTATTAATTTTGTTTATCATGTTTTATGATAAAGAAATGGTAATTTTAAGCATTTGTTTGTTAAATATTTTTTTGTTATTTATAGACCAAAATTTGATTTCTATGTTGAAGAGCAATTGTATTAGATAGATGAAGATTGGCCAAAAATTTTTAAAAGAATACTTCTCAGTAGATGTAGAAAGTCACTTTAAGTACATATATGATGTACTTATTGTTGGATCAGATATTATAGTCCAGAAGCTATTCAAGAAATAAGTGTTATTGATGGATTGTGAACTCTTACTTTTGAAGATAGTGAGTGTGAAATAAAATATCTGGATTTAATTTTATGGAGAAAATGTAATAGAATTAATTATTAAATATATTTGAAATCTTGTCAATTAGAGAATTTATGCACCCAAATTCAAATGTTCTACTTATTTATAAATTAGCTGTATTTAGAACATTTTGTGTTTAGAGATGACATTTTGTGTAAATATCACAATGTTAAAATGTCTATTGCTGAAAGATGTTAATGACTTATTGAAAGTGAGATATAGGAAAAAACAATATTTTATATACATTATCTAAGTTTAGAAATAGATGGATAAAAGATAACATGAAAAAAAAAGCATAGTGTTGCCTTATATAATTAATAATATGTGTAGAAAGATTGCATCATTAGCGTCTGCTCATTTTAATATTGTATTTAAGGTTGGTCCAAATACTTTAAAATTAGTTATTAATGGAAATGTTTGTGTTGATAAAATAAATAAATGTAATATTATTTATAAAGTGGTATGCTATTGTGGAACCAGTTATATCAGGGAGATTAAATGTGCATTAAAAAGTGATAATATTATTGCAACATATAATAATAAATTTTACAAAATGGATAAAGGACGGCCAATGGGATTACCTATGGTTGCACAAATTTTAATTTTCCAGTATCAAAATATGAAATATTATATTTAATTCTTATAACTTTGACAGTATTAAAATTTATACTAGATATATGTTGATGATGTTTTTGTTTGTGATCCTCAAGACATTAACTATGTTCTCTTATATAAACTGAATAATTTAAATAATTTAAAATAGATTATTGAGAATGAACAAAATGGAAAAATAAAATTTTTGGATTTACAAATATGGAGAGATGCTACTGATTTAAATTATAAATTAATTTTTAAACCTATTGTAAGAAGACGATATATTCATTTTAAATAACATGTTCCAATGATGCATAAAATGGCAGGGTTGAAATCGTTTTTGCATCTCAATGACAAATTATGAGGTTGATTATGATGAAAACCAAGTTTTATGTACAGTAAATTCATTAAATAATAAGAAGAGGGTTTGCAATGTTACATTAGATAATAAAAAATGAGTATCTATTCCATTTGTACATAACATGCAATCTAAATTAATTAAGAATATATTTAAAGAAAAGTATAATATTTCATTTTGTATTCCTCTAAATGTTAATCGATTGATTAATAATTCTGAGAGTATAATTCCTAAAATGCAAAGAAGTAATATAATTTATGAGATTTCATGTGGATGTAATAAATTATATATTAGTGAATCAAGATATTCTGTGGAAAAAAGATTATAGGAACATCAGTTATTATATAATTGGATTAAAAATAGTGTAAATAGTCAATTTAATACAGCTTCAGTGTTCTTTGACCATGAAAAATGTTGCAATTATAGGTTTCCATATAATATTAATGAAATAAAAATATTAATGGAAGAAAGGAATCATAAAAAGAGGAAAATTAAAGAGGTAATTTTGATAGATAAAGATAATATTATTAATAGGCAAGTTGCAAATACGGCCATACACAGCTTATGGAAATTTACATCACATTAAAATTTGACATTCATTTAAAGCTGACGAGGATTATTATGGAATTGAAAGCAATACTAAAGAATTTAAAATATAATATTTTTACCATAAATTTGTTTGTTTGTATATTATATATAATATTGGGAAATTATGATCTAATTGGACACTGCCACATCAGAGGAGTGTGTTATTAGATATGTACATTGATAATGTATGTCAGGATATTATAAAAGAAATTAGTCTTAAACAACATAGTAAACATAAGAGTAATTTAACATTAAAAGAGATGAATGCATTACACAGTTTAGGAAAAGACAGAATATTATTATAAAACCAGCTAACACAAGTGGATCAATAGTAACCATGAATAAAGATGAATATATTAACAAAGCTGTGGAGCTTTTAGACTGTAAAACTTTTTATATATTTCATTAACAACTGTTAATTCATTATTCAAGGGTATAGTTTTTGATTTAAAAGATATGAGAACTAGTGGTCTTATAGATAATAATGTATATAATTTTAGTACAACCAAAATTCATCCTAATAGTTTTTATATTTTGGCAAAGATTCATCAACCAGGTTGTCCAGGCAGAGCAGCTGTAGCTAGTAATGGTAGTCCTACAGAGAATATTTCAGCATATGTTGATAATTTTATTAAATTTATTCCATCATTTAATTCTTATGTTAAAGATACTATTCATTTTCTTTGTGTGTTAGAGAATATTAAATTTAAATTACCAGATAATTGTTTTGGTTACTTTGGATATTGTATCACTATACACTAATATACCTCATGATGATGGAGTTAATGCTATTAAATGTGCTTTACAAGATAGAAAGTATGACCATGGTCTTATTACTACTATAGTTGAATTAATATATTTGATTTTAAGAAATTTTTTTTTTACTTTTGATTCTAGATGCTATTTACAGAATCAATGAACTTTTCAAAATCAATTGCTCATTTTCTTGATGTTGAAGTTATTTACACTAATAGAGTTGTTATTACTATTGTATATAGGAAGCCAACTGATAATAACCGCTATCTACATTTTTATAGTAACCATCCTAAACATTTAAAGGCTAATATTCCTTATAGTCAATTTTTAAGAATGAAGAGGATTTGTAATGATGAGAAATTTCTTCAACAAAATAATAGTATTTTATATAATAGATTGGTCAATATGAGGTATCTTAAAACATTGTTGGATAATGCAGTAAGGAGATCTTCTTTAATTGATAGAAAGAATCTTCTATTATCTAAAAAAAGAAAAAAACAGTTAGAGGTTCCACCATTGGTTCTTACTTTCAATAAAGATTTGCCTAATATTAACAAGATATTGGTGAAACATTTCAACATATTACACTCTACAGATTATTTAAAATCTATTTTTTCTGATCCACTGAAGGTTTTATATCGAAAACATAGGTCACTTAAAGATATACTTGTCAAAAAAAAAATTATTAGAGGTTCTGTACAGGAAAAAGTGAGGTGCTAGAATATTCAAGCATTAGATTTAAATAGCAGATCAAGCCCAGCACTTTATCTAATGGTAAAAAATCTGACATTTTCAGACATCTATATGTCTTCCAATCCAGCTATCTAGCTTAAATAACCATATGGGACTGAAATAAGTTCAGATATACCATATATTAATAGCTTTAGCAATATAAAATCGCTACAGCTTTAATAGTAAAAAATAAAATTACAAAGAAATTAAGTCATATACCACATGACCGAATTTAACAAGTTTGTATTACAAATGTTATCTAATGAGTTTGACAATAGCTTTTAACAAGCTGTTCAGAATATTCCCAACCCCAAACCAGTTACTGCTTCTGACTTCATCAGTGAGGATTTCTTTGCAAATATATAAATATATATTATATGTGTGTGTGTGCTTTTAAAACACTTTATGACAAGTGAGTGTACATCGATTTAATATTAATTTATTAGTGGAAGTGTAAACTGTAATTTCCTTTAACAAGCTGATATATATATATATATATATATATCAGCTTCCGATCTCACTATATATATATATATATATATATATATATAGTGTCCCTTACCTAGAAGCTACCTATCATTCAATTAATCAAGTAATATACGAGCCAAGAAGAGAATCTATTAACTAACGATTTAAATACTAACTAACTAACGATTTAACTACCAATTCAGCCTTCTTATAAATGGTTCCGTTGAATTCTATAATCACCAGAATCATAATTAAAAGTATCTAGTAAGGTACACATGTATTTTTAATATTAAGAATATACCCAACAAGATATATTCCCAATGGTATAGAAATATCACCACTACCTACTTTCCTATACTATAAGTATTACTCCACGACTCACATATTAAAAATAAATTATCCTCATTATTTCTAAAATTATGTTACAGTATTAAACTATTTCACATTTATTTACTTAAAATAAACTACCTTTTTTAAAATAAAATCTAAAACATAATTATCATCTTAAGTTATTATTATTCTTGCAGTTAACACATAAATTAATATCGCCACGTGTAATAAGGGACTTTATGTAAACCTAGTTATACAAAGCAATACTAATCAATAAAAATAAATCTACTAAGTAATTCTTATTTCTAAACTCATTTAACTAATTTATTAGTCAGCTAAAATAATTCAAATAATGTACTACAAATAATATTTATTATCTTAAATAAATCCAAAATAATTGCATGTCACTATGTATTATATTTAGCACATATATATATATATATTGCTTATAACACTTCTTTCAGATACACTTCAATGCAAACAAATTTTCTTAAAAACTTCATTTTCCTTACAGTTTCGACTGTCCAGAAGTCTTCATCAGAGCTACAATATTTGAATAATATAAATACATAACCGTCATTTCGCATATATATTTATCATTGTATTTTCCACATGACATTTTAAAACATCAAGCTCTGTTATAATTATTGAATAAAATAATGAAAATTCTGCATTATACAATTCTTAAGATTCCATATGTAATATCTTCAATAATCATAATATAATAATCATAGTTTGTTTAATGCATGCAATTATACCAAGATATAATCAATCCTTATAATGCATATATGTGATTAGGATGATCCATAATGACTTGGACACAAAAAGAAAAACTCTAGACATTTTCTTAATTGAAAAAACAACATTACCAATTTATTATAATAACAAATATAAAATTCCCAAAATTTACAAATATTAAATTTACAAAATTAAGTCATTATAGAATTAAAAAAATAATAATTACATTCAAAAAAAATATATTTACACAAAAATAAGTAATTTTAACTTCAAAATAATTACTATCAGTCAAGCGTTCTTAGCCGAGAGGACAGCACAGCTGCTTTGCAAGCAAGTAGTTGGTTGCAGATGGTTGTTATGGGTTCGCCTCCCAGCCAATGCTATGACATATGAAAAGAAAATATTTACTATTATGAAGTAATAATATCTACTTTAAATTGAACACATAAATTATTTTAGCTTTTTTCCTAGTCTAAACATTTAAATAATTTTACACTTTCATTAAAAAAATATTGTTCTATTATAATCATAGTACCTTTTTCTAATTATACATGTTGATAAAATAAAAATGTTCTTTTATAATGAATCATTTACCTAAATAATTATATAACATTTTCATATTCAAAATATTCACCATATGAATACATTATATGTTATATTATGCACTTAAAGTTGTAATAATTAAATTTGTTAAGCTCATACTCATTATATAAAGTAATATATATTAAGGCTATAACATTAAGACCATGTGCCTGGAAAATGACACAAGGGACCTCTACAAATCTTACACAAGATTTATTTAAAAGAGAAGTGTGGCCACTCTTATCTTCAACTCTTTTTTTAATTATATAGGAAAATCTAAAACATTTTGATTTGAGAGAAGTAACGCTATTAAATACCTCACTGATTAATTCCACAACTCGATCATAAGTTAATTTTATAATAATTATATAACTCAGATTTTATGTCTATTTTAACCATAAAGGAAAATATATAATTATTCTAATAATATATAAAAAATATCGTAATTTATTCACTTCATCTCAAATGATATCATCATATCAGATTTTATTTTAATTAATATCTTTTATATTACTTTCACATACACACTATAATTTTTTCATCTCTTGGAATATATTTGGTATATCAAAACATTTCACAAAACTTAATTTAACACTCTGTTGATACATCATTTGCTTAAAATTTTACTTTTCTACCTTTCAAAATTCTAACCATCACTTAAGAGAATATCTACTTTTCATACATTATTACAAATACCAATTTTAATGCAGGAATTGGTGATGATAATAGTGATTAAAAGTGAGGGACTAAATACTATGAGATCTATGAAAAATAATAAAAATGTGGATTTAGAGCTTAAGGCCACATTTTTCTTGACTACCCTAAATTCCTATCAAAGCTTCTCTATGAGGACTTACTGATTTATGGCAAGAAATTCTACTAACCATGAATCATAAAATCGTATTGACCTACATTAACTGTATTATAATTAATATTTAAAAGAACCCTTGCACTACAGAATTTTCTAATACCACTCTCCTGAACCATTAAATGTCAATGAGAAAAACTCTCTATAACTTCTAAAAACATCACAAAGAAATTCTAAACATGTCATAAAATAATCTCTAAACTCCAGTATATACCAAGAAGATTAAAAATAGAACAAACAAATGATTGCAGATATTTAACTAATGATAAATGAATTCATTTAATATGTAAAATGATATATAGACTAATTATTCATATGGTATCTAAAAAGATGCAGCTTATAATATTTATATTCATATCTCTGAAAGAAAAAATTACCCTAATATGAATAAATAAGATAAATATAATATTCAGTTTACTGGAGTTAGCACTTACATTAATAAATACCAATATTAAAATTTAATCACTAAACATCACATGATCACTATCTCATACTAGCACATAATTGTTATTAAACAATTCAAACAAAACAAAACTATCCATATGAAGGCCACAAGCCAGAAACTAGTCTGGGGATATTGGATGAGTAGGCACTAGATAGGGATTTTATGCACAAGCCTTCTGGCATCCATTGATTGCTCTTTTTGGCACAAGATAGCACTACTGTATAGAGAGTTTTGCTTTGTTTTGAATTTGTTTTGAATATTAAAATTTAATATATTAAATAAAATTTACTTTAATCATATTACTATAATTATTATGATGATCCTCTATGTGATTTAATTCCATGACATTATAGAATTATCATTAATAAAAAAAATGTTAATTGTTCTTCCTTTTCTTTGTTTTGTACAAAATATTAAATATAAAATTATTAAATATTATATAAATGTTAAAACTACATCTTAATAATAATGATACATATGAATATTAAATTAACCACAGTATATTTCCTTGACTAAGAAAATAAATAAATAAATAAAATATTTCCTTTCGTTCTTCATGCTGAAACTCTGGGAAATGCTTATCACCATAACAACAATTCACTTAACTAGAGAGATCCCCCCCCCTCTTTTTTTCCTCTGCACTATTTCTCAATTTCATGCAGCATATATGCAAAATTATTTTTAAAAATCCTAAATAAAATGTTGTTCCTCAATAATGCATAAAAGTACTTATAATGAAGTTTGTTTTTATTATACCATTAACAATGCAAATTTCACAAAAGTTTATAATAAGTACAAATCCAATAATTATCATATTTTTAAAAGTTTCATCTATCCATATTTTATGAATTACTGCAAAATTTATTTCATTTTTTAAACAAAATCTTCAAATCTTTCACAAAGAAGCATTACGAATGATTTTAACAATATCACTAATAAGTTTATTCCATTTTCTAATTCTTCTCACACATATTCACATAGTGGAAGACCCCTTTGCCATTAATCACAAAGAATCATGTTTTGCTATATCCCAAAGATGGATCAATTGACTCATTTGCATATTGTACATACATAATGATTCCTATGAGTAAGTCATAACAGGCTATGATTATGAGAAATATTCTTTCTCGAAAGTGCTAAGCCTTTGTAATTTGTTAATTATAATTTATATAGCTTTGCTTTATATTGTGTTGGCACAATTATTATTATTATTATTATTATTATTATTATTATTATTATTATTATTATTATTATTATTATTATTATTATTTGTAGATTAATAACTTAAAACAATATTTTTAGTCATATTATACATTTATAAAGTTTCCCTCTGGGTTAGTATACATTTTAATAATATGCATAGTGGATTTATAACGTAGTAAAGCTCTTCTTAGAATAGTTCACATTTAGTATTCTAATAACTTGCAAAAATAATTGTTAACACATTATACAATTATACAAATTCTTCTTTAAGTTAATATATATTTCTTATTCTAAAAGCACTTATGAATTTTGCATAAAATGAATAGTAGTCAATAAATTCATTTTCACTAAAATAATGAGTTAGCATTAACTCTTTCTGTTTAAAATGAATAAAAATTCAGAAAATGTTTTTAATAAATTTCTAATAGAAAACATTAATAGATTTATCAAACAAAAAACTATTTTTATTATTGTTATTTGTTAAGACTAATTAAAATGTTCTTTAACATACATCACATGAATATGATTAAATATAAATTTCTTATGAGTCCTTAGCATTGCTCTTTGAACTAAATGGCATAATCTCCACCATAGTCCTCTGAGCATTTCTTTCTGATGAAATGTATTTTTTCCATCAATTACCATAGTTTCTTCTCGTTTTTTTTTTGCGGCACAGACGAAGAAGAATTTTTGCTTTATTCCATGTTAAAATAAATATAAT
Organism: Epiperipatus broadwayi; assembly: GCA_028023455.1. Lineage (NCBI taxonomy): Eukaryota > Metazoa > Onychophora > Udeonychophora > Euonychophora > Peripatidae > Epiperipatus > Epiperipatus broadwayi. The sequence goes on along the minus strand of JAQFVV010006951.1, from coordinate 71,369 downwards.
AAACTTCTTAATTTATTCTTCACTAACAAAATAATAAAATTTTAAACAAATTTACTACTGAAATTTAAAATATGAGAAATACAGTTTTATTCCTCAAAATTTACTTTATTGATTAAAAAAAAAAATTAATAGATAACTGATTTTCTCAACTAATCATCTATATTTAGAGTCATAATTTACCAATTCATGATTGGTCAATTAATTCAGCCACTAAAAATTTACAGACTAATTATTTCTGACTGGCTTTTTTAAAAAAAAAAAAACAATTTAATAATAAATGTTATTAACTAGTATTTTTTAAACTTTATTTAAATAGCATTTATAAATAAACTTTTAAATAAAACACTTTTTATTAAAACTTAAATTTGGAAATATAAAAATCTATTGTTTATGTAATTATAATAATCAATTTTGATACATTTTAAAAATTGATACAAGAATAAATTGCAACATAAAATTGATACAAATAATAAATCAATTTTTAACAACAAGGAAGTAAATTTAATTAATTTTAACAAGAATGTGTGCACCCAAATTAACACACATTTCGTAACACAATCATTACATCATCATTAAATAATTTAAGATAATTAAATAATAATTTTAAATTAGACTGTTACTAATTGCAAAATTTTGATTTTTATCACTAAGAATTATGGCTCTAACATTATATAATTAATATATCAATCACACAGTTCTTCTTTTCAAAATAGTTCATAAATATCCAATAGAAATAAAACAAACTAACTCCTTTTTAAAACTTGTTTTTTATATAACTATATTCATGAAAAAAAATCCAATGTTTCGACTATTTTATATAGTCTTTGTCAAGGCACACTAAAATAAAATAAAAGGAGTTAGTTTGTTTTATTTCTAACATTATATTAGATAGCTCTAATGATTATACTATTATTAAACTATAAATACTACTTGAAATCTTAATAATATTACTTTAAAATAATTTAGCTTCATTTTAACATTAAACAGTCTATTTTAACTTACTTTAGATACAAACATACTATATTATAAACAACTGCCATGTAAAATTTAAAATTTTCTATAAAAATGACTGCTATATTGAAACGGTTGTCTTCAAATCCCTCACCGTTTCACCAACCATCCTAATAACCCACTCGTCTGTGCTAAGTTCAAACCTGTTTAATAAGTCTAAAGTAAAATTTGTAAGCTAACAATTGCAATCACGGCTATATAAACAGCATTATATATGCACATACGAAAGAACGCTATATATGAATAGTATTGCCAGAGTTATAGCGTATAATTTTATCGCGTAATATTTTTAAACTATTTTTAGTACAGTAATAATGTAGCGTCAATTTATTAATTTATTACTTAAATTCGTATGTGGGAATATAATCCACCTATATTGAATATATATATATATATAGCATAGTGGCGTGATTAAAATATTTATTAAATTTTAAGTTTCACTTTTATTATAAACCAATTTAATGTAAAAACACATTGAAAGGGTGATTGATTGCAAATGCGCCGACAAGCTTCTTTTTAAAAAGAAAAAAAAGATTTTTTTTCTAAAAATAAAAGTATTTTCGTAGAATTAAAAGTTTAGTAAAGTTTTTGCTGTAAACAATTGTATCAGTATATGCCACACCTGCCTTAGGTTTCTAAAAAGAAAAGCCAATTTTAAAATAATCTAGCTAATTGATTCTAAATTATTTTGGAGACCTCGCTAATTAAAAATGTGTTTACAGCAGGGATTTTACACATAAATTATAAAATCAGAACAAAATTCCTGACTAATTAAAATAAAATCTAATATCGGATTAAACTGATTAAAATTCGATTTAATTAAAATTTGATAATCAGAGAAAAGGTATAACACCTAAAAGGAATGTCAGCATGTTTGAAATCAACCACTAATTGAATAAGCAAATTAAAAATTTTGTAATCTTGATGGAGACGAAATTCCAAGGTGTGTGGGCTGATAAGGGATCATTTTTAAAAAGGACATGTAAAGTGGAGGAGCCATCTTAGAACTTTACTTTGTTAAAACCTTGACAGCTTTGAATCTTTGAAATCTTTACAGCTTGAATGCTACATCTGTGAAGTTTTGCCTTCTTTGATCATCGTTAAGCTTTTGAATCCAGCGTGTATCCTGAACCAAAAGCAACCGTGAACATTTTGACATCCAGTTAAGACAATAATTTTTATATCTGTGCGAGAGAAAATGTCGGGCTAAAACAGGCAGCCTTGGCTAGGCTCCAGAGTGAAGGCGAAGGGCCTTTACTTCCATCCAAAAACCACCATCACCAGTATGCCGCCATAACAGCTCCGCTCTAACCGTGGGAAGAAGATGATGCCGCAAGCCACCACAAAGACTCCCGTAACTCCAGCTCAAGTACTACAAGATGACCGGTAACCTCCCCATTTCTAACTGCAGTTCAATATTTGAATTTTTTTTTAAGTCTAGACTTATCAAATTTATTTTCATTCTAAAATCTTGAATTCAAGTAAATTGCTAAATGTAAAATTTTATTCTTAAATTTAATTATATAATTCTGACCTACTTTCTAATGTTTCCTAACTAAATGATTTTAATAATTTTATTTTCAATTTTCTCACTGCAGTTGTGACTATGGTTTCTTTATTTCTTTTTTATTTTAAAATATAAATTATATGCTAATGCCTCGAAACAGCGGGCATTCAATATTAATAATAAAGAGAAGAGAGAATGACCTCTCTTCATTTAATAATTATTTATCGTAGCTTAATGCACGCTGTTTCGAAACCCTCTTAAATAACTGTTAAGAATTGGCTATGTGCTGATTATTATTTTGACCTTGATTATTTAATTATTTGTTGGCAATTTTAAAATGGGAATCTTGTTTTAACCCAATGTAAATTTCAATTTAATTTTCACTAAGCAATATCCAAGCCTTGAATAAGTATATTTGTTATCTATTTCATTTTGTAAAAGCCCTCCAAATATACTTTTTTCCCCTTTTTTGTTTTTATTAATTAATCGCGTAATCAAATGTGTTATTTGAGATTGAAACTAGAAAGCAAAGAATATTTAAAAGTACGCCCACGTATAGCATATGATTATTAAAATGCTATATTAGAGTTGGCGCTAATGATTCCACTGATTAGCTATCGTTCTCGTGGCTAAATATTAAATTATTTCAACTCTTTTGCTTGGCGGATGTGATAATTTTATTATACATTTAAACTTTCTCGTTATGTTGCATTTTTCTTTAAGATGGGACTCGGAACGGCCATCCCTCTTACACTCCTTGGGTCGCACATGAATAAGACCTGACGTCAAATTCCAGGCAATAGTGTTAGCTACCCCAACCCTCTTTAGCAGCATGGTGATCGGTCATAGGGCTCCGGTGATGATCACAAACCCTAAATATTAATCCATCCGCAGAGCGACATTTAGTATAACTGTTTACCAGTGCTATAGCGCATTGGTTCTTTTGGTTGCCAACTCTTCCTCCCTTAAATTAAGTTTCAGCCATTGTCTGACATATTCAAGAGCTAGTTTCGGTCTCATGTACAATAGTTTAAAATAATAATATTATAGATAAAATTGACTTTAAATGTTTCACATATATGTGAAAACAAGGCTTCGTCTGATTACTTAGCTGAAAACCATGAAATAAGAGGGATTAGCATAATCTGCCCCATAGCTACAATGCAGTGACTGATCAATAAGATAATAAAGCAAATGATGAAAACAATATTTAACTTCATCAAATAAAATAACAAATGTAAAATAATTTTAATTGTAAGGAGAGAAGGTTAAAGCGCTCTCCAAAATGTTAGATGCTACGCGCATTTTAATTGTAAAATGCAAGAATAATATAGATAAAAATCGTCAAATTTAATCTGCAAAAATAAACATACAATTTAATAAATTACTCTGATCTCGATCTTATTTATTTCAATCCAATTCAAAATTCTTTATATTATATATGTGATTTCCGATGCATTAATTAGTTTTAAATATATACAGTTAATAAATTCCATTTTTTTTGTTATGAGTCTCATTGCTTCTCCCTGACCTATGTCAGTTCGCGGTTAAAATGATATCTATATATATCTTCAAGGTGGTCATCCGTAGGGTTGTGAGTCTTGGAGCACAGGTGAAGGAGTTGAAGTGCGGTCAGTCTCGAGATCTAACCATCTCATACTGGTCGGCTTGGTATCTTTGCTTGGACTCTGGATTCTGTTGTGCGAATGTACTAGCTTGACCGGTACAATATACATTATTTTATAATGTATCAAAATAGAAAGGCTACTATATATATAAATATAATCAAAATTACCCCAAATCCAAAAATCAATCAGACTAGCCAAGCAAGTAAATCTAAAATACTACCAATGGTTTCACTTTTACAAGCAGACTTCTCAAGTGTAAAGAACTACAAAACAATAACATATTTAAATTAAACATTATTCACAATTCCATTCTCTTCCCATCCAATCTTAATATTAAAATAACTTTTAAATAAGTTAATGGCTTCAGAATCATACATTTTTAATAATAAAGATTTTTTATTTTTTTATTTTATTTTTCTCAAAGAAGACAGCCTTAGCTTCATCAAAATTAATAGTGAAGCTAAGGTTGCCTTCTTTGAGAGAAATGAAATAAAAAAAGACTAAAAGAATCTTTATTCTTAAAAATGTATAATTCTGAGGCAATTATCTTATATAAAAGTTCTTTAATAATAAGGGTTGATGGGAAGTAAATGGAATTGTGGGTAATGTTTAATTTAAATATGTTGTTTATACTTCTTTACACATGAGAACTTTGCTTGTAGCAGTGAAACCATTGGTAGTGTTTTAGATTTTATTCTCTTGGCCAGTCCAATTGAGTTTTGGGTTTGGGGGAATTTTGATTATTTATTGACTAAGTATATATATATATATAATAACATTTTTACATTTTGGATTTATGATTGGGTCTTTATTTTACACACTATATATGCCCGTTAATCAAACTATGAAAAAGAAAATATATTCTGATTATTTACAAGTTCAAATATCTCAATAATATAGCTATATTTCCTGATTAACTAGCCTAATAATATTTATGAATTTGAATTCCTGAAAAAGTTAGTTTTAATTTCTAAAAAGGGGTACCGTAATCTGTAGATTCCTAAATTCCTCATATCCCATAATTTTGAAGCAAATAATTGAAAAGCTCAGGATTATGTTTAAGAGTACTTAAACATTTAGATGATTTTTTCTTTGGAATTTTATTAATAAAGTACATTGAGAAATGTAATTTTTACATTTAAAACTTAATAATATAGCCAATAACTAAAAAATAATATCATCTAATACCAAAGTTAGGAGTGTACAAAGAAAGTGCTCTATTAATGCTAAATATTTTATTAAAATTAATTAAAATATTTATACCAGAATTACTAAATAAAATCAGAAAGAACATGCATGATAATCCAGATAATACCATTAAATAATTAAAACAGTTAATTTCTTTTAGTTCTCCCTTTAGAAAGCAATCCATGGATAAAATGTCTATAATAAATCAGGAAATGTCTCTATTGGTAGTATGTTATAAGCTTATAGTTTAGATTAGTTTGCACACACTTTAGTCACAAATCAAGAATTAATAATTTCTTACCAGTAAGTATAGATTCAGGCAGTATACATGTATTTGAGATAAATGAGCTCATGGCCATTGGTGTTAAACTATTCTTGGTCCATCCTAAGCCTAGTCTTGAAAGCTTCATGGAGTGACCTCTATAATGAAAGGTGTCCAAAAATGCTCTGATTTCTTTCCCACATGACGATTTACTTCAACATAGAAGTAGCAGTAGTCCTGCATATTAATAGACTGGGATAGGACATTTTCTCTATTCCAGACACAATAGAAACTGCTAGTTGAGGAAATGATGCAAAACCTTGATTGCTGTTATTTTCTTCTTTTTTTACTGGCAATCAGTTTTTAGATCTGTGCACATATGTTATCTCTTCTTTTTTACCATAATACAAGACAGTAATCTTGGATATTTATTTTGTATTTTTAACTACAAATCTTTTTTTTATAAATTATTTGGGCCATCATTAATTATAGTTAAAGAGGTTTTTTTTCTGATCGTACTCTTTTACATTTGGAATTTTTTTCTGTTTATCTGGATTAGTAAATTGTCTGTCTTTTATATTTTCTCTCATTTTAACTTTTAGTTTTAATTAAATAAATAATTCAAAACCAAAATAACTTTCACTGTAGATTATCTAAAAAAAAAATTATACTAACTGAAAAAGAACTAAATTTGGTATTTTAAATTATCTTTAAATTTTATTTCTTTTTAAAGCTTTTTTTAAAAGATTACAAAATGCCAATATTCTTGAACCATATATATATATATATAGTACTGGTCAAAACATGTTTATTCATCTAGCATGAGCTGAAACTCACAAAATGTACTTCAAACCCAGCCAAGCCTGAGATTTAGATTAGGGTCCAGCCTGAATTCGAACCCACTCTCTAAGCCCCAGATCAAACATCTAATTAATAACATAATAGTGTTGGCACATGAGAATTAATTTTAATCTGGCTGTCTAGCAAGGCTGAGCAAAACAATGAGACATCTATTAACTATGACTAAATAATATATATATATATATATATATATATATATATATATATATCAGTATGGCTGTACATTTGGAAGTGGAGAAAAGAGGAATGCGAACTATTCAAATAAGTTAGACAATAAAATATAGTTTAATATAATGACAAATTGTTTACATACATTATGACTTAATTGTATACATTAGTGTGTGCATGAATGAGCAAGCAATAGATGACTACATAGTGTCATTCACACTATTATTTTTCATATTCTCTTTATTAGCTAAATAATATATGATAAATAAGCACACATCTTTGATGGGTCCAATATTAAGATGCCAATCAACTATTACAAAGAATTACAAAATATTGCCATTAACACTTTGATTTACGGTTCTGAAACATGGTGACTAACGTATTACTTTGGAGAGCATTCTGGGATTCATTACAGATATAATCTTAACTATTTTCACACCATTACGGTCATAAAAATAAATAAAATACATTAGAAAACATATTTAATTATATGATTACAATACTTAATGAAAATTCTTTTAATTAGCACTGGTACGAAGAATGTTTTATTTTTCCCCAAGGCATATAGATACTCTTAAATGCAGAAATAAGTTACGATGGTGGGATTGTATAAGACTGAAATAAATTTAATTAATAAAATAGAAGTAGTTGGCATTTATATATATATATATATATATTGTGCCGGTCAAAATCGTGTATTCATTCAACAAGACAAATAATCCAAGCAAAAGTACCTTGAATCCAACCATGCACAAGATACATATGTCAGGACAAGGATGAATCCTAACCTATTTGCCTAAACTATTGCCTCTCTGACTAATGGATAACGTTTGTGATGACACTAGCAGTGCTTGGTTTTATTCCGTCCCAGCTGGAGGTCATGGTTCACATAGAGACTCAAAATAATAAAAGGGTTTATATGAAAAATCAATGATTTAATGGATTCTGACGATTGAAGAATGGTACAGATATGATTTGATCAATTACTAATGGTTTGAACCGTAATAATGATAATTCTTTATGGCAACATTATAAAGAAGTGAATTTACATCAAATAAATATTATAAACAAATAGAGTAATTAACCTTAGAGATTGGGAGTGATGACAAACTAAGCTTATTTAAATGACAATATCATAGGAATTTATTAAAGAATTTAGTACAAAATAAGTTAAGTCTTTGTTTATACAACTTGGTTATTTTATTTAATTCGTTTTGATGCGGCTTTGACCAACAATGTAAAAGATTGTTAATTGGTCAGCCAAAAACCAATCAGCAATAAAATGTTATTAGCCCTCTTTGAACGATTACAAATCTATTTTATATATATTACAAGATATGACAGATATGCATTGAAAATACTATTACATTTACAATCATTTGTATATAATGAGTGTGGGAAGCAAAATAGTTCTTAAATAAATAATTGACAATTATACAGTCAGAATTAATTAATTACGGAATTTGTTTGTGAAGGACGTGCCATCATGGCAGAGAGCATTTCAGGATTGCTACATAAAGGTATAAAATGATGATGAGGGCAGTATGCTATTATAAATTACAACAAAAGAAATAAGATCTGCTATGAACCTCTGGGTGACTTTGCTAAAGAAGTTCCTGATATGTACAGGGGATAAGAGAAATGTTAGCCCTCCAGCCAAAGCATGTCTCTAAATAATCATAATAATATTTTGATGTGCATACACATCTTAATGGCAATGCTCGAAAAGATCCCTTGGTATGAATTATGTCTACTTTGAGGGAGTGTAAAAGGTTGGACTGGTCAGATTCTGAAGGTCCTAAGAGGTTGGTAGCAAAGCAAGAATAGCAATAATAAAGAAATGGTTGTAACTATAAATACGCAATGCCGTAGACATATATAGATAGATAGTGTATCATTAACAAAATAATAAATCCTGATTAAAATCACTGGCTCCCTGATATAATGAAAAGTCCCAGAAACGTTAAGTCATTAATAATAATAAAAATGTTAATTTAAAAGTTAAAATTTTATAATGTAGGTGCGCATCTCAAATGTATACATAAAATATACACACACTACAAAAGGAGAGGGATGGGATATAGGGTTTAAACACATGTTAGTAGATAAACTATGAAGCTCAATCTTAAGCTAAGATTGACTGCTTCAATATATATATATATATATATATATATATATATATATAACTATAACCATTAAATATCTGTATTTTTAAATCATATAATAATAATTCAAACAAATATATTTAACACAGTATTCAAAATTAAATAATATATTTACCAGAAGTACTTTCAATTGTTTCATTGACAATCTTTATCAACTATTAATATAAACGTACAAAAAATAAAAACTTGCATTACCCATCATTCAATCTATTCAAATTTCCCACAATTCTGTTGTCTTTATATTAGCCAATTGTTTATTCAGTAAACCACTTCTATTCCTAGATATCATCATTTCCTCTTTAATTTTACGTTTTTTACTACACCTTTCAATTTGAATAATTTTTATATGAATACTCTGTCAATTATATTTGATCATAATAAAACATGTAATTATGATTTTAAATTTAATAATAGAGATATAAAAATTATTCAAATTGAAAGGTGTAGTGAAAAACGTAAAATTAAAGAAGCAATGGTGATATCTAGAAATAGAGATGGTTTAGTGAATAAACAATTGGCTAATATAAAGACAATAGAATTGTGGGAAATTTGAATGATGGGTAATGCAAGTTTTTATTTTTTGTACGTTTATATTGTTTATATTAACAGTTGATAAAGATTGTCAGTGAAACAATTGAAAGTACTTCTGGTAAAGAATATATTATTTAATTTTGAATACTGTGTTAAATATATTTGTTTGAATTATATATATATATATATTCAAACTAATATAATTCAAATTCACAGGGAGTTAAAAATAAGAAATCGTCTGTCTTGCAATTTTAATAACCTAAATTGAAATATCTGGCTTATAATAAGATCAAGCCCTGATTTAAACAGGGTCAATAAGAGTTGGTTTATATAAGAATAGGCTCTAAACACAAGTGGTCCACTTAAGCTTTTTAAACATTTGTTGACAGTTAGGGCATTCTGCTTTAATATCAATGTAATAGCTCATGTGTGAAAAGCAATTTCATTCTACAAGTTTACATATATATATATATATATATATATATATATATATATGGGTGTGTGTGTGTGTGTATGTGATGGGTGGAGGGTGTACATATTTATCTTGTTGAACTTGTATATGAAATTACTGCTCAGTTAAAAAAAATGGTTGTTGATCAGTAAAGAATATATAAATATGACTAATGTATTTTAATTATTTAATATTTTTGTTCACTTGATTTTGTTGTAGTCTCTGTTTAGCATTTTACAAATTCAACATTTATTATGCTGCATATTATTCCAAGCTTTATAAAGAGGTACATTGGACATCTTAGTGTAATATATTGCCACAATTATAATTTCAAAAGCTTGATTACATTTTAACATAATTTTATTTGTAATTGTTTTTTTTTTATATATTCTGTAACTAAATGTGAGCTTATAAATAAAAGTTCCAGAGATCATGGGAAGTTTGAGCCCCAGAAGTTAAGATTGAGCTTTATACTGGAACATTTACTTCTGAATCAGTAACATTAACATCTAAGACAAGTTACACATCATATTACAGTATTATGATCTTAGTATGTACATAGATTTTAATACTATTAATGATTTTATATATAAAAAAAAATACTGTCTAATTACGTATATGAGTCAATGCATGTTTCATGAAGCAGCATAGTTTAGTTTTTCATCAGCAAAGTTTTAAGAGGCCATCATGTCTACATCACAAAGTACACCATGAAGGGTGACAGTGTGTTTTGTAGTTTAACTCATGATGGAACTAAGGGATAATATTAAATATGTTTTAAAATGGGAGAACTACTATAAAACTTTTGAAATGATATGGCCATGAAGCCATGAGTCACAATAGTATTTTTCTAATTTTTTTTCTGATTTCATGATGGCATAAAGTGGTTTGATGGTAGTTCACAATAACAAGAAATATATTGTTATACTTCATGTCTCATGTAATAAGACTTCATAGTGCTTTATTTTAGTGAATAACTGAACTATTTTTCTATATAATATATGGATTGATTGTGATGTTATGCTGCAGGGAGCGAAGAGATAGGAGCACTCATTTTTACGTGGAATAAATAAACAATGAAAGTTGTTGGCTGCTGTGTTAAATCAGATTTGTATCAAGAGATTTTGATGAATATTCTGTTCAACATGCATATATAATTTAGCTATATATAAATATATCAAATCAAATAAATGACAAACTTTTATCGATTAAAAATTAATAAATTTCTTCTAGCGCTTTCAAAGGTATAACCTTCAGTATAAAAAAATAGGGCAGATTAAATATGCAAATAAAGGTGGAAAAAATCTAAATCTGCCACTTCTTAGATATGGCATAAAATGTCTTTTTTTTATTCATCGCGTGCACATCCGATATAATATAGCATGCCTCCTTCACTTTTCTACACCATATCTAAGAAGTGGCAGATTTAGATTTTCCCACCTTTATTTGCATATTTAATCTACCCTATTTTGCATACTGCACTTCTTGAAAATGAAGGAATATTGTACTTCTTGAAAATGAAGGTTATACCTTTGAAAGCGATAGAAGAAATTTATTTATTTTTAATCGATAAAAGTTTGTCATTTATTTGATTTGATATATTTATATATAGCTAATTATATATGCGTGTGTATTTTGATAGTAACACAAATACTAGAGTTTTACAAATATATATTTTCTAACACACGGTTAAACGTATATATGTTCAACATGAAATATTCAATAAAAATATTTTCGAATATTTATGATCATCATCACTATTTTCAGATAATTAAGATAAAGATCTAACGAAGTTAACTGTAAATATTTCACAACGCGGTTCAGAATCAAGATATTCCGAAGAAGCACTATTTTCAGAAAAAAAAACAAACCCTGAAACAATTGCCTGGATATAAGAAAAAGGGTCATTAAAAAAACATACCATAAATAAATAAAAATTTAAAGCAAAAAAATTACATTTATAAAAGAATGATAATCTTAAAGTCAGATTATGTCATCAAGAAAGGCTAATTTAACTCAGTGTTGCTAAAACAGTCTTATAAAATTTTAGTTGCTGATATTAAGACGTCATTCTTTACAGTTTATAATTAAACAATAGGCTTAGGTTCAAAATGTTGGTATTTTGAATTTCACATTTAATACTGAATAGTAAAATAGAATTAAAGATTATTGCACATACATAACTACTTTCTTCCAAATAGAAATCTCATTCGTTTAACTGAATTACTTCCTGATTCAAATATCAAATTGTATTAATTAAGAATTCATTAGAGTAAGAAGGTTTCTTCAAGATTTAATTCACTAACTATAATCCAGATTTTATTTTCTACACATCACTCTGCCACAACTTTTATTCACCTCCAATATAGTCTCTTTCTATATCTTTTATACTGTTTTGAGATACATTTTAAGAAATTAATGGTCCAACCATTTTATTTTTAAGAAATATGCACAGAGTAATATTATTTTACATTCAATATCAGTGATATATGTGTTATTACCTACATATTTTACTTTAGATCTGTTTTTACTATTCTCAATATACATCTCTCTGTATAGTCTTAAGTTTTTGTATTGTTCTTCTGTTAACTGTCCATGTTTCACATCCATAGATATGTTTATTTTTTAAAAAACAAATAAGCATATTTGTATTTTTATATTGGATTATTTCCATCATCTAATATGTGTGTTGAATATCTTTAGAAAAATTCATTTTTTATTTAAATATTCCAAATACCTTCAACTGTTAGTAATATCACAGAAAACATGTTATTGTATGCTGGCCTGACTAGTGACACTACTAGCATGGAATATCAGGTTCGAATCCCATGCTAGTACTGCCACTGGTCAGGATAGCAATGCCTGAAGAAGATAGGATAATAATACCTCTTGAAATGTTGTACATATACTAACATATAGATATTACTAACAGTTAATGCATATACTAACCTGTTTGCTGTGATATTATGAACAGATGGTGCATATACTAACTTGTTTGCTGTGATATTATTAAAAGTTGGTGCATATACTAACCTATTTACTATGATATTACTAACAGTTGAAGGTATTTGGAATATTTAAATAAAAATTGAATTTTTCTAAAGATATTCAACACACATATTAGATAATGGAAATAGTCCAATATAAAAATACGACTAGAACACCACCATCACAAATCTTCAGGAAATAGTCATATGTCTTTTAATATTGTTTCTATTATAATAATTATCTTTTAAGTATATATAAAAAATGTAGGTAATCTGACTAAATTATTTATACAGAAGTAAAACTTTCTATACAGTAGCACCACTCAGTACAAACCAGAGTAATCAATGGATGCAGCAAGGCTTGTGCATAAAATCCCTATCTAGTACCTACTCATCCAATATCCCCAGACTAGTTTCTAGCTTGTTTATTTCATCAGTGAGGAATGTTGGATCTGAGAATCTAATGCAACACTCCAGCAGCCACCGTTTAATTTTTAACTAACTATAAAGCTTTTAGTCCAAAATTAAACCACAGTAATGTTTTCAAGTTCAACTTATTAGCTTGTATGGCTGTATATATCTAAACACAGTTCAGTATCCCTAATTGTGGTGTCTTTGGTTCTTTAATAACCACAGTCAACATCACATGATCACCATTCTCTATGGTTTCATAAACTGATTTTAATAGAGGCAAATCTCTCCACATAATATTGCCACTCAAGGCAAGCCAGAGTGATCAATTGATGCAGGAAGGTTTGTGCATAAAATCAATATGTAGTGCCTACTCATCCAATATCCCCAAACTAGTTTCTAGTTTGTGAAATTAATCAGCGAGAAGCCTTGGATCTGAGAACACTGTACCTTTATGTTACAATCTAATGCAACTCTATCTTTTATTTTTAGGCTAATTATAAATATAAATATTGATAGGGATTTTATGCACAAAACATCCTGCATCCATTGATTATTCTGAATGATGCTACTGTATGGAGAATTTTGTCTCTGTGAAAAAGAGCTTTTGTAAGCATAAAGAATGGTGATCATCTGTTGTTTTATGGTTTAATGCCAATCCTGGCCAATTGGATTATGGTGACTGTGGTTATTAAAGAACTGAATACATCAAAAGTATGAATGCTTAACAGAGTTCAAATCTATACAACTATAAAAGCTAAGGAGTTAGTTTGAAAACATTATTGTGTTTACATTTGGAACTGAAAGCTTTATCATTAGCTAAAAAATAAAGGGAGCTGCTGGTGGGTTGCATTATATCCTAAGATCTAGGTGTAATGCTTTCAGATACTCACTGATGAAAGCCACAAGTTAGAAAGTAGTGTGAGAATAATGGATTAGTAGACACTACGTAGGGATTTTATGTACAGACCTTCATGCATACATTGATTACTCTGGCTTGTACTGAGTGGTACTATTGTACAGAGAGTTTTGCCTATGTGAAAAACAGCTTGTGTTCGCATTAAAAATGGTGATCATGTGATGTTTGATGGTTAAATTAGCTGTAGTTATTAATTTATTCTAATTCACTATTTATCTTTATTTTCATCTTCTGAGAAAAAATATTCATTTATCTTCTTGGTTCTGCTTTCTTTCCTTGCAATATTTATTACAAAAACAGCCACATTATATATAAATGTAGATGACTTAAATAATCTCAACATATTTTTATTCACTTATTTTTTTATGTTTTAATCCATAAAACATTTGTTATAAAACTATTTTAAAAAGTTTTGAAGATATGGAATCATGCTGTTAACTGCTATTGCATTTTTATAATTTTTTTTTCAGTATACAATATTTTGCTATTATATGAAATGAAATTTTTTTAAATGATTTGCATAACAATATTTGCATTTCATTAATTGAGGAATTTCTCGTAACAAGTATAGGAATTATGAACAGTTTTATTTAATTTGACAGGTTAAAACAACTTATTGTTAACTATTGACTTATAAAGACGAAATATATATATATATATAATTTTGTTTTGTTAAAATTTGTATATTTGTAGTACAATTTTTTTTCAAAAAGATATGGATTCTATCATTAGCATTTATTTTCTAATATTTAATATATAGCGGGTTTGAATTCAAGATTTTTACATGGTCCTCAACTATTCACACTATCCCATATTGTTGACATCTTTGATCACACACATGTCGAAAAGATAAATAGTCACCAATATATGCATTTCATGCTGAAACAGTACTTATCAGTTGGTGCAGTTCAGCATCACACACACATATATACAATATAATACCAAGTTTATATTAAGATAGTCAATCTTCATATTTTAATGGACAGGCTTTAATCCACTCCACCCCGCAACTCTTCAACCATCCATTTCATTGAACATCTGATGATGAAACACTCAAAGCCCACATTGGTGCCAACCTGCTCATCCTACCCATGTTGACCATGAGTCATTCTGACCCTTCATGTACAGGATATAAAATATTTAATGGACAGGCCTAATATTTAATGGAGTAATTTTAATTAATCTTTTAAATATATGCAGTTAATAGCTGCTTGATTAATACCATAGCAATACAAATGACTGTTTACTTTTCACTACAATGGTAATTGACATTGTATTAAGAAATGGTTGTGGAATATTTATTAGATGGAGTAATTTTTTATAAATATTAAACATATTTCATTCTGAATCATCACTCATCAGTTGGGTCAGATCCTAACCTCTCACAAATATATATAATTAGTGCTCAGTTTATATTAAAATAGCAATTCCTAAAATTTTAATAGACAAGCTCATTCTTCCAAACTGATAATGGAATAAAATCCGCATTTTGGAGATCATGTATCTCTTTACATGAGTGTGGTGATGTCTATCGATAACTTGAAATGGAGTGGAGGATGTATAGACTGAAAAATCCTCAGTTCAAATTCCTCTAATTACATACATAAGAAAGAGTAAGTATAGGAAATCCACATGCTCCATTAGAAGCACCTATTTGTAAATTAAAAATATATTTGCTTGCACACAAATTCATAAGTAAATAGTATTGTATCATCATCATCATCATCAACCATTATCAATCCACTGCAGGATGAAGGTCTCTCCAAGTTTAATGCATCTTTTGTGACATCTTTAGCTTCTCTTCTACACATCACCCCTGCACAATTTCTTATTTCATCAATTCACCTCTCATGTGGTCTTTTTCTGGGTCTTTTAAATCTCATGGAATCCAGTTTAAAATTTTAATTGTCCATTTATTATCATCTCTTCTAGCAATATGTCCAGTCCAACTCCACTTTAGTCTTTTAAGTTTTTCAATGAGGTCAGTAACACCTGTTTGTTCTCTTACCCATATATTGCATTTTCGATCTCTTCTTGTTACTCCCAACATGCATCTCTCCATACTTCTTTGAGTGGTTTGAAGTCTCTGTATTGCTCTTCTATTAAGTGTTCAAGTCTCAGATCCATAAGTAAGAACTGGCAAAACACATTTATTAAAAACCTTCCTTTTCAAACACATAGGCATATTTCCTTTTAGTATCATGTTATTTCTACCAAAAGCACTCCAACCAAGTTTAATTCTATGATTAATTTCATCCATTATGTTTCCATCTGAATTAATAATCTGACCAAGTATTTTATACACATTTTAAAATCAGTTGGGTTCCATGATTTATTTTTATATCCTTTTCTTTATTTTATTTTGTATTTTGTATGTATATTTGAAGAAAATGTAATTTAATTTTTTCTTACTTTCCAATTTGCAATCTAATTGAAAATTTATATTCATGTGTATTCCAAATGATAATACACTTTTTATAGTTTGCAAGCAATTTTAGCAAAAAGTTAATGGAAAAATGTACATCTATACTGGAAAAGTCTAGTTATGCTCCCATGCAATTTAAAATTGAATAATTTATTGAAAACATATTTGAAAATTTATGTTACATATATAAAACATAGAAATACAAATAAAATTAAAGGTATGTTTTTATTCATATAAATGCACTAAAAGATAAAAAAAATAAATCTTCTTCAACATTTGCAAATAACAAGGTGTAGGTGTCTTGTTAAAGAACTAAAAACAGTATTATGATGTCACATGTCAAATTTCCAAAAAATCATTTAAATAAATTTGCAACCAATTCTCACTTTTTGTCTCAATATCAATTTATTCATCAAATAAGCTCCCATTCTTTTATCAATAACAATATATTCCTTAGATAAAAAATGCCTTACTGATGTATAATATTAGCATTGAGGTAAGAGATGATTCTTTGATAAGACTTGTAATTCATCCAATGAGAATTTGACTTGTGATTCATCCAATGAGAATTTGACTTGTGATTCATCCAATGAGAATTCGAATTGTGATTTATCCAATGGGTGAATTGTGATTTATCCAATGGGTATCTGATTTATAATCCATTCAATGGGAATGTGACTTGTGATTTAGCCAATGAGAATTTGACTTGTGATTCACCCAATGAAAATTTGAGTTGCGATTTATCCAATGGGAATCTGATTTGTAATTCATCTAATGGAATTCTGACTTGTGATTCAACTAATGAAGTATGTCTTGTGATTCATCCAATGAGAATTTAACTTATGATTCATCCAATGGGAATCTATCATAATTCATCCAATGAAAATGTGACTTGTGATTCAGAGAACTTCACTTGTGATTCATCAAATAGGACTTGTGATATATGTAATGGAAATGTGACATGTGATTCAGTCAATGAGAATTTGATTTGCCATTTATCCAATTGAAATCTGACTTATAATTCATCCAGTGGTAATGTGACTTGTGATTTATCCAATGGGTCTTGTGATTTATCTACTGGAAATATGATTTGCAATTTATCCAATGAGAATTAGACTTGTAATTCATCCAATGGGAATCTGACATATAATTCATCCAATGAGAATGTGACTTGTGATTCAGAGAATTTCACTTGTGATTCATCAAATGGGACTTGTGATATATGTAATGGAAATGTGATGTGATTCATCCAATGAGAATTTGACTTGCCATTAATCCAATTGGAATCTGACTTATAATGTATCCAGTGGTAATGTGACTTGTGATTTATCCAATGGGACTTGTGATTTATCTACTGAAAATATGACTTGTAATTTATCCAATGAGAATTTGACTTGTAATTCATCCAATGAAAATCTGACTTGTGATTTATCTCATGGAAATGTGATTTATGATTCATCCAGAGAGAATTTGATTTGTGATTTATCCAATGGGATTTGTGATTCTTCCAATGAAAATGTGACCTGTAATTTATCCAATGAGAATTTTACTTGTAATTCATCTAATGGGAATCTCACTTGTGATTCATACAATGAAAATCTGAATTGTGATTCATCCAATGAATATCTGATTTGTGGTTGATTCAATAACATTTGTAATTTCAAACATTATGAAATAATAGTAGAAAATATGAGAGTTGAAATAAGTAATTTAGCTGATAAAAATAGATGAAATTGAGTTTAAAATTAGGTAAAATGATTATGTAAAGAAATTGAAAAAAATAATGTTAGTAATTGATGAGCCAGTCAGCATGAATATAAGCACACAGATACAAAAGTAATAATCCTGCAATAATGAATCAATTTCTAAAGATAAGAAATTTTCAGGTTATGTAAGGGAGACTCCCACAGAACATATTAACATCATGGAATGATAACCAATTACACGAAGAAGCCACAATTGCTATTACTTGCAGCCATTTTCAGGGTGCATCTCAGGAATGATAGGATTCACTGTTTAAAAAACCAATAACTTTTCAGGAATATAAACAAGGTCTACTAGCTAGTTATTGGAAAAAAGAGTTCCAGGAAAATATTAGGCACCATGTATCACAAAATAAATGCTGATCCGGTGAGACCTTCACTCCATTCTTCAACAGAAAAGTAGCCAAATTAAATACATTAATGAACATCCCACTATCTTAGGGTTGTGTGAAATAAATTTTCTCATTATGTTGAACAAATGCTCATCAGAACCAAGAGAAAGACTGTGGAGCAGATGGCCGAATTTCTGAATGCTTTTGACAGCATCAGTATTAGTTATACAACCAAAGACTGAGGATTTAAATCCCAACCAAAAGAACCAATGGTTAATGCAGTAAAATTTGACCCTATGACAAATTTCTGGAGTGGATTTAAAAAAATACATTTTTTTCATAGTCCTGAAAGAATAAAAATCTTCAGAAGAACCAAAGTGAGTCGGATCTCACTCAGCCAAAACAATATGAAAAACCTAGGAATGATTTGCAATCCCCCTGCATGAACAGCTATTCCAGAAAATATAAGAAAAAAGGGCCACCTCATAAATGCTTAATTGGCAATCAGATGGAACCTCAGACTTGACTCAGAAAAACAATCTCAGATTACATAATATGAAAACGATTTAAAGTAGAAATGTTGAAAATGATTTAAAATAAATTTGCATTCAAATAAACCTTTTAGAAGAGAATAAATTTAAATAATAAGTATCGTAAAAGTTTATGAGTAAACCAGCTTATAAGTCTGTGGTTTAAACACATCAGAGCATGACAAAATAAATAGGCAAAAAAATAAATATATTAGCATATTCAAAGCAAAAAAAAATATTACATATTAATGGAAAATAATCTCAATCATGTAATTTATTTCAATATCTGTCAAGCAATATGTGTGTGTATATCGGTATGGGTAGGAACTACTGATCAAATTTTGTAATATGGTTAAGTCGTTTCTTTGAGAGAAATTGATCTGTAGATAAGTCAGTTCATAAAGTCTGTTTACAATGATGATTCACTATAGAAACAATTCTGCCATTCACAAATTTCAAGTCCATGTTTTTCAACCATATTGAACAAAAATCGGCTCATGCTTTAGTCATGACTTCTGCAAGCAATTATATGTTGTTTAATCAACAAAAAATTAATCTCTGTGTATTATCTAAGGTTTTTATATTGGATACCTCTCTATCTACCTCATAAATCTCACTCATCATAATACATATCTTTAACGAAAATATTAATTTTTCTAGTTAAAAAAAGTAGAGAATTAAAATTAGTCAATACCTAATAGAAACCTGTAAACTGGGAGGGAGGGAGGTGATATATACAATGATTTAAAAATAAAAGTTAGACAGAAAAAAACATTTTTCTTTATAAAAATAATAAAAAGAGAGAGTTAATTTATTAGATAAAAATAGAAATATATTTTTCTTTAAATAAAATCAAAAGGCAAGGCAAAACCTATTAAAATGTAGAAATTTTTATAATTTAATATTTAAAAGAATATTTATCTGCTCTCTGTTAACTGAGAAAAACAAAAAGAATTTTAAAGTATTATAAAAAACAATAATTGTATTAATTGTTCCATGTCTGTGGCAAAATTCTCATAGAATTTACTATAGAATTTGCATAGACCCAGGAACAATATGACTTATTTTTTATTACTGGGTGTGGGAAAGTCTCTAAATTATCTGGATTTTCTCTGGATGTGGTTTAATGCCTTTATCACTGACAAAGTGCCGTAAAAAATTCACATCTGAGGCAATATCCAGCTTTTCTGCAAAATAATCCTAATGTGTTTATCCTGATATTCTTGCAAAAATAACTTTAGGTACTGTACATGTTCTTCCATGTCTTTTGATGCAATTATAAGATCATCCATGTACATAGTTACAAAGTCCTTTATTTTTTTATTTAGTAAGTGGTCCAAGCAGTTTAATAATACTGCTCCACTATTTTTCAACCCAAAAGGTATCTTATTAAAGTGATATGACTCTGAATTGTATCAAAAGGCCATATATTTATGATCTACTTGATTTATTCTTATCTTCCAAATAACTGGCAGTCAGATCTAGTGTTGAGAACACTTTCTTGTTACAAAATTTTGTTAACCAGTTATTAATTGGTGGAGGATTATTTTGATTGGGCCATGTGATTTTATTTAATTGCCTAGCATCTAAGCATAGTCATAGCACGTTATCTTTTTTTTTTTTACGATTACCAAAGGGTTATTTTATGGTGATGGTGCTTTTGATATGACCCCCCCCCATCTTTCATTTGATCAAGTTGTTTTTCCACCACTGTCCTATATTGATGAAGCACTGAGTATAGCTGTGTTTGATATGGTGTACCTTCCATTGCTTTGATCTGGTGTTCATAACATTTTATTACTCTGGTTTCTCTGAGAAAACATCCCTACAAGTACATAGAAGATCTTCAAGTTCTCCTACCTGTTTTAATTCCTTTATTTGTTTTATTATTGAGTCCATATCTTTATCTAATTTCATATTGCATAGCCCCTTTTCTAATCCTTACTTTTTGACCCAAAGTGTAGTATTTTCCCATTGCATATAATATTCCTGTGTTTATAATCTATTAAACACCCTGTTTTGTGCATGAATTTTGAACCCAAAATGGAATCATGCACTAACTCTTTTAAAATCAGTATAGTATTATATATGTATCTCTGTCCTATGTTTAACTGTGCCCATATTTGTTTGGTCTTCATGTTTGTGCATGAATTTTGAACCCAAAATGGAATCATGCATTAACTTTTTTAAAATCAGTATAGTATGATATATGTATCTCTGCCCTATGTTTAACTGTGCCCATATTTGTTTGGTCTTCATGTTTTCCTCCCATTCACTATCATGACCATGCTGCCTTTACTGGTAAGATTTT
The DNA here is from genome assembly GCA_028023455.1 of Epiperipatus broadwayi. Lineage (NCBI taxonomy): Eukaryota > Metazoa > Onychophora > Udeonychophora > Euonychophora > Peripatidae > Epiperipatus > Epiperipatus broadwayi. The sequence goes on along the minus strand of JAQFVV010006951.1, from coordinate 49,919 downwards.
GGCATCTGTTTGTTGCTGAACCATCTTCTTGAAGACCTTTTCTGGTATGACTGACACTTGACTACTAGAATCAAATAGCACCCATACTTTTACATCATTTATATGTATGTCAGTGTTAGAACAGTCTTGCGATACAAAATTAATAGTCCCCCATCCCACTTACAGAAAAGATTGTCTATTCCTTTTGCTTTATGTACATTTCAACCTTGCTTCATCTTCTTGTATTATATATATATAATACCAAATTTCTGAACAATTGTTCAATGTTATTTTCCTTCAACTGTTAGATATCCATTCGATGTGTCAAAAAATAATTATATATATATCATCAACCATTATTAATCCACTGCAGGATAAAGGTCTCTCAAAGTTCAATCCATCTTTTCCTATCTTTAGCTTCTCTTCTCCACATCACCCCTGCACACTTTCTTATTTCATCCATCCATCTCACATGTGGTCTCTTTCTGGGTCTTTTACAATCTCTTGGAATCCAGTTTAAAATTTCAATTGTCCATCTGTTATCATCTCTTCTAACAATATGTCCAGCCCAATTCCACTTGGAGTCTTTTAATTTTTTCAATGAGGTCAGTAACACCTGTTTCTTTTCTTACCCATACATTGCATTTTTGATCACTTCTTGTTACTCCCAACATGCATCTCTCCATACTTCTTTGAGTAGTCTGAAGTCTCTGTATTGCTCTTCTATTAAGTGTCCAAGTCATAGATCCATAAGTAAGAACTGGCAAAACACATTTATTAAAAACCTTCCTTTTCAAACACATAGGCATATTTCCTTTGAGTATCAAGTTATTTCTACCAAAAGCACTCCAAACAAGTTTAATTCTATGATTAATTTCATCCATTATATTTCCATCTGTATTAATAATCTGACCAAGGTATTTGTAACTGTTAACTTCTTCTAACTCATCATAATCAATCTTTATTTTCATATTTTGAGAAAATCTATTAAACATTACTTTAGTCTTTTTAACATTTATCTTTAGTCCTACATTCCTACTTTCATCTGATAACTCCTGCAACATTTCCTGTAGTTCTAAAGCATTATTTGCAAAAACAACTACATCATCTGCAAAATCTAAATAACTTAAATAATCTCCATTTACTTTCACTCCTTTAGCTTCCCATTTTATTCCACAAAATACTTCTTGCAGCACTGCTGTAAAAAGTGTTGGAGATATGGAGTCACCCTGTCTTACACCCTTTTCAATGTTGATTTTCCTACTATCATTATGTAATCTAATTGTTGCTGTTGCATTTTTATAAATATTCTTCAAATAGTCTACAAATCCTAAGCATAATGGCAACTCATATTCATTTGTCCTTTCTATAATTTCTCTCAATACCTGGATATGATCTACTTTACTAAAACCACTTTTAAATCCAGTTTGTTCTCTTGGTTGGTGGAAAACCAGTGTTTTCTGTAGACGAGTTGTAATTATCTTAGTAAAAATTTTGTATAAAACTGATAAAAGACTGAATATATATATATATATATTCCCTTTCTTATAAAAAAATCAAGTCAGATGTCATATGATCTAATTTAAACAAATTCTTTAATACTATTATTTTTTACTATCTATTTACTTCTTTACATACACTGCTCTCCCCTTTCCCCCACCATTTGAATATAACACCACCACCCATGAAAAGTGTCTATATAATTATGATGGTCTGTTACTTCCACCCTATTTTTACCAAACAAGATGATAGAAAATGAAAGAGATACTTCACTACCTGTCCCCTTTCTCCCTTTATTCAAAAGAACTTTTATATTTTATTTCAACTAAATAGTGTATTACTAAAATATATTAACAACTTACATTTATCTTGTTTGCCGCTTGGGGGGGGGGGGGATTCTCACTTATATATTGCATTCACAATCCAAGCTGCAAATACATTAAAAACATTTTGTTTTCTCATTGATTTCTCTTATCTCAGGTCATGGTTTCTTCAAGACCAATCTTTGGGCAGCTATTGTATCATTTTATATATATCTAATGCTATTTATTAGACAGAAATGGCTGTAAGATTATTTATATATATATATATATATATATATATCTGTTAAAGATATCCCATTACCTCCAATAACCACACCTAAATCTAGGTCATTGTAGTTAAGCATTTTAAGTTTTTGATTAAGCATAGTATATTTCCTAGGTAATACGATCCTAAATATAACTAACTAACTTTTCCTATATTATCACTTTTAATAGTTTAAATTTGTTTTATTAGGTGCCAGGATTCTATTTAGATATCTCTATTAAATCAACAATGAATATAAGTTCCTCCCCCCTCCTTTTTGCCATGCTACATCAAAACCCTCTCTATAACGTGAATGAACAAATAGCCCATATATTAACTTATCCGTAAAAATTTGTACAAATTAATGCAAGTATAGTCTATATCTATAACAAATAATAAATCTAAAAGTATAATAAAATTGTGTTGGCATCAGCAGTTGAATTTTAGAAAGAAGATCTCTGAAAGAACACAGTTACACGGCTTAAACAAATGACACATTGTAATTCTCTCTTTTCTTTTTTTTATATTTATGGTCATATTCAATAAAAGCAAATACAACAACAGAAAAATTTGTATTATCATAGCAAAATTATTTCTTGGATTCATTAACCATGCAAATAGTTCATTATGGTTTATTAAAATATGTTTTCTTTTCTCCTGGTTTATGTGAGACATGAGTATTCTATAAAGTTAGTTCAATAAGCATATAAGTTCAAAAATCTAATTTTTTATCAGTAAGATTGTTTAGTAGAATCATTCTTTGGTAACACATATAATGCTCAGGTTTTCTGCTTGATGTCTATGTTAGGTTCCCGCTTTGATGTGAAGCTTCTATTTTAGGCAGGTGACAACTTCACTCTTCTAAAGTATGTTTGAGGGAAAAGAACACCTGAATATCAGTGGCTATAATGGGGTAATTTAACATCTTGTCAAAAATTTGAAGAACAAAAGTCACTTTTTATCTTTGTCCATTCCTTTGATATTCCTCTGAAACTAATTACACATGTGTACATTGAATGCCACCCACATTACTTCTAAAAACTTTTACTTTCTTTAGACTTTTGTTTTCAAATTTCTTTTTCTTTTTGCAGTTACCATGACCATATTTAATTACCAATCTCTCCTTTGCAAAATTTCTACTAACATTTACAATCAGTATTAACCTTTATTATTTAAATTTTCTATTTTTTAAGTGAATGAAAAAAAAAACACAATGTGTATTGTCTCAAGGAAAATAAATTTTCTAAGTTTAATCCAATAAAATATTTATTCTATACATTAATTTGACTCTATATCAAACATACTTTTATTTTACTTTTATATATACATATATATTAATATTCATTTCAGCAAAATCTTTAAATTCATCTGCCAAAACACCTTGCATAGTTGCAATATCTATCTATCTATCTATCTATCTATCTATCTATCTATCTATCTGTCTGTCTGTCTGTCTGTCTGTCTGTCTGTCTGTCTGTCTGTCTGTCTATCTATCTATCTATCTATCTATCTACCTACCTACCTACCTACCTACCTACCTACCTACCTACCTACCTACCTACCTACCTACCTACCTACCTACCTACCTACCTACCTATCTATCTATCTATCTATCTATCTATCTATCTATCTATCTATCTATCTATCTATCTATCTATCTATCTATCTATCTATCTATCT